>CM039680.1:250385646-250913627 GCA_022537955.1 Schmidtea mediterranea | reverse complement strand
GAATGCGATAATTACTACCACTACTCATATGGATTGTGTGCGTAAAAGGGTAGAACCCGTTTGTAGATATACGGGATTTGATAATATTAAAGATGGTGATAAATATTCACTAAGGAAACGGAAGAATGCAAGCTGCAAACCCCGTAAACTACAGACAAGCGGCAAACAGCAGTATCGTATAATGTATATCAAGAGTAGACTTTTTTAAAACAGAATCAAGATGCTCAGTAACAAGGAAATCGTTAAGCTTTCCTTGCGGGACACCTCACACTCAACAATCATTGAAGCCGGACGGAACAAAGTAGTATTAGTAACGGAACGAATGTTGAAGAGGATTCACTACAGGATCGTATCTCAATAGCTGAAACGAGTGAATGTGCAGCCCGAGGAAGGAAGATAAAAACCACCGAGTATATCTGCCGGGGAAAGCTAACGGCTGGGACGGACGGTGTCAAGGAGGAGGATACACCCTATTAAATTCAATTAGTCAAAGGAGTAGTAGTGATTGAAAGCTACAGTAAAGTTGGAGAAACACCAGGATATTTTGATCCGGACAACGCAAGCCAATGGAGAAGTACCCCAATGATCTAGCAACAGTAGATCATGTTAATACGGGAATGTCAACGATCGTATATCACGCTAATACAGAACTTGTAGACTCACTTTACTATAAGAGGCGCAATATTCGACGAAGTGCAAGACGAGTGCACAGTTGAACAGACAAACACACAAAAAAGCGCCATATGATTGAATTACGGAGAACCGGAAGAATCCGGAAAACCCACAATCACCAACGACTATCGGATTCAGTGGTCACCCAACCGTAGTCATATCAACAGATACAACAATCGGAATGGATTATAAAAGGGGCGAATTGTGAGTAAATGTGACGAAATGGTAGCCGTACTAATTATAAAGGAATATTTTTATCGCGAACAGCAATACCAAACGCAAAGCGCAAATAAATAGACCCTCAAGATGTGAAGATTATTCTCTATTAAATAAAACAAGATGGATTTCCTATATCACAAAGGGACTTTGGCGTCAACAGAGAAATATATTACGAATTAAGTTAAAACGACTGTATCTTGAACAGAGAAAATTATCTAAAAAACAAAATTAGCAATGGCAATCACAAATCCGGATAATGCAATTCATTATTACCACTCAAGAGGGATATTTTTGGAAAGAATCGTCGGAGAGTTATGTATCGTACAAAGTGAAAAGTTACAATCAAAATTGCCGGAATTCAACAATCCCAAGAGATAAATTGCATAAACGAATTAAGAGATAATGCATAAAGGAAAATCAGATTCGCTTACCAGTATACAAGGATGAAAACCCAGAAAAATTTGTACCCAACATGTTCAGTTGCAGTAACGTATATGACATATTCGAAATAAGAAGATGTGAAGTTGGTTACAATTTCCAACTCGAGTAATTGTAGCACCACCAAACCAAATATTTGACTAACAGAATGGCTAGCGAAGAGAATTCAACCAGTGGATATATTCACAGAGTGGAATATACGCAAACGAAAGACCTGGAACGAGCCAGAGGAACTCTATTATTTCCAGCACAAAGGCAAGCAATACTATCTAATATTGTGACAATAACGGGAGGTAACAACTATGGAGAGAAACCCAACTACGAATTGTTATTATCACCAGACCATTTTCAACATGCAACAGCAAATATGATGAAAGCCATGTGGGGAAGATTCTTAATCTTCGGACAAATGATGGCAGGAATTTTAGGGATAATTCTTATTATTCAAATCGTAAGGGTGATCTTAACACAAATGTTAGCATGTTTCGATATCTACAAAAGAGAAAGGAAAATCAACTGGAAAATGGCAATTGGATTTTTACCGTTTTTAGCAAAAACCATGGTGTTACATGGACACTCAAAAGATATCCACAAGATAAAGAGATTAGTAGGAATTCTAACTAAAATGAATGGTACTGATGAAGAAGTCGGACGAAAATTTAAAGCAATAATGAGATTAGAAGCTGAGAAAACCAGAATGAAGCGACAGAAAACGAGCAACTGGAGACGATGGATAAACTTCAAAGATGACAGCAGCGATAACAGCGACAACGACGAAAACCAAGGAGGAACACAGATGTTAACTCAAGAGCAACTCAAACAATGGGAAAATCGAAAGACAAGACATAGTGGACATTTCAATCATCCACCACCAGTATATGAATGTCTAAAGAAAACAACAAAATCAGTAGAACGAAACGTACCAATACCAAGACCAACAACATTACGAAATATTTACCCAGTACCATACGAACCAAATTGGGCAGACTTAGTACCAAGAACCAGCCTAAGATCGAGAAGTGTGGATCAGGATCCAGAAACTCGAACCATAGCTATGTTACAAACATTAGCTGGACCAACACTAACGGTACCCATAGAAATAAATGGAGTAGAGATAAAAGCAATGATTGATACCGGAGCAAACATTTCAGCTATAAAAATGGATAAAATACCCGGAAGATTGTGGCCATGTATAGAAGAAGCTAACATGGATGTAATAACTTGCAGTAAAGAATCAGTCGCAGTCATCGGAAAAATCTGGTCAATAATCGAATATAAGAATGTAAAAATCAATACGTATTTAGCAGTTATCAGGAGATTGAGCGCAGATTGTATAATTGGAACAGATCTCATGCCAGAATTATTAAAAGAGATAATAATAGACCTAGGATCGATGGAGCTGAGAGATAAAACCGGACGAATATGTATGCTAAATCAGAAGTGAGATGCTCAGAGAAAATAGTAGTGCCAGGGCGCACACAAATGATTTGCTATGTGAAGGTAAACGAAGAAACTAGGGAGAAATGATTTTCGAACCTAATCACAAATTTGAGAAGAAGAAAGAACTGCCATTAGCCAGAGAAATAGTGTATGTAAACGATAACAGTGAAATTCCGATCAACATTACAAATTTTGACGAGGAAGATAAAGTCATTTACGAAAATGAAAGATTGGGAAAATTAACACCGATGATGGACATTGAACTTCCAACAACAAAAACGGAAGGAAATGAGGAAGAATTATGGACAATCGACAGTCAGCTACTAAACGAAAACGAGAAAGAACAACTACAAAAACTGCTAATGGAATTTAAAGATATATTTGCAGCATCTGACTTAGATCTCGGTACAAGCGATGTAACGCAACATACAATACCACTAACAGATGACACCCCAATAACACTACGGCCATATCGATTGGCAGAAGCTCAAAAACCAGAAGCAGAAAAAGAAGTGCAAAAGATGTTAGACGCAGGAGTAATCGAACCAAGTTGCTCGCCATGGCAATTCCCAGTAGTCATGGTAAAGAAAAAAGACGGAACACAACGGTTCTGTATAGACTACCGACGACTCAATGCAGTAACAAAACGAGATACATACCCGTTACCAGACATAAATGAAATGTTACAAACCCTACACGGAGCAGCTTATTTTACATCGCTAGATTTAAAAAGTGGTTATTGGCAGATAAAGGTCAAAGAAGAGGACAGAGAGAAAACTGCCTTTACAATTGGAAAAGATCTATATCAATTCAAGAAAATGCCTTTCGGATTAACCAACGCACCAGCCTCATTCCAGAGATGTATGAACTTCGTAACTCATGGCATTAAACAATGTATGGTATATATTGATGATTTATTAATTTATTCTAGCACTTTCGAGCAACATTTAAAAGATATCAGTAATGTATTCGTTCGATTGAGACAATGGAAGTTAAAATTGAAACCCTCCAAATGCGATTGGGCAAAGGAAAAAGTTACCTTCTTGGGACATATTGTATCGGCAAAAGGCAAAGAACCAGATCCAAGAAACATCGAAAAGATAAAGAATTGCCCTGCACCAAAGACAGTCACGCAAGTGCAAGAATTCTTAGGCTTATGTGGATATTATCGAAAGTTCATCAAGAGTTATGCAACCATCGCAAAACCAATACAAGAACTAACCAAAAAGGATACCCCGTTTATATGGGAAAAGGAACAACAAATAGCCTTTGAAACACTCAGAGATAAACTGATATCAAGCACCAATACTCGTACACCCAGATTTTAAGAAACCGTTTTTATTAGCAACAGACGCAAGTGGATATGCATCTGGAGCAGTCCTAGGACAATGGGACGACGAGAAAAGAGAACGAGTTATTGGATATTATAGCCGAACATTCAAGAAACATGAAAAGAATTACTCTGTGACTGAAAGAGAGGCATTAGCAATAATCCAAGCTATTAAACATTTCAAATATTTATTATGGGGTCACGAGATATATATCACGACCGATCATCAACCATTGGTATGGCTAGGCCAACACAAAGAAGCATCGAGTAGATTGATGAGATGGGCAATGCAGCTACAAGAATACTCGCCATATATAAAATTCAAATCAGGAAAGGCCAACGCCAACGCAGACTGCATGTCAAGATTTGTATTTGAGGAACTAATGGACCATGATGTGAGACGAAATATGCATGATCATCGCAGAGGATATCGATTTTACAAAACTGAGAAACGAGCAGAAGGAAGACGAAGAATTAAAGACAATAATCGAATTTATGGAAACTAACGATATGAAAATCTTCGACAACAACAGCAAACTGAGGGAGCATATGGAAAAACACAGACATCGATATACCATGGAGAAAGGATGGTTATTATTAATGGATGGCGAGAAGAGACTTATGTGTTTACCAGAAAGCAGACGAAAAGAGGTACTGATGCAATATCATGATGGAAAACTTGGAGGACACATGTCAGCAAAAAAGACGGAAGCAAGGCTGCGCCAAAAATATTATTGGCCAAATATCGGAGAGGACGTAAAAGGGTGGATAAAGAATTGTCTAATATGTGCAACCAGAAAAAGCACAGGAAGTAAACTGAAGGCACCGCTAAAACCAATGCCAATTCCACCAGAACCAATGACAATGATCGCAATGGATGTAGTAGGACCACTACCAGAAACCAACGATGGAAATATCTACATATTAGTAGTAACAGATTATTTATCAAAATTCCCGGAAGCATTCGCAATACCAGATCAAAAAGCCAGAACAATAGCGAGAATCCTAGTAGAGGAAATATGCTGTAGATACGGAACGCCCAAACAGATCCTAACTGATCAAGGAACCAACTTTATGAGCGAAATAATAGAAGAAGTTACAAACTACTTCAGAATTGCGAAGCTGAGAACATCACCGTACCATCCTCAAACAAATGGTCAAACCGAACGATTCAATGGCATATTAATCGAAATGATGTCAAATTACGTAAGCAGACACCAAAAGGATTGGGATAGATATATAAATCTATGCCTTATGGCCTATAGGATGTCAATACATTCAGCGACAAAAATGAGTCCATTCAAATTAATGTACGGCAGAGAATGTAACATGCCGATAGACTTAGAATATCAACCACCAATATCACAGTATATGGAAATTGATGATTATGTAACAGGATTCAAAGAGCGAATGCAAGAAATCTGGAAAACGGCAGGTATGAATATTAGATTCAATCAAGAAAGTTATAAAGAATTACATGATAAAAAGCGAGACGTACGCGAGCATAACTTTCAGGTTGGAGACTGGGTAATAATCGCAACGCCAGAAATCATCCCAGGAGTAGCCAGAAAATTACAAAGATGTGGTAAAGGACCATACGAAATAATGTACGCAAACGAGAATAACGCCCGAGTTAAATTGGTCAACAATCCACTCACCAGACCTATCTACGTAAACGTGAGTAGATGTAAAGCGATACCTAGAACAATAACAAGAGAACCAGAAAATCGAGGTATGCAAACTAGATCACAAACTCAACAGTTGAGTATAAACGGATTAACGATGAGTCGAAAAATAGACGCGACACCAAATAATACCGTAGAGGAACCGAAACCAGATAAATCCCAAATAACTCTGAACGCGACCCAAGACAATGTAGATAAGATGGATATAATAGTAAAAGCCATCAGAGAAATAATGCCAGAATGGGTCGAAGGAAAAGGATGGATGAGAATAGTAAACAAAGCGGGAAAAATAGCAATGGATTATGCCAAAGGAGCTAGAAGTCCACCAGAAATGGATCGTATCAAAGAAAGTATACCCATGATCTTCACTATGGCAGATGTAGAAGGAAACGTACCTTTACATATTGCAGTACAGCATAGAAACACTCAACGAATAATGGATATAATTCAATTTATGCAGAAATGCGGACACAGCTCAAATATACCAAACGAAGAAGGACAAACACCACTAATGTTCGCAGTTGCAGCAGACGCTTCTACAACAGTCCTGAGAGAATTACTAAGAACCGGATCATCGTTCAAAGAGAAAGACAATGGAGAAAACAATGTACTACATTACGCGCTGAAATCCAGACAGGCAAGTGCGATAAAATTTATAACCAGTAACGCGACAATTAGAGAGAGAGAAATGATGGGCAAAACAATTCAAACACTATGGGAAGCTATCGACGCCAAACAAGACGAAGCAACAGCCAATCTGATGAAATGGACCTACGAGGGTTCACCACTTAAAGTATTCGACTTAAACTATATGGTAAGAAATAGAAATGTTCTATTGAAAGAAACAATATATGCTCATTACCCGTTCCCAAAAACAATAAAAGCAATGTTGAAATGGGAAGGACTGAAATTCACCAATCATGCAAAAGAAGCAATACGAATCGGGGATAGAAAGGAACAGTTATTGAGGATAATACACAGATGGCATCGAAAGCAAATAAGATTCCAAGCAAGTAAACAAGAGATAAAAGAGATGGATGATATAAAAGCCAGAATAATAAAAGTATACGAGGAAATAATTGAAGTAATAAATGTCGAGGACGACATTTCAAAGGAAACCCCGGATGGAGATAATAATAATAATAATAATGGAGAAGGGGGAAGTGGCAACAGCAAAAACCAAGATGATCAAGATGCCAAACCAAATGCTAGAGATGAAAACAAATCCGCACAACAAGAGAAAAAGGAACCATCTAACGAGGAACGTCAAGAAACGAGCAACAGCAATAACGAGGGAAAACGAAACAAGGGAATGATGTTACTACAACAAAGGAAAAATCAAAACCGACCGACCCTGCTACAAAAAATAATGATATTAATCACGTCCATCAAATTAACGGAAGCCGACGAAAATATCACGAAAGAAATGAGATCGTTCAGAATACGAACAATAAACGATAAAGGAATTTCAAGCAAAGGAATATGCTTACAACTGACAATGAATACAAACATAAGTTGTCAATTCGATTCAATAGGAAAACCAGGAAAGATGGAAATACGATCCGAAAACTCATCATCATGTCAAACAACCAAAGACGTATGTAGAGATGCTACAAAAGATAGAAACGTAAAAATCCAAGTAGAGCCAGGGATAGGCAAATTACGAATAATAAACAGAGGAATAGAAACCATTGAACAAGTATGTATACAAAACAAAATTATCGATTGTTGGAAAATGAATATGAAAGCGGGAAAGAAATGCGAATGGGATAGTCTAGAAGGAAATGCGGAATATATAATATGTGCCAACAATGATATAATAATAACTTGCACATTGGCCAAAACCCTGGGGAGAAAAACTCACAACACCAAAAGAAGAACCTTATCAACGTCGAGCACGAGAAAATAAAGAAATAATAATAAAAGTGGAATCAAACCCAAAGAGGGGAGAAGAGATAATAGTCGAAAATATGGGCAAAGAACCCATTACAAAAGTTTGCATATTCGAAACTAAAAAGAACGGAACGATAAATGAGAGAATCAAATGTCAATCAAATGAAGATATCAAAAATCAAAAATACAGCATTCCAACTAAAAGAAAACGTGGAAAAGTATATAGTACACGTTCAGAGAGGAAGAGATGATTACTGGAAATCAATAACAAGAAAGTTACTAGAAGCAATTACGACAAAACGTCCGGAAAAAGAAACAAAAGAGGAACCGTACCAACGCCAGATCAGAGAAAGTAAAGCAGTAATAATAACCATAGAATCAGATGCAGCAAATGAAGAGGAAATAGTAATTGAAAACACAGGTGAAAAACCCATCACGAAAATCTGTGTATACGAACCTAAAAGAAACGAACCAGTAAACAAAAGAATCCAATGTGAAACGAGCAAAAATATAACGAATCAAAAGTACCGCATACCGACGAAAAGAAAACTCGGAAAATATGTAATAAATATCCAAAAGGGAACTCATGAGCATTGGAGAACGATAACAAGGAAACCACTCAAGTCAAATGCAACAGATCAACCTATAATAAAACAATCTGAGAAAGAACCAAAAAACGAAACATGGAAAAAAGGAATGATCATGGACGACAGCCACCTTTCAATCCACGAAGCATTACAACTCCAGAAAGCATTTAAAAATATGCAGCCGAAAGAAGGCATAACGGAAACAACCAATGCAAGAGAAAATATAACTATGCAGCCTAAGGAAACGAGCTATATAATAAAAATGATCTGGATAACGACAGCAATAGTAAGCAGCGTAGTAATGCTGATAACAATTCAACTAGCAAGAACTACCAAATGTAGAAAGAAGTCGGCGAAGAAAAGATTATGGCCAGCAGTAGAAAAATTCAACTATGATATCGAATTAGGACAATACGATGCAGAAAGAACTGAGGAATATGAAATCATAGGAAATTCTAGCACAAGTGGACTCTGGTTAAAAGAATCGCCCATTATCGAAGCACAACAATGGTCCAATGAATCTGATGTATACCAGATAATGAATGAGAAATATGGGGATATACGAACATTGCGTATAGAGTCCCCGGAGACGATGGTGTAAAACGAGAAAAGACATTGTATATAGTGTAAAATATTATGTAGTATAATAGTAGTAATAGTATGCACGTATATAGAAATATTGTACAAAATGTGTCAGAAATAGTAAGCAAACAGAAATAAATGCGATGAATTAATGATGTATTATAACTAACAGATGGATCCGAATAACGCAAATCAACAAAATCAAGTGAGAATACCACCATTCGTAGAAGTAATACAACAACCAGCAGCTGCCAATGTACCTATAGAAATTGTAGAATTAAATCAAGGAATATACCAAGATCAAGGAGTCGAGGCAACGTGGAGACGACAATGTGAATTAATGACATTAATAACGAACAATGCGCAAACTCAGTGGACAAATACTCACCTAGTGTTAACGGAAAGCGTAAACAGAGGTCTACAACAAGCCATAAGACTGGAAGAACAACAAAGAACTATACTGCAATTGCAGAGAATAAACGAACAACTAACAGATCAAGTTAGATGGCAAGCTGACGAAATTAGAAGACTACGCAACAATAAACAGCACGTAGATCCAGCAAGTTGGGTGGAATGGATAGCATCAATGCCAGAATTCACCCCAGAACCGGATTCAACAGGAGAGTAAAAATAAAACGTACCTTGTAAATATGTATAAATAAAAAGATAGAAGTAGAGCAACGTCGAGTAATCAGAAAATTTTTGTAGATATGCAGACAATTATCGAGAGAATAAGAAGAAGCGAGAATCCATCCGAAGATACGAGACGAATAATGAAAAAATAGAATTAAAGTGGTGAACGATATAAAAGAAAGATTGAAATGTTGTAAATGTAAAGAACTACTGATTGGAGCGAGACAAACGAAATGTGGATGCAGAATATGTACAGATTGTACGATAGAAGTGATAAAAACGGAAACAATAAAATGCCCTGGATGTGACGAAACGATTGAAAAAGATGAAGACCCTACAACAATGGATAAAGCCACCAACAAAGAAATCAACAATCTATTAGTTCAATGCCGAGTAAAAGAATGTGAATGGAAAGGACTTATGAAGGAAGCCGAAAGTCACACAAATGAATGCGAATATAACGAGATATTATGCGGGAAATGTCAAACCATCATAACGAAGAAGACGATGAAAGAACATCACCAAGTGTGTACCAAGAGAAAAGAGAAATGCGAATTCTGTGGAGTTATCGACGAATGGATAAAAATAGAAATGGAACACCGGAATCCAAAAGAGGAACAAATATGTGATCTATACGAAGGGATATGCGAAAATAACTGCGACAGGAAAGATAAAGTCAAATTAAAAGAACATTGGAACGAATGCATCGGCAAACCAGTCAAATGTCCGTTAGAACTATTCAACTGCCGAGCACAATTACCAATTGCGGAAATGCAAAAGCACATGATAGAAAATAGTATCGAGCATGCCGAAATCATAGTGAAAACGATAGGGATGTTGGCATGGGAAATAAAAAGCCTACGAACAGAAAATGATGCACAAAAAGCAATAATAAGAGAAATATTAGAATCCAGAAAGAATTTCGAGAGAAGCCAAGGAGACACACTCAAGAAAATGGGCGAAATGGAAAAGAAAATGCAACAGATGACCAACAGCATAAAGGAACTAGAAACCAACAGTTCTATAGCCAGAAAAACATCCTACAGCACCATTTATATGGAAAATAACCGAATTCGCAGAGAAGCTTCAGAGAGCAAAAGACGGAACACAGAGAATTTTAGACAGCCCACCAATATACAGTTGGGAAAATGGATACAAATTGGGCATTAGACTATATCCAAATGGAGATGGGAATGCAACGGGCACACATATCAGTGTCTTCATCAGAGTGGGAAGAGGAGATTACGATGAATTATTAACATGGCCTTTCAAACAAAACATGATATTAACAATGAAAGGATACGAGGATTACCGCAACCCAATCAGAACAGGGAATGAACCACAGATGGGAAGACCAACAACCGACTGGAATACAGCGATTGGGACACCACGTTTTTATCCACAACAACGACTGAGAGGAGAAGGATTCTTGCGAGAAGATAATCTGTATATAAAGTTAGAAGTGGAGAAGCCAGACAAGACGTTGTAAAAAGAAAAAGAAGTGTAAATAAATGTAAATAAAATAATAAAAAACCAAATAAAAATCAAAAAATTACAAATAATCAGAAAAATCAGAAAAACAAAAATTCAAAATAATGACGATATTTAGATGGCAAGCGGAATCAGCGAAGAGATAACAGTACAGATGAGAGAAGGACCGGATTCGATATGGACGAGATTATGGAAAAAACCAGAGGAAGAGGAAAAAAAGAAAGACCTTAACAATCGCAATTCAGCATTATACCAGTTTCGATACAACCGGACGACCTTGGAAAATGAGGAAAGTAATTTACTCACAGAGAAAAGTAAGATACGAGGAGTTGAGAAAAGAAGAACAGAGATATTTAACGTTCAAAGATAATAAAGTATTCACTGACCGACAAAGCAAAGAGATGGCAGCACAAGGATTCTTTTTCTCAGGAACCCCCGAATTACCAGATGAAGTTACCTGTATCTTTTGCCAAGGAAAACTCGCACAATGGAAAAAAGGAGAAACAGCAAAACTGGAACATCGAGAAAAACTCCCGAGATGTCCATTTATGTTAAATTTAGATGTCAGAAACCAAGCGATGAACAGACTAGAAGGACTTCGACAGTCGGAATTAGACAAAGATGAAAAGGGAGGTGAGAAAAAGGTAACGATAATAAAGAATTTCGAAGATCCAACAGAACTAATCTGGGAAAAAGAGACCATAAATAGAACATTCGAAGAGAGAATTAAAACCTTCAAAGGAAATCCAAGAGCAGCAGAATTTGCGAGTCAAGGATATTGCCAAACAGCCAGAGGAATAATGTGCGAAGGATGTAAAAAATCAACAACCAGTACCAGATCAGAATGTCAAAAAGTTAAAGCATAAAGGGAAATGCATGTATAAACAAGAAAAAGAGTCAAAGAACATCGAAATAATAATTACCAACCAACAAATAGAAGACATTTTGGATCGACCAAAAACGAGAACCCTAATGCTATTATCAGGAGTAGATACTCAAAAGATGAGGAAAATAATCAAAAAGAGATTAGCTAACAATTTAGAATGGTACGATTCGACACAAGCAATAATCCGAGCAATCAAGCGATATCAAGAGAAACCAAAAGAGAATCGAGACAAATCAATAATAAAAGAAGCTATTTTGGAACAGTATCAATGTGTAACATGTTGGCAGAAACATGTTGAAATAATTTATATTCCTTGTGGACACATGGTCACATGTGAAGCATGTGGGTTAAAAGTTGATATATGTCCAGTATGTAGAAAGCCGATCAACGGGCGGATCAAAGGATTCCGTTTCGCTGATCAATAGATAGAAACCGAAAACAATGTGTAAAAAGTGTAAATAAAGATAAACGTAAAAACAAAAAATTATAAAAACTCAAAAAAACCACAAAAATACGAGATGATGTAAATTATGATAAAATTTTGAGATGATTAAAAAGAGAGAAATAATCAATTATTAATATTCAGAATTACAATGAACCAAAACGAGATGATAAACCAAAAGCTAGAGAAAACTGTAACAGAGGACAAAGAGTCAAAAACCGAAAACCAATCCGAACAGCTAAAAGAGATTAAAGATGGATGGCAACAAAGGTCGATGAGATTAAAAGAGATATTAACATCAGTAGAAGGAGAGCTACTGAGAGATACGTTAAAGATAAAGATGATAAGAGAAGAATTAGAACAACAGACAAAAAATCCCGAAGGAAGTAATGAACCATATCAAAGACGAGAAGAGGAGTTAGTAAAGGAATCCATGCAGAACCAAACTAGAATCACAAACCAAAGAAAGGAGATCAGAATGTTAGCGCAAGAGAAGCAGGATCAACAAAGCGAAATCGAAAGGTTGCGGGAAGTGATAAAAGATAAAGAAGCAGAGATACGAGAAGAAGGAGAGGAGACGATAAAAATCATACAGCAAATGCAGGAGGAAATTGGGCAAATCAGCACTCAATATCGAATAGAGAAGACAAAGAGAACCCATTTGGAACAAGCCAAAGAATGGGCAAAACGGCAAGCACTTCACTGGAAAACGAAGTGGTATGGAGAGAAGGAGCGTACAAGGAATGACTGGGAAGCACGCGCTAGACATTATATTCAGCAAATAGCTGAAGAGGAAGATAAAGCAAGAGCTTACAAAGCCAAATGGGAAAATGCGAAAAAGGAAGTCAACAAGCTGAGAAATCAAGGGCCAAAACCATCAAAGAAAATAAGAGAGCCCAGAGACGATAGACAGGAAAGAATGGTAATCCAAACAACAGGAGAAGCGAGAAAGTGGAAAGACAAGTATAGATTGTCGAAAATAGAGAATGCGATACAATGGGAACATATACAAAAACAAGATCACGAAATAGTATGGCAACAAACGAGAATGAAGGAGATGCTAGTAGAACAAGAAAAGACTCTTAAACAGAGACAAATACAACAAATAAAAACGGAAGACAAAGAAAAGTGGATCAAATCAGAAGCAAGAAGATGGAAGAACCAGTACCAAGAAGCCAAGAAAGAGATAAGACTGTTACCCAAAAAGATATTGAATTTGGAAGATTGGGAACTATGGGAACAAGTCGAAGCACAGAAAGAAACAATTGAGGAATTGAACGAGGAAATCCAAACACTGGAATATCATGAGCGAGCCAGACAAAATACGATAAGAAGGCTCAGGAAAACCGACAAGGACCTCAGAAAATGGATTGATCAGCTAAATCAAAAGATAACGGAAACCCTACACGAACAAACGGATGAAAGACGACAAATCCAACAATTAAACGAGAGAATAACAGAACTCCAGCAGGAGGTGAACGGACACCGAGGAGTTATAGTATTTAAAGAAATCCAATTGAGACATCAACACGAAGTCAACGAACAGCTAAAAGGACAAGTTGAAGCAGAGATCAAAACGATAAAGCAAGGATATGAGGAAAATGAACAGAATCTGAGAAAAGAGATTGAAAAGTTAAAAGCCTTGGAAAATACGCATCGATTGGAAATGCAAGTAGAGGAATTAACAGAAAATACAGAATACCTTGCCTATCTCTTAGATGAAGAGATACAAATATCAGGCGCCTTGCGTGCAGAAATAAATACCCTGCAAAACCGACCACCAATCCTGCTTATGCCGTTATACCCAACCGAAATTCCAACCCGAGTACCCGCCGAACCCGATGAAGGATTCGGGGAGACGGACGAAACGATAGCGTAAATTTAAAGAGAAAAATTGTAAAAAGTGTAAAAAGATAATAAAAACAATAAAAATTCTAAAAACAAAAAAAATTGTAGCCAATGTATATTTAGCATGAATCCAAATGAAGTAGAAATCCGAATGAATCTAGAAGACGGAGAATACGTACCAAGCCCAATTCAATTAGTAGAACCAATAGAGCAAGACCCACTGAGGTATTATAGTAAAAAGTGGAGAGCCGAAAGAAAAGAATGGCAGGAGCTAGTGGAGGAACAAGATTCAGAAATCGCCCGGATAAATCAACAACTAATACAGTCAAAACAACTAGTCAATATGATAAAACGAAAACTGACATCTAACATGGGAGAAAACAGAGATCAAAAGAGAGAAAATGGACAATTGAGACGAGAATTAGCTGAAATAAAAACTCGTGTAATCCTGGAAGACTATTGGAAAACCGAAGCAGAACGAATGCGAGACAGCAGAAAAAGCGAACAGAGATACGTGCTACAACTAGAAGACAGTTGTAGAAAAGCCAGAGAAATAAAAGAAAGTCACCAACAAGCTCAGGACGAAATTAAAACATTAACAGATCAGCTTCAGGAAGCGAGACGAAAGCTGGAAAAACAAACAACCAAGCGGGTCAACTATAAACGTCAACTTAAAAGAAAGCAAACAAAAGAAAGAAATCTTCAAATGAAAATTCATAATCAACAAAGAACAATCAAAGAAGGTAAAGAACGATTAAAAGAACTCCCAAAACTAACCGAGCGATTAATAAAAGCCCAAGTTCTGATAATGAGATTCTCAGAAAATAAAATTAAAGAAGAGTGCGAGAGACACTCAACCCCAGAAAGAGAGAAAGAGTAAAAAGGGCTAAACTCCACTGTATATAGTTGAATAAAATTGTAAATAGACGTGAGAATTGATTGATATATATTAGAAATGAAAACCATGAACCCAGCGTTATGGATCACAATGACAATGATGATAATGATGAGAAAGTGTAATACTGAAAACCCATTAGAAAAATGCGAGAAATCCCAACCCTTTAGAAGAGAGGACAGCACCTGTGCCGATTTCAAGGAAATTTGTAGTAATCCCAATAATGAAGAATGTCAGCAAATAAACCTCCAATGTATACAATGCCCCACAAAAGAAAACAAGGACGAGATAAAACAAAATATCGAGAAAACCCAAACAATGGTACAAACCCTACTGGAAAATAAGGAAGAAATAGCCAATATAAAAAATGAGAATCGAGAGACAAAGAAAACCCTAGAAACCCTCATCAGACAAATTCAAAGAAAAGCCAAAGCAAATCCCAATAACAAACCAATCCAAGAAATTCAAAAGATCGTCCTATTAATTAAAAAGCAACTAGGAAAACGAGTGGGACAGGAAAATGAACCCCATACAACAAATCCATCAATCAAACTTATACTACCGATTAGTATAATATTCAACATAATACTCTTTATATGCTGTCTCATCCTCGGCCTAACGAAAAACAAACAAAAGCAAAATACCCCAATTCAGAAATTCAGAAGAATGATCAACCAAATCCGAAATTCCAATCAAACTAGCAAAACTGCAAAACTCTCGCATATTTCTATCAATCACCCTTCAAGATCAGCCCAGCTTGAAAGCGAAACCCAAGCCGTCAGTGATTCATTCGAAGCCAAATATAACTGATTTACATTGATTTGAACTGATTAACTCGTACTGATCAACAGTGAATTGAACTGATACTACAAAACTTGCACTGATATTAAAAAACTGAACTATCTGATTTTATTTGATTATGTATCGTAGTAGGACCTTAAGTCCATCTTTATCTTGATGATTTAACCATACCGTAAAAACTTTTTATGAATGTGAATATTGAAAACGGAATTGTACGTATTATTTTGAAATCAATTGAAATTGCGGGTCGCAATTTTACGGACCCCCGAGTGTTTTATGTTGGGCCAGAACGTAAACGGCCTTCAAAATGTTTAAATGGATCAGAAACACACACGCAAACACAACACGCAATTTAAATAAACCCCAAAACACCAATTAAACCCATATAAAATCTGAGAAATAAAAGAATTAAATATAAATTAAGAAACATAAAAATAAATTAAAATATTAACAAACTGCACCAAGATCCGCACGATACCTACACAAATATAGCAAGAAAACACGACAAATTCGACGAAATTGGAAAAATCAATTAAAGTTCATTAAAGCAAGATTTAAATCGGAAAATTTGAATTAGTAATAATTCAAATAAAATTCTAAATAAAAAATTATAAAAATAAATCGAAAATAATAAAAATAAATATTAGAATTTGCTAGAAAACAACAAGGTCGAATTTTGTTTTACTGCACACGTCACACAAATAGGTATATATACTGATCCATTTTCACATTTAACTTAACCATTTTAAAAACCAAAAACCATTTTTAAGACTAAAAACTATTTTTGAAATCACTCCGTGTTTTTTCAAATTATTTGAATCTTTTAAATCTATTTGAGATCGTACTTTTGAATTTTTCAGAATTTTAGGTGAGAATCATTGATTTTGGAACCCTCTTTCCACGCCCCGTACCTTGCATCTCTATAGAGCTCTGCTCGGACGTTGGCGTGGGAAGAGAGGCATTTGGTTTATTGTATGAATTATGCTATTTTTTATGAATTGGAAGGGTAACTTGTTATTTTTTCTTATGATTAATAAACATTATTATGCATAACTTGTTTCATATATATAACTATAATATGTTAATTAAACCTGTCGAAATTTTTCCGGCCCACAGCCGAAACATAATGCAAGTAAATAAAATCTACACACAATTCAGATTCGTGTAAGCGCGTGGAATATCGCCAATGATCTGTGCCCGTGAAGACCCGGCGTGCGGAACGCAGAGTTGGATCGTCAATATTATCCCTATAGATGAAAGGAGGAATAAGGAAGAAGTCATTTGATTGCTTCCTCGTTCCTCGTTTCTATAAAATCGACTTAACTCATACTACACATGGCTAAAAATCATCACACCGAGTAGTCCAGTGGGCACTCAGTAAATATAATATAAACACAAAATGCGCTTAAGGCTTATTAAAGGGGATTGGAACTGGGGTTAATAAAAATGGAAATCGTTGTTATAATTCAAATTAATATTTCAAATAAAAATTAAATTTGCGAGTCAAATAAATTGATAGAGATCATTTAATAAATAATTTATTGATTCTCATTGATTAATGTAAAAACATTTAGTAACCATTTAATAAATAACTCATCGATTTTTATTGATTAATATAAAGATATTCAATTCATTAAATCACGTACTCATTTAATAAATAACTCATCGATTTTGATTGATTAATATATAGATATTCAATTCATTAAATCAAGTACTCATTTAATAAATAACTCATCGATTCTAATTGATTAATTGAAGTGTCATACCGTAAATCAAGTAATCCTTTAATAAATAATTCACAGATTTTAACTTAATTATTGCGTAAAGTAAAACTCATTGAAGCATTGATTTGATAAGTAATTCATTAATTGTAAATTGATTATTATTTCATTAAAATATTCATTTGATAAATAACTCATTTAGTATTATTTAAAGAAAGGAAAAGTAATTCATTAAGCGTTCATTTAATAATTCATCAATTTTTAATTGAATATCATTCATTTAGTAAATACTTCGTCGACGTTAATTGATTAACATAAGTAAATTTAATACCGTAGTTTAAATATTCGATTGATAAAGAACCCATTGATTCTCACCCAACCATTTAAAGTAAAAAATGGTACCGTAAGGAAATAAAGAATCTTGCAAAATATTTGACTCGTCAATTTATTGAACCAAGTAGTCATTTGATAGATAATGGTTGCTTAACGTAATAGAGATTTAACCTCTTGACCATTTCACCATAACGACAAGTGTTCGAACCCGATAAGTAGTTAAAAAAATATGTATACTGAAGAATAAATATCCGAATAAAAGAACAATTTATAAAAATTACGAATCACCAAACTGTTAAATTAAGCGTATTGTATTAAACAAAATAATTTCAAAATCGAATCAGTTTCGTGATCAGCAGGCAAGGTCCTTCTTGATGAAGTTTCGTAACAAAAATCAACCCGTGTGGATTAGAGATTATGGTAAGTTCATACAGAGAATTATGGGTGTAACCAATTAATCCATCGATAAACGTCCGATTTTGCTTGAGTAATGAAAAATTTCATGTGTAAATGAATCCAACGAATCCACGAAGTGAGAGAGAGGGACCTTTGGCTTGATGATCACGGAATTGAGACATGGATTGAACAAAATAGATAACGCGAATGATGGAAATTTAATCTGAGTTATTATTTAAACGACCCTTCGAGTGGAATAAAATAACTTCCAGGTGAGAGTAGCGGGATTTAGTAAGTAACATAAATGTCTAAACGAGAATAAAATAACAGTCTGAGATAATTTATTAGGTAACACAAAATAACGTAGGCTATAAAAATCAACTTTACCAATTCAACAGATCAAAAGTTTAATAATCGGACTTTGCTAACGTTATTCGAAATAATGAAGGCTTGATTTTCATTATAAAAGGTTTCCCGTATAAATTCCAAGTGTGAGGGATGACGCTCGCCCGAGAACCACGAAACACTTTCCTTAAAATGATAAATCAAAATATTCAGCTTAGCCGAAACCACATAGCTTACCATTTCATGAATACATGATCTTGAAAGTGCCCCTGTCTAGAATAAAATGAATTGAAAAACTTTACCAGTACTAAAATAAACAACCTTTGATCACCATCATTTCCGTCGGCATAAACAGTTCACCGTGTTCAAATAGTGATTGACTCTCACATCCTGTCATTTTTGTTTATAAAGGAAATGGTGATTATTAGAACCCTCCAGTTCGAGATTTAACATTGTGCGAACGTCTACTTGTTTAATTACACTTATGAATGCTTAATTTGTTAACCATTGGATTGTTTAATCATGTACATAATTGTCTAATCAATTAATCCATATATAAAATTTGCTTATTTAACGGTATATAAATGTCTAATTGGTTAATTCATATATAAAATCTGATTATTTAACGATATGTAAATGCTTAATTAGTTAACCATAAATAGACATTTGATTATTTAACTACACACTTAGTTAGTGAACCTTAGTTACATGTTTGATCATATATCCCTATGCAAATGTCTAATTGTTCAATTATAGACAAAGGTTTTCTTAAAAAATTTGTTTAATTCAAATTTTCGATAATTGAATTTACACCTACCTAATTAAATCTTCCAAATACATACAAACTCGAACGGTTGATAATACATAAACCCATTTAAGCTAAGATGACCGACAATTACGTTTTATCATTTGTTAACATTCCTCGAATGGCCGTACAGCAGGCAGACGCATGACCAGTGACTTAAAGCACCGTTTTCTTCTAGATTCCAACTGCAGCACTAGACCGAACACTAACACGCGTTCAACTTCGAGCCCTTGAGTTTAACGTATGTAGGTTTGAATTGACCCAATCTCTTCTTTAAACGACTAAAAAGTCTGTACAATTTGTGAACCACAAGTTAGTCATCTCCCTATAAAATTATCAAAGAAATCTTGAATGAAAACGACCCACCTCACTAAGTTATTTCCATTTAGTAGAAACCGGAACTATGCTCGAACTTCCTGCCCATGAAGTAGAACAGTGGAGGCAGGCATGGAATCGGGTGTATCAAGAACGATACCCTTCCATGCCTAAAGATGACCAACCGGAAAACATAAAACCCGAGGAATTCATGCGGCAGTTCCGGAAGCCATTCGATGAGCCTAACCCTTCTCAAGATATCTTAACCCAGGCCCAGGAGCTTCTGGAGGACCTCCTCCAACTCCAACGTCAAGTCGAAGCAGATGTGGCAAGGGCCGCAGCACACTTGGCCAACGTTCAAGATGACCTGACGGCGGGGCGGTTAGCCAGTAGGTATCCACCCTCTCCCAGACCGATCAGAAACCTTAAGCGACCGGTGCTCGTTGTCTCGGGTTACGCTCCGGAAGAGGGAATCAAACGATTCTTCGCGGAGGAGTAAACTCTATTGAGTTGAACAGTTATTATTGTTGCTTAGTGTCATCGCGATTGGTTTTTAAAAACAAAGTTTTCTGTCTCGTCTTTTTATTATTACTACACTTTTCATTTTCTAAAATTGTTTAAGTAAAACTACTCATGTTTATATTAGTCGTCATCCAATTCACCTTACTATTTTAGAAATGAATCCCGTGGAGTTGTTACAAAACGAATTAACCCGAGCACGACAAACAAACAAAGATCTCCACGATCAACTCATCCACATGGTCCGGGAAATACAACAACTCAAGGCGACGTGGGTAAACCCCACGAGGGTCAAGCCGTTGTATCAAAAGTTAGCCGCGGCTCAGAAGGGGTGGGCCGAAGGAAGACAATTGGTGACAAGCCTGAAGACCCAGATCAGGGGGCTAGAGGTAGCGTTGTCCGCCAGTCAAGAGGGGGCAGCGGTGACCTACCCTCTAGTTTTCGCCCCGGCTCAACTAGCATACCGAGAAGTGAACCCGACCCCATCCGCGATGCCAACTCCTGCCGAAAACTCCACTCCAACAATTCCTTCAACATCCAGTCGACGACCTGGTCGCAAGGAACGGGCCAAGCGCCGAGCCGCTCGACTCTCCAATCAATGCGTTTCGTAGAGAAATAGACTATTGTTAAATATATCGTTTCCCGTACATTTCTCATTGCATTTCCGTACTAGTAAGGCTTTTAAATAAATAAGATAACATTGTGAGGGATTAAATAACACCACCAATTATTTTGTCTTCTCAATCTAACGCCGATAAACCAGCTGGATAGAAATTTAGACGCAAGGGGACCGAATAATTAAAAGCGAGCGCAGGTCTTCTATCGACAGCTCGTGAACCCGAGGATTGCCCGAGTAACTATAGTATTAGCTAATGATACTCAATTTTTGCGGGCAGTCAACCACTTGAACACATTACCAACGTTGCCTAGCAACGGGTGCCAAGTGGCAGTTAGTAATTTTTGTATGGCGTTACTAGGGTCACCGGGAAGATAAGCAAGATTTGAAACCCTGTAACCCACCAATAATAATAATAATAATAATAATAATAATAATAATAATAATAATAATAATAATAATAATAATAATAATAATAATAATAATAATAATAATAATAATAATAATAATAATAATAATAATGATAATAATAATAATCATGGTATTTGTAGTAATGATGATAATAATTATGATAATAATAATAGTAGTAATAATCATAGTAGTAATAACAATAAATATAATGGTAGTTATAGTAATAAAAATAATAATAAAGGTAATAGTAGTAACAATTAATAAAGGTAATACATATAATAGCAACAATGATAGTGCTAGTGATAATAATAGGGAACATTGTAGTTATGATAGGGATATGAGTAAGAGAACTAGTGCGTGTTTACTTAACATAACCAAGGGTTTACAGACCATTAAAAAAATCATCAACATGGACAAAAATAAGAAGGACCAAACGAATGGACATAAAGATAGATGATATGAGAGTATAGGTTAACATTTGAAAGAGATAGGAGAATAATGGGACCTAAGAATCGAAAGCGAGCATAGGTTTTCTATCGACAGCTCGTTGGACCCAGAGATCGTTCGGTCAATTATAGCATTAGCAATAAAGCTCACTTTTTGCGGACGATCTACCCACTCGAACACAGTTCCAACGTTGCTTAGCAACGGGTGCCGAGTGGTAAGCGAAAGAATATTTGTATTGGGTTGTCTGGGTAACAACCATATAGTTTCAAAATATATAAACCCAGAAACCCACCAATACTCAACTCACCCGCAAATTAAATTGGTTTTGGCATTTTGGACATCTCTGTTCAAAACCAAATTAGTTATTTCTGGGCTCCCGGGGTTTCCATTTGCTTACAATAATTATTCTGGTGGTGGGTTTCTCTTTTATCCCGGGTTTTCTTCGTCAACCAATTTCGTTTCCCGTAATTAGAGAATTTGTTGACGTTCCGGGTTTCTCACACTATTCGGGTTTTCTGTTGGCTCGGACTTCCCATTAGCTCGGGTTTCCCATTAGCCAATTAATTTTTAATTAATTTCTATTTTTATTAAATATTTCTTTCTGGGGACCCCCAATCGATTTAATTTTATTATATTTGGATTCGTCTCGTCATTCGGCATCCGCCCATACCCGTTTCCCTTGATAAATATTTATTTTAAAATTTTAATTGATTTTACCTTTTTAATAATTACTTCGAATATCACTGATTTTAATGATTTTCCCATTTTTTAGTGCATTTTGTTAACCCTAACAAAATTAAATAATTTAAATTTTTATTCACTCTTTGACAAGGTTGCAAAAATAAGTGTTATTTCTTAATTAATTGTTGAGAAATTGAATGTAAAGTACATTAGTGTAGGAAATAAAAAAATATTATGCGCCAAAAGTAGTATGTTAGAAATTTTAGTGAGAGTTTCTATATAGATAGAATTTAACTGTAAGAAAATAATCGGCGATTTTTTTGTAGCCAAAGAAATATAACTGAGTAATTTTTTGTTCTCACTCTTATAATTTCTTTAGAACATTATAATGAATTGTGTGAAATTATAAAAAGAAATCTGTGAATTTTAGGGTTATATCACTTAATTAAAGGTTTTTATTGCAATTCTAAGACAAGATAATTTTCGATAAATAACATTTTTGGGTGTATTTTAATGAGAAATTGGTTATCTTTAGTATACATTTTTGCTTTCTCCTTTTCAGTGTGTATTTATTCTATTAGGTGCTGGGTACCCCATGGAGAAGGAAAACAGGTGTGCGATCACTTTCAAAGGAATTCCCATCAAATACTGGCATCTTGAATGAAGTTGATAATGTATTTAAATTATTGGTTACAAGTAAAAGGTGAGTCATATCGCCATGACTGCTAATACATACATCTGCTGTCAAGAGCTATCATAGGTTTCGTACTCATTTATAATTATGGTCGGTTTATTAAATTACAGTTTTCCAAATTTGGCTTGCTCATATTGACTTGTTACTTATCAATTCATTCTTTTTGTTAAAGTCTCAAATTAAATTTGATGTTTCATTCCTACATTTTTTCCTACAATTTTAAGTTTTTCTTTAAATTTGATGCCAATCAGGTATTTTTGCTAATTCTTTCCGTTTTTGTTATTTCTCATTACTTTTTAATGTTTTTATTGTTTTTTATTGATTTCTTATTCTTTTTTATGCTCATGAGTTATTTCACGAGCTATTCTTTCTATCAATTCAATTTTTATGTAATACAATATGATTTTTGTGATTTCCCAACATAAATGAGAATTTTTCTTCTTCAGTGGGTATTTAGAGTTGAATGAACTTATCTTTATTCAATATGCTATTTCTAACATAATGAGCTTTTCCATTTCATTCTTCAATGAATAATTCAGTAAACCATTTTTGTTTAATGTGCTTTCTTACTACCTTCAAATAATTGCTTCTGTTATCCTAATGAGTATTTTCTTGAGAATTCCTTCCAAAAATGTTCTTTAATTATTTGTTTTCCCCATTAATTAATTAAACTTAATTAGATAAATTACATTGAATCTTACGATTTTTAAGAAATAAATGTATTTTTAATCGTTTAGTTGTTGGTTTTGTTATGATAATTACCAGCTAAACAAATTAAATCACTAACATTTTTACTTATCGAGTGGGGCTTAAACGATCAATTGTTAATGGATTACGATGGAGTATGTCGATAAAAATAAAAAGCAAAATATTACTGACTTCATAGTTTTAAAAAACTTAGCCAACAAGAACTTTAATGTTTGTAAGTAGCATGAGGGAAATGAAGTAGTTATTGTTGGCCATGATGTTTACGTGAAAAAGGTGAATACGTTATGACATGCTTCTGTAATCATTTTTTTATGTTTTATGGTGAATGCCGTATTTATTTCTATTGTTCTTTTGTAAGTTCTATAATTCATGAAAAGATATTAAAAATGAAAAATAGAATTTAAAAAATTCGAAGAAAAAATCAATAACCAATATGAAATTAAAAAATACTAAATAAAAATCTCCAAGACGATAATATTTAGAAATTAACAAGGAATTTGTCAAGTAAATTAAACAAATGAACAAAACTACAAAAGAGCCAATCCAAACCAAATCAACAAACTGCACATCGTATCCTTGGACTTTATTTTCTTACTCCTAATCAAACTAACTGGTTATTTTATATTTAATTGTTAATAAATTTTACTGTTAATTTGTTATTTAATAATTTATTTTTCTTTTGACAATAAAAATAAACATTTTACATAACAGGCTCTACAGCTGTCCAGAGACAGTATATTTTTACAGGTGACCCAGCTTGGTTCTGACATTTTTTCCTACACACACGGTTCGCGAACGCGCATCAGTACAATTTTATAATCAAACATTAATATTATTGAGTGCCCCTCAGTTAATCAAATTAATAAAATAGTAGAAATAGAAAATTGCCTCTCAAGGATGAAGAGGCAAGTAAATCTATTCACCCAATGGGATCACAAACAGCAAAAATCCATAAATATGGTGTATATGAGATCAGTTTTGTCAGAGGTTGGTACTGCAAATTTTTGGATCGATTATTAAAACTACTTGTTTGGGTGTAAGGATAGTTTGAGTTTGTTTCTTGCATTTTAGTTAAACAAAGCATGAATGATATTTCTGTTAGTAGTTGATTTACGATTGTACTATTGGTTAATATGATTGGTGTTGCGGAATGAAGTCATTTCGCTAACTTATGGAATTTGCAGCTTCATCTAAAGTACCTTCCAGTTTATCGCTGTGATTTGTAATGCAACAAATAATAAGTTGATTTACCTGCTGTTTTAAATCATTTGTTCTCAAAAATATATTACAATGATGACATAATTAAACAAAAATAATTTGGCTAAATAACAAAATTAAAATTCCGAATCTAATAATGTAAATAATTCCTATTAAACAAATGACAGAAATTTATCAATTAAATTATTGATAATAAATATTAAAATTATTATCAATATTATTATTATGAAAATCAAACAAAAACAATGAAATAAGACAGGAAGAACCACAAGAACTCTATTGATAATATTAATTAATTAATGGGACAATAATTGGATAGAAGAGGAAACCAAAACGTACGTTTGCTCCTTGCATTTGCCATGTTCGAGATTGTCTGTGTCAGTATCTAAACCATTGGAAATTATATCAAATGATTGAATTATATGAAATTTTACTTTTTCTCATTCCGATTCTAGTGGGCTTCTCGTTGCTAAACATTTGGCTGATGCGAGATTTTACCTTTGCCCATTCTTCCATCAATTTCTGGCGATGCTCCATCAATTTTCGCTTGGTTTCATTAGACATCATCTCATCTTGATGAGCGAATTGTTGATTGAATTTAGCCATGTTCTTCTTAATGTTTTTGATTTCATTTTCAGACAACAAACAAGCCGGTCTTGGTCGCCAAATGATCTGCTTTAACCCCTGGAATGGTTTATCCATCAACAGTCGACCGGTAATACTGTGGAAAGTGACTCCACAGTCGCTGCTTTCATTAATCAAACTCAGTCGATAGGACATTAAATATCGGCCAGTAGGATCCCAAACGAAATCGGTCAAATTGTTCGTTTCGACTCGCTTCAACACAACTCCATCATGTCCATCAATGAATTCGATAAAACTACTGTTTGTCATTGAGCAAGCAATAAACTGGCCAGTCGGTGACCATTTTAGCATTGTCATTCGAGTCGAGAATCCAAAATCCATTATTTTCTGGGTTTGTCCACTTGTTTTCAAATCGTAAATCAGAATACTAGTCGACTTTTGATTAAAAGTAAGGAAAGCAAATTTCGATCCGTTAGCTTCCCAATCGTTGGCAACAATTTGTGTTTTTTCACTAATTGGAATCTTTTCCACGGGAATTTCTTTTTCTTTTACTCGGTAAATTTCCAAACACGCACTTAATCCCTGCAATGCATCGGGTAAGGTAATAACTTTGATAGATAAACGATAAATTATGATAAAAAGTTTTAAGTCTCACTCGAAATTCTTACGAATCGGCAGTGTTTTGCGAAAGTGTATAAATCGATATCACTTAGTTTGTGTACTAACAAAAATGAGTATTTCGACTAGAAATATTGAACTGGTGAAATTTGTGTAATGAGAAATCCTAACGATTTGTCCTTCTCCCAGTCATCTCTTTTTACAGAGTATCTTTCCCTATTAACCATTTTCCAATAAATTTCGATCAATAAATCCCAGAATTTTCTAATAGAAAAATGATTCTGAGGGATCTCGAAAATTTCTATATTTTATTGGAAATTTTTAAAAAATCCTCGAAAACACAAACATTTTCGGCACATTTTGCCCTTATAAATCAATATCACCGTATTGAAACTTAACAACAAATTGAAAAAAGTGATCTGACTTATAATCACAAATTGCACATAAATCAATATTTGCACTTTAAAAAATTATTAATAATTCTTGATGATTTCCTTTCCAGATCATGTTATTGATTGTAATTTATTGATTTGACCAATTCGCTACATTTGCACTTGGAAGCAGAAAGGATTAATTAAACAAAGGAAATTATTGTCCAACTTTTACAATCGATAATTCGATTATGTTGATATTTGATTTTTAGTCAATAAATTTATCAACTATTAATTTTTTACAATCGATAAATTAATTCTCGCGTTTGTTGATTTTTTTAATGTGAGAGGAGTTAAAATCAATTAAAAAATGTCAATTATTGTTTATGGATATAATCAACTTTTTAAAAGTCGATTAAATGTAATATCAATAAATAATTTATTTTTTATTATTAATTAAATTTAGAAGATTTTGATTGGCTGATAAACATTTTTATAAGGAATAACTTAAATAAATATTTATTTTTGTTTAAATCACCGAAAAATTTAAATAACCTTAGAACGATAAAAAAATAATCACTAACAATATATCTCAATTGATTGTCGACGGTTTTCTTCTTCACATATCGCTCTCCGATAACTGCCAAAAAGTCGTCCTGCGAGTTCCATTTCAACGAGATTTCCGCAACATTGAAAAGAGTCTTTGCAAAAACTTCCTTCTTAGTCGGCAAGCTAATGAGAACGATTCTAGCTGGAGTGCTCTCTTGCTCGCCCACCCAATACGAGATGAGATGGCCCTTGGCCGACCACGTGAAATCCTTCACCCCGACAATCTCGATGCTCTTCTTATCGACCATCGCACAGTTTTCCGATTGGTAGACCGAGATTTTGTCCTTTTGCTTGCGGGCGAAATATCTATCATCGAAACTCCAGCGAAATTCCGGCCAGTATTGATTTTCATCCTCGTCGGTTTTCGGGATGATAAACTCTCGGATCAGAGTTCCAGTGACGACATCCCAGACGTTGACGAGAAATGTTAGATTGCTCAAGCTGTAAGTCATGACAAATCTGAAATCCGGTAGAGATATATATATGAGAAATAGAGAGAGAAAGCAAGACGAGTTTACTTTTCATTCGGCGAAAACAGAACGTGTCGGACTTTGGTGTGAAGAAATCGATTGACTTGGATGAATTTCTCGCCGCCCCATAGTGCAATACCTTTGTCATGGATTGTTGCCATGTATGTACCGAGCGGTGACCATAATACAATGGATTCGGTGAAATCACTTCGACTCCATTTTGTTTCGAGATCTCGTGATGAATGCTCAAAAATTGTTATATCACTTTTACTGTGGATTAGTAATTGATCTCTACACTGACGTTGTAAAAGCCAAGAAAGCATATCGTTCTAATAATTGACAGAGTCCAATTACACAACAAAAAAAACTATTTTAAAACTTTACTTGATATCTCCAAACTAAAGGTTCTGGTTCTTTCCATTCATCATTTTCATTCATTAGTTGCTGGAATTCGGATAATATAATTGTTCGGAATGTGTGGCTTTTGTCAAAAGCTACTCCGTTAAATTGCTTATGGGCCATCATAGCGATTTCATCAGTTGGGAAAGTTACAAAAATAAACCCTTTGCTTTGATTATTAGCATCCAAAGGAATTACAACATTTTCACATCTCATTTTACTTCTAATAAATTTTTTTAATTGTTCAACTTTACTTTCAGGAACAATAGGAAGTCCAGCAACTAATAGTTGATTTCCTATGTTCTGTTCTTTGAATGGTTTAGGAAGAAGCGGTAGTTCATTTATTTCTTAAAATAAATTTTTAATTATAATTTGTATAGCATATTTAATTGCATACCTTGGTTAATTATTTGTTCAATAGTCATTTCACTTAACTTCGTCATTGATGTTTAAAATATTATTTAATATTAAAACAAAGTAATTAAATTTTGATATATGCCGTTCAAAACTATTATTAAATATTTTCTTTAAAAATAATTAAATTAAAAATTAATGAATTATGCTAGTAACTGTATTAAACTTAAAAAGAACAAAAACTAAATAAAATAAAATAAGAAATATATCACTTATTAAATTTGTAATTAAACTTTAATTAATTTTGATTCCTAATTATTAGAAACAGAAACTCATACTTTATAAACAAATAGGAAGTTGAAAACATAAATATTTTTTGCGTATAATAGGCTGAAAGCAAATATCCAAATGCATATAGTGAATTGAGATTTCTCTTTGAAATTCGTTCTTATTGATGTATTTCATTAAATGAATTATGAGTGTAAAACTGGTGGGTTAAAACAGAGTGAGGAATTTTAACTTGAGTAACCCAAGCATACAAGCTAGTCCTACTACCTACTTGTTACCCGTTGTTAGACTACGTTAGTACTGTAATAAGGGGTTGTAGGTCCTCCAAAATTGAGATTTGTTACCAAAACTATTTTAGTTCGGACGTGCCACGCATTCAGCGAGCTGCTGATAGAAGGCTTATGCTCGTTTTTAATCTGGTTAGGTCCCATCGATTTGCGTCCGCTGTGCCGGTGTCATTGCAGTACCACATAAAGGACTTCCTGTGCAGCTTGTAGTTTTTTAAAGGCGTGATATCTTTTTGATGGTCTCAAACCAAGTGACCGGTAATTTATTCAGTTTCTGGTGTTGCTGTAGCTTCCGTTGGTGCAACTTCTCGTGTTCAATCCAAAATTCCCTCACCTCCGTCTTGAAGAAGGCGGGCAGCTTGGCTACTAAAATAAGAATACATTTAATTCATTCCCCTTAAGTTATGAGGAGTTAAAATATGGAAGAGCGGCGCTTAAGTAAACGCATCCCCAAAACATATAATTTTCGCTTCTGACACAATGAAATAAGAATACAACCTAATTAGATTTAGATTATTAATACTATGCAATTCTAATTTAGTTGTACATTTCCAATTCAGTCTCTTCGAAATCTCGCATATCAAACATTGGGATCAGTTTCGATATTCTCGTATCCCTGTTGACTAGCGTAATGGTGATAGATTTTAGTTAATCTCCTGATTTGTTGAAAGACATTCTACATCTTGAGTAGGTGGGTTAGTACTGCTACAATAGTGTCTTTCAGCACATAGGAGATTTAATATCTCCGATCTGTTACATGAATTCTGGGTATTCTTCCGGACGCTATATCAGTGTTTACGTGAGTCATTACGGTCAACCTGACAGCTCTCTTCTCTGATTCATCAGCTCTATATAAGACATATTACGGTCATTGTCGGGTTTGCCAGGATGAGTTCCGGATATGCTTCTTCTTGATCGCTACACTAGGTAGCTCCAACCTAGGCCGCCCATCGTAGAAATACCTAGTAAATAAAAATAGATTAGTTTAAGCATATTGCTGAATATCTGATGGGTGAAAACAATATACTTGAGACCATTTTCAAGAGGATTCCCATCAGATACAAGCATTTGATGATATTACCATTGATTACCGTCATGTATGACTTTGGAAATGTATTACAATGAACGGTTAACAGTAAAAGATGACCCATATTGACATGACTGTTAATACACTGGTAAACCTCCGGGTTCAGGAGCTATCAAAGAAGACTTCTAGCTGGTTTATGATTAAGGTCCCTCAATATACGATAACCAAGTCAAGGAAAAACAATATCAATTAACACAAAATAGATTCAATATTAATAATTGGTGTGATTATATGTAAAAGATTAATTGGATTGGTTGTTTTGAATGTTTGATATAAGTTTTCTCATCCGAACCAATAGTCTGGCTACCTTTAATTTCCTTTTAGCCCGCTCAGCTTTTCCCGGCCAGAGCTTAATTAAAGTAGACGCTGCAATATGAGTGGCATTTGGATATGGCCCTGAAGTTGTTATCTTAGACTCCTGTAGCTTTATTTTCAGATTTGGCAGCTTATTGAAAGTATTGGAGTAATTTTCAATGCGCTTGCGAATATTCTACCTCAGCTTTAGTTCGTATATATCATTCTCCAATAATCTAGTTATCTCACTTGCTTCCATGTTCTGGGTCTTGAGTAATTCATTTTGCTGGAAAAGTTGCTTTGCTGCGCCTGGACACATCCAGATCTCTTTTATTTGTCGGCAGCGTCAGTCTTTGCGTGGTGCTGTGCCACGTCCTGTCTAATTATCTCGCAGTGAAGTAAAATATAAATCATAATATAAAGTAAATTCAAAATTGAATGACGTCAGAATCAATTTGACTTGCTGTTTTCTAAAGGTGCCTTCAATAATAATAAAGTACTCCCTTTTTGAGTGAAAATAAAAAACGTTTTTTCAATTTCCCATTTGCCAACCAATATTGATTAAGAAGACAAGGACGCTTTATTTGAAACAATCAAAGATTTTTATTACATACGCAGACCCTTGTGAGTTTTAACAGTTGAAAAATCAGTTATAACCTGGTCCATGTTTATTAATTTTGTAATTTCGTTGTCAATTGCGATCATGGCAAAACTGGGTAGCCCCTGTTGCCTTATAGTGAAACGAAGATAATTTTTAACTATTCGTGGAACAATGAAAGAGCGTTCTGCAACTTGTTGAGTTATTATTATTGAAAGTCGGTTCCATCTGACTCCTCGTGTCCCTTTTTTGATCAAATAAGCAAACCCAACACAGAATAATTTTATTTGCACTTTATCACAATAACAGATCAATCCGTTTGGTTCAATATTTGTAATCACAATTTCACTACTTGATTTGCACCTTTTAACCACTGTTTGGCTCGGATTATCTTAAGGTAGGTTTTCCAAGGGAGAACCACCCTGTCTGATAGATAACCTTGACTTTTACTTGGATTTGGATTTCTCTACTAACCTATTTACTGCTCGTTCACGTCGATTCACTCTAGTCAATGATATCTACTCTTTCGTATCTGGTTACTAACGATTGTCTTTCGTATCTAGTTAATAATGATTGTCCTTTCTTGCCTGGCTGATAATGTCTCTCTTTTCTTGTCTTGTGAATACTGGTCCTTTCGTGTTTTTCCCTCTTTCTTTTATACTCCTGCTCAGACTGTTTTCCGACGATTGTCAACAATATGTTCTGCATTATCAAATTATCATTAATAATTACTTTCCAGACCGACATTTGTCAACAACGTTTGATGTTGTTTAGGTTAATTTATCCTACTATATTATTCCGTCTATGTGCCGGGTTTTCCTTATCTCTCGGGTTTTCCTCAGCTCTCGGGTTTTCCACATCTCTCGGGTTTCCCATTGCCTCGGGCTTCTCATTGACTCGGGCTTCCCATTAGTAATTAATTTTTCTTAATTAATTTCCTTTTTATCTTATATCATTTTCTAGGGACCCCTCACTAAATTTTTATTATTATTTCTGGACTCGTCTCTCAATTTGGCGTTCAAACATACCAATTTCCCCCGATCAATATTACTTTCGAATTTTATACATTTTTTAATTAATATTGCACTTTTATCATTTTTGTGTTTTATCGATTTTACTGTGCTTTTTCGTGATAGCCCAACATATCTCCCCCTTTAATAAAGATTCGCCCTCGAATCTATTCATTTAAAAATTTTGGTTTTTTGTTCTATATTAATGTTATGATAATAATAATAACAATAATGATAACAATAATAATACAATAATTCACAATAATAATCTTGTTTACTCGAAGGCTAATAAATTCATAATTACTCCCATATAGATAGGGAGAACTAAACTAACACAGTAGAAAAAGTAACAGTACACAAGAATTAGTTAACAATTTATTATTGATCTTTCAATATATAATCATAACATGCTGCTATTTTGCTTAATGACTTCCAGAAAAATGGATTGGCATTATTCTCATTGATTACGATAATTAAATTGTATAATTTTTTACTTAAATTTTATATATTTTCTACTTTTAATTAATTCTTAAATAAAGAATTTTTTTTTTGAATTTATAATTTCATTTTTCACAATTAACTAAAAATGAAAAGTATAATTATTAATAATTTTGTTGATTTATTCTCATTTTTAGAAAACGATTTGAGGACAATAATAATGATAATAATAATAATAATGATAACAATAATAATATAATAAATAATTTACAATTATAACAATATTATCAGCCTGAGGATAATTTACTATTAATAATAATTTATAATAATGTAATCGATTTTCACCGTCGCGTTATTTTAATCAGTAGTTTCCAATTAATCAAAAACCACACGCCGAACCCGCATCTCACCGTGTGCGACGTGCGACTCCAGAAAATGTGGGTAACATAATTTTTATTGTTGCCATAGCAATTGTTTTACATGCCATATTAGACAACATCATATCGAATGTTTGATAATAAATTTATTGGTGATTATTTTTTTTTTGATTGTCCATCGTTTCATAAGTGGTGTGCACCCACAGCCGAAAAATCCGGCGCCAGTCAATTTTGGAGACAGACAATTTCATGTTGGAGAATGACGTCGTTGTGAGGAGATTTATTAAATTAGTTATGAGCCAATAACATCATGATAAGAGATGTAATATATCTATGTGTATTGGAATCTTGTTTTCCATTTTTCAAATTGAAAATTTGACGATAACAAAATCACTATGACTGAAAAGACATACGAAATGAATACCAAAGAACTGACAGATCTAATGATGCTTCGACAGCAGGAAGCCATATTAGAAATCAAAGAAAATATGGGGATGTATATGAGATTTGTAGGAGACTTAAAACCTCCTCCCAATCAGGTATTTTGTCAGTTTTTTTTTGACTTGAACCAATTTTAGATACTACAAATAATGATGTAACAATATTATTAGATTTTAAACCACAGATGGATGAAATTCATAACTTAAAGCACAGCGTACACAGCTTTACTGGGCTCTTTTAATGACAATATTTTATTTAATGTTTAGCCTAATGCTATTACAAGGAATCCTGACTAAAAATGCATCAAATATGCTACCCTTTTTCTGTTTACAGTTGTTTGATTTGTTTTGGATTTATTATGGTTATTTGGTCATTTAATAGTTTCCAGTGATATTAATAAATTAGAATTAGAATAAACATTTTTTTTTAATTACTTGAATTTAATGTAATAATATTTTATTCAGAACTGCTTACCGATTGGAAAATACTTTTATAACCTTAATCCGGCTATTTCATGTTTTATCATATTGATGCTTTGTGTTACTGGCTTGATGGTTCAATTCTTTTTCATTGGTGTAATATGGTCTTGTTATCAATATATTATTGCGTCACGGTGTCACATATTACCAACACCACGAAACAATGTGAATCAAAATGGGATTTGGGGTTTGGATTTAAGGCAAGTTGTTTTGTCTCCTTAAAATCGTTAAAGAAGAAAGATGCCGGAAATAAGTGACATTGTTTTAGAGGAATTGCCGAAATATGAGGTGAATTCTATTATTATTAATAACGATTTGAGTTTCCAATTTTTTTTTATTTAATAAAGAAATTAATTCAGTTTGTAAAGAGATTTACATTTTTTTTTTCAAATAAAAAAAACAATAAAAACTTATAATACTTAAACTCATTTGAAGCTACTTATGATTTCTATTGTATCACGCATTTAATTTTTTTTTGATAGTGTTTGTAGGCTATTTTAAAACATTCCATTCCTCCTGCTGGTTACGCCAGGCTGCAGGCATGGGGAATGTATCTTCTTGTGAGTCTCAGATCCCGAAGTTCGATATCTGAGGCTCTCAAGAACTGATAATAATATTGAAATAATAATCATAATAATAATAATGGCAATTTTGTTTATATATATATATATATATTTTTTTATTGTATGGGACGACATAAATCAAAAGACGAGATTTATTAAATTAATATTTTATAAATAATAATATAAATAACATTAATTTTTATTTATTTTTTTAATTTCATTTCAAGTTTCAGTGTTTTTGATCCACATTTATAATGAATGACCGTTTTCTTTTTTCTGTATGTAAGCTGATTTATTATGATAGTTTCTTCACTATCAACCTCTAATGAATTCAATGAAGTTTTCCTTTTTCTGCTCCTCTGCGAGATACTTGACCAAGGCTCGAATATTGGTTGGATTTGATAAATTTGTTCATGGATTATCAAACCCAAACTATCCTCAATTGTTTCGATCCTCTCTTCTATTGCCTATTTTAATTGAATAGTTTGAATTTCACCATCAGTTTCCATATTCTCTGCTGATGTGAAGTCAATTTCTTCTGTGATTCTGGTCATTGATGTTGAAGCGTGTTATGAAGCTTCCGATATTCCTCCAACGAATATTTCTTCGATGGCTGCTTTTTTGGTATTTCAACATCATCAATCCACAGTTTCTCAATTTGCAAATATATTCTTCTTATATTCTTTACATCTTCAAGGGCTGAGTGTATGCCCACCTGCATTTGGTCTCCAAACATCTCCTGGACAACAGTTTTTAATTTGAAAAATTCTCCTCTTCTGGAAATTCCAAACTTTTCCAATGCTTGCGCCGTTGCCAAATCTCGAACGCCATGCAACTGGTTTATCCAAAGTTTTAAATATTGTAGTTCCCATGAAGATCGTGGCCAATTAATATTTTCCCAACTACCAAATTTTGAACTTCCTTCATAATTGCATATTGGTCATTTTGATTCCTACTTGCCACTTCCGTTATTCCATGGATTTGCGAATTAAAATGCCTCAATTTTCCTCTTGGAGTAAGGTAGACATCTTTTATTATCTTTCCATAATAATTCATTATCGCAATAGATAGCGGTACCATCTGTTTGGTTTCTGATGTTCCATATTCCGCATCTATAAACAAGATCCTACTTCTTATCTCCTCTTGACCCATTTCTTTTCTTAAAAATGACATTCTTCTTTTAGCATTTCTTCAGTGATTGCCAACAATTTTTCATCCACAGGTAGTGTTGATATTACCTGCGGTATTTCTTGAGCTTCGTTTTTCGTTCTGGTTTCGAACACAACCAGTGCATTTTCATTTGCTGCTCTCAACATTTTGGTAATTCCTTCCTTCTGCATTTTCCATGACGATCCTTGATGCATTTCCCACCATATCTTCTGATTGTCGTCGATCATTTCAACATTTCCTTTGATAATGTGGAGCATGAATTCGTCCTTTTTCGTTATATTTATCTCATCAGCCAGTTTAATTCCAGATTGCCTATTCACTCTGAATATTTGGATCTTCATTTTTCTATCATCCACTCTCAGGTAATTTGGAATCTGCAAATTTTCCTCGATAGTGTATGGGTTTCGTCCAACATCGTTCCCGTGTAGCTTTAGGTAGCTATCATAAATTGTCCTTGCCCATTGAATTTGTTGCATTGCTAAAATATAGTTCGTTAATTTATTTTTCAATTTAAAAGTTGACGCTAGAGTCAAGGTGGAGTATCCAAAGGATACTGCCTCAACTGGTAGCGGTATAAATAATAATATTAATAAAAATTAATTACCTATTTTAATTTGAATTTTTATACTAATTTTATTTACTTTTTTTATTCCTTATATACCCCTTAATAAATTTTCTTTGCCCCCAAAATTTCTACCTGCGCAAATTTTGCTTCCCCTTCTTTGCTCTCAACAGCCAATCAAATTCATCAATGATCGAAAGGTGCAAATCTTTACATTATTCAAAATAAAAAGTTAATACTTATACTGTACTACTACATTATCATAATTGCATGCAAAATAAATGTATCTCACTACACGATTGTCTCCTCATAAACAATCCAAGGTCTTTGGGCCATGGATTGACGCTCAAGTTGTTGCTTTAGTTTTCGAAGATATGCTAGCAATGCGAGAAGAAAAATGATGGAGAATGATATCACACTGTTTGTACAGATCGATAAAATTACAATTATGGTTTCATTGTTATCAGATGAAGATAATGTAGTGTTATTCTCACGAATTTGCACATTAGCCATATAGTCATTGAACGAAGGTAACATTGTTTTTTGTTTTCGAATATTTACATTAGAGATATGAGAATAATTGGTGTTATTTATGAGTCCCGTTGAATTATATACAACTCGAATGAATCTCGTTTCGACAAAAATGATTTCCCATGGATTGAAATTTGATATTCGTTTGTAATACTTGATTTTTATCATTACCATCTTTGAAATGGTTTCAGATCGTATTTGCTGCAAATTTAACATTTTAAAGGTAAAGTTACTTGTTAACGTGGCTTGAATTTTCCCATAATAATAGATCATAACTTTTTCATTCATACCTGCATGCCGTGAAATATTTAGTTTTTGGTTAACTAGTTGTAAATGAACTCGATTTGTTTCGTTTTGCAACAAAATTGATTTCCGACTAAGATAGATCTTGACCCACCGGTCATTACTCTATGTACCATTATCTTGCAATACTTTTTCGTAGTAATGAACTGCGATATCATAGATATGATGCAGTTTTAGATTCGCATAATGCACGAAAGACCTTCTAACATTCAACGTATCGATTGTATAATTCTGAAAAATTATTTTCACTTGTTGGGAATTTCGGGGTTCCCAATATATATTGATTCCATTCAGCACTGGTTCTATGGAAACATAGTTATTTAAAGTTTTTGTCCATATTTCAATCTTAATCAGGTTCATTATTTTAGTACCATTTATTTGGGGTTGCACTTGTTTTATTAACCATGGGTATTCATAATTTATTGTTAGTTGACGATCTACATAAGTATTTTTATTAAAATTCAACTTCACTGATGGTTCAAAATAATTCAGTAAATTACTTATTTCTATTTCTTCGGTCGGTGCACAACGATAGATCCATACCATCTGGGTACATGTGGCATAAATATCAACTTTTCCATTAAGGGATCCTTTTAATAGCATATTTTGGAAACGATGGAGTCGCTTTCGACCCTAACACATTGATTATCATAAGTGTTGTAACGAACAAAGTTTTGTTGATACATCCCAATGGTGAGGGATTTTTCGCTGTCTTTTGTTTGAGCGCGGTGTGCTTTTCCACGTTTTTGTCTTTAGATCTCAATTGATACTTAGTGTCTTCTGCAACTGGCACCTTTTTACATCGATTAGCATAAACGATAATTGTTCCTGCCTTTTTATTATTTTGTGGACGTAATTTTAGATTAGTTTCAGTGGTATCACATACTATGTATGGGCCTTTAAATGGTCTCTGTAATTTTGGTGATAAACCCTTTGCTGGTTCTGGTTTATGTACATACACTAAATCTCCTACTTCAATATTGTCAGCATGTGCTCGTTTATCATAGCATTCTTTATTTGCTTCTTGACGATGTCTTATTTTAAGTCCAGCTTGAGTCCATACCGATTGCATAATTACTTTGTAATCAGATATATCCATGTACTGTGAGATAGGTGCTTGAAATTTTAAATCAACCGGCATGTTGTTCCGCCGTAAATACATGAGATAGAAAGGTGTTTCACCGGTACTCTCATTCACTGCATTTCGATACGCAAATAAGCATGGCTTGATAAACAAATCCCAATCTTTCTGTTTTCTATTTACGTAGGATGATATCATATTGATTAATGTTCCGTTAAATCTTTCAACTAGACCATCCGTTTGTGGATGATAAGGCGATGTACTAAGTTTCAGTATCCCGAATAATTCCGTGATTGAAATAAACAGTTCACTTTGGAAATTTGTTCCTTGATCAGTAAGTAATTTCTTCGGTGCTCCATATCGAAAAATAATATTTTCTACAAATATCTTTGCAACTGTTTCCGCTTTTTGATTTTGCATCGCATATGCTTCAGGCCATTTAGTTAGATAATCACAGAACACAATGATATACTTGTTGCCATTAATTGTTTCAGGTAACGGGACCAACAATGTCCATTGCAGTAATTTCCATCGGCGCTCCGGGCACTGGCATAGGTTTCAAAGGTACTTTTATTTTCTTTCCCGTATTTCGCCTTGTTAAGTACACTTCACAAGTATGACACCATTGTCTGACATCTGATTCAATGGTGTCCCAATAATATTTTTGTTTCAATCTTGATAACGTCTTCCGAGCGGATAAATGTCCACCTAGTGCTCCATCATGGTATATTAACATTAACGTTGTTCGATGTTTGGTTGGAACCACAATTAATAAGTTTTCATTTTTAACACATTTTAACAAACCATCATGAATGATATATTTATGTTTTTCGTCAACTACATGTTTCCAGTCACTTTCCTTTTTGATCGTGACGGCATGTTTCCGCAACTGATTTAATTCATCATCATTTTCCTGATCTTTTTGCAGTTCCTGCAAATTATTAGCGGTTTTGATTGCCATAAATATTGTATTATTATAATTCATTTCATTATTCTTACTCTCATTATTTACAGGGATTCTCGATAGCGTATCCGCATTTCCATTTGATTTGCCTGTTCGATATTTAATTTCGAAATCATATTCTTGTAGGGCTATTGACCATCGGATCAGTTTGCTGGCTGAATCCCGATGTTTCATCAACCATTGTAACGGATTATGATCAGTAAACACAACAAATTTTCTGCCAACTAAATTCTGTCTAAACGTTGCTATACCGTAAACCAATGCCAATGTTTCTTTCTCAATTGTAGAATAATTCTTTTCATGTGGCTTTAACGTTCTGCTGGCATATGCTATTACGTGATCTTTCTCACCTTCGACTTGTTGTCCTAATACTGCACCCAACGCAAAATTACTTGCATCTGTCATTAAAATGAATGGTATTCTAAAGTTTGGGCATCTTAATATAGGTTTTTTAATCAAACTTTCTTTAAGTAATTCGAATGCTTCTTGTTGCGCTTTTCCCCATTTAAATTGAGTCTGCTTTTTAATAATACATTTAAGGGTTGTGCTACATGAGAAAAGCTTTTAATGAATTTTCTATAATAAATAGCTAAGCCCAGAAATTGTCGAACTTGATCTACATTTTCAGGGATTGGGTATTCTTTAATTTTCCTCACATTTTCTGGGTTTGGTTGCAATCCATTTCGAGAAATTATATGACCTACATAAACCACTTCCGATTTTCCCCATTCACATTTAGAGGGTTTTATTTTTAGATTAGCCTTTAATAATCTTCTAAATACAGTTTCCACATCTTTCAGATGTTCTTTAAAAGTATTTGAAAATATTATTATGTCATCAATATAGACTAATGCATGTGGGATATCACGTAAAACAAAATTCATACCTCGCTGAAACGTAGCAGGTGCTCCAGTTAATCCAAACGGTAACACATTAAATTCACACAATCCTTTACCATCAGAAAAAGCCGTTTTTCTTCGATCTTCTTCCTTCACTTTAAATTGATTGTAACCTTTATTAAGATCGATTACTGTGAAAAATTGTACTTCTCCCATTTGATCAAACATTTCTTGTGGAACTGGAATTGGATATGTATCCTTTCGCGTAACTTGATTTAATTTCCGATAATCAACACAAAATCGCAGATCGCCGTCTTTCTTTTTAACAACTACTATTGACGATGAGAATGGTGAAGAACTATCTCGTATTATTTTGAACTCTTTCATTGCTTTTATCTGCCTATCACTTTCCTCTTGGTGTATATATGGAATTCTATACGGTTTCAATTTAATCGAAGTTTCATCAAGTAATGGTATCTCATGTTCAATTACTTGGGTGAGTCCCAAATCGTACTCGTGTTTTGCAAACACCATTTTATATTTCTTTAATAACTCTGTGAATTCCCATTTTTGTGATTCTGTTAAATCATTACTAATGACTTGTGGCTCTTTGTAAATTTTAATATTTCTCGGTAATTTCGGGATTTTCTCTATTTCAAACTTCGTTAGTTTTCCCAGTCTAGTTTTTGGTTTCATTTGGATGGGTTTTGTGTTTTGATTCACTATTCTCACTGGCACTGTTTGGTCTTTGACTTTTACCACTTCATCACACATTGGAATTTAATATTTTTCTATTAGCTTCTCATTTGGTTCAAATATGCACTCGTCATCTGAAACATCTAACACATCTGCATAATATATTACCTCACTTCTTGCTGGCAATTCTAGCGTCTGATTTAAAAATACCTCTCTCACCTTATGTCCTTTTTCATCTGTTTGTCCTTTCATTAATCTCCCAGTTTTTAGATCAAGAGAAATTCCTTGTAGTTGTTCCATTACATCCATACCAATTAAACATCCGATAGGACTATTTCTCATCACTGACACATAATGCACTAATTCTTGATCACCATTAATTAATTCAGCTTTTAATTTCCCAATTATACTTAAAACATTGTGCGACATTGACCTTATTACTTTACTTGTTGGTTTCATCTTTGATTTCTCTTCAATTGTCAACAAATCATCTGATACTATAGTATTACTGGAACCTGAATCTAACAAAGCTTCCACCTTTTTTCCATTGAACAGAATGTTTATTCGAGGCTGTTTGCCTTTATTTCCTAACGTCATCATTGCATAACTGCATGGTAATCGTAGCATGTTTTTCCGTTCAATTTCTGCGCTCGTGGGTTCAATGTTATCTAATTCAAATTGATTATGTTCTACTGGTTTCATTTCTTTTAATTTTTCAGTTGGATACTTTGGTGCCGTTGGCAAAAACGTTGGTGTATACCACTTTGAAAGTGTTTCAATTCCGCTAAGTTTTGGCATAGGTCCTTATAAAAATTGTAGCTCTGGCTTTTTCTCACTCTTCATAATTCCTTTTAGAAAATATCTTTGCTCCTTTTTATTATCCTTTTTATTATCATTGATGTCATCATTATTATCGTTATTGTGATCACTTGCTGCACATAGAGACACTTCACTTTTTTGATCGGTTTTCAGTTGTGCTCTCACACTTGCCATTTCTCTATCTTGATGATGAGTAATGAAAAATCTCGCTAAAAGTGGAAAACAACCAATAATCATTTTCCATGACCATCCGGATATTACGTATATTCTATGAGCCGATAACATTTGCGACATTATTACTTTTATTGTTATAATTACAACATAGAATCCAATTAATCCTGCGCATGCTTGTCCTAAAAACATGAATTTCCCCCAGATCTTTTTCATCGTTTTATATGTTGCCTTTCTAAAGTGATCTTGTGTAAGAAGGTATTCATAATTGACTTTACCTTCCCCGTTAGGCAAAATTGTATCAATCATTTCTGAGATTACACGTTCCTTTTTCTAAGGAAATAACAAATTTCTTTGAGCTTCCTCGCTTCATAGAAACCCATTTGTGCCATCTTATTTAGGGATGTAAAATTTACTAGATATTCTAGATTTGTTAATTCTAATTTATCCGGGGTTCTCACTCCTCGGTAATCTGGTAATGCTATCCATGAATCCTGTGCTAAGCGATACAACGGAGCAAGTAATCTTTTGCATTGAAGAATTTTTGGCTTAGTATGCTCGTCCAGTAATATTCTTGTTATGGGTTCCATAAATCGCATTTTTCCGTTTATACTCACCGGCAATTCATTTGTACATTTTTCGTATTTCATAATTTTTACTGTAACTGCTTTACATTTGTAGCTATATAGAGCCTCTCCGAAGATTCTGGCAAATACACCGTTTTCTGATATGAGCATAGGTAATGGCCATTGCCATCCTGTTTCTAAGTATCTCTTTATTCAATTTGCAATCATTTAGAATCATTTCCCGATATATATTCTCCATTATGTTTTGACTAAAATGGTACAAATAATCAATTTTATTGTTAAAATAGTGAGTGAGTTTAATATCATTTGTGTGTATTTTAGTTTTCGCCTCCTGCACCATCATTTTTGATACGTAAACACCTCTGTAATTTGTTGCATAAACCATTTGCCCGCATTTATTGGTGGCCTCCTTTTTTATAAAACGCATACCATCTGTTGGTAATGTCGACGTTAATACTGGTGTGGTTTTCCTCGTCCATACTGGAGTTGACCTAATTGTGCCATTCGATTTATAATTTATATTGAAATTATAGGGGCTTTCTCTAAATTGTTCTCCACTTAACTCTTTGAAAATCATAGTTTTCAAATGCGCTAAATTACATACATCAGTTTTAACATCAAATACTAAAATGGATTCTCCGGTTTGACAATTACTTTGTCTCATATTACAAAACGGATGCGTTTGAAGTTTTCCTGTTTCATCATCAAAAACTCCTTCAAATTCTCTTAATTCTGTCAAATATTCTTCAATCACCACTGATTGTTTAATAATTTTCCCATTTACTTTATATGGTTCTCCTTCACACGTTCCATCTTGTTGTATTACTCCCTTTACAACAACTGTCTCTCTTATTCTGTGATTTACTTTTGCATTTAATTTAATTTCCGGATTAATTTTTAACTCCTATGTTTGAAACGCAGCTAAGCAGTTTTCTGGCATTACTTCTACTGGTCGTGGAATAGCGTGCATTTTTATCAATGATGTGTGGCTCCATTTACCACAGAAAAACACAAAAGTAGTTCGCTTCACAATACATTCTCTAACTTTGGCTCGCCGTAGATCAGATTCCTGATACACATAATATTTTACATCATTTTCTACTTTCAATTTCTTTGGGTATGCATCCGGACATTCTGCCATGTCCACAACCGAATAAATTTTTCCCATTTCTGTTTGGGAACAATCGTAAGCTGTCATACCTGTAGCTTGTGTAGTTATTGTACAAAAAATAAAGAGCATAACTATTGCCCATGGGAATATCATCTTTTTCCTTAGCTTCGGGCTATCCTTTCCATTTAACGGTTTGTATGGTAATTTTTTTTCATCACTTTCATTTATTGTAAGATCATTATTCAACTTCTTCCAACCTCCATTATTTTTAACCCACTTCATAAAATATTCATTTGAGATTCGTGCCGCTACATCTATCAAATTTCCCAAATTATCCGTTTCTGCTATCGCATGAGCTCCAATTTCTAAGACCATATATATTAAACTTGTTAACATTACTTCTTTGTCAATTCCATTTTTAATCAAATTTTCAATTAGTTTCTTATCACAAAAGTTACCGTTTTCTCCAAATCTTTGCACAACACCTGGAAGTCTGTTTTTCATTTCCGTTACTATATTTCCTAACTCATACTCTACATCCATTTTTATTTCAAACGTCGGATATACTGCTTTAATCAAGCCCATTAAGATTATTTTTGTTTCATCAACTTCCTGTTCAATTCTCACTAAACTCCGCTTTATCTCATATAAAGTTCTAGGTTTTTTAACAATTATTTCACTATTTATTTCACCTCTTGGTGCCTCAAAAATTTCTTGTTTTTCAAAATGTTCTACCTGAATTTTATTATTCAATTCATTTTCTTCCTTATCACTGAAAATTTCATCTACTTTTGTTTCTTCTATTCCGTTTACGTTATCTTCCTCTATATCTGTATTTGAATTCTCCGAATTATCCACTGAATCTACTTTCTGATCCTTTATTGCTACTACACAATTTACTAAATACCCTGCCTTCCATCAGCATCTAGGTATCCGTTTTCATCTAATTCCTGTGGCTTAAATCCACAATCATATAAATATTCATCATCATCTAACTCTTCATCTTTGAACATCAATACAATAATTCCATCTTTTCCTATTTGGTTTGCAGATCTTTTTCGTAACTTCTGAACCTTTGTACACCAATGTTCCTTTATATACTCTGTTTTTCCCCAATCTTCATAATCTATTGCTATAATAAATGGTTTAAATTCCATTCTAGTTTCTCTTAATTCTCTACCAAATCTTCGCATCAAACATTTCAATTTTTCTCCATACCTCGATTTATCATATAAATATGGTCGTATTATGTTTACTATTTCTAGTTTAGCATTTTCTTCTAGTTCTATTTTATCAATTAATTTTAATTTCTCCGTAATTTTAACTCCATCCCACTCATTTAAAGCATTTCGTAAGTCTCTTATTATTTCTTGTGAATCACTTTTTTTCGCTACTTCTTCTCTAATCATACACGCAACCTGCAATTTATTTTTATTTCCAGGTATAAAACCACAATCTATTAAAAATTCATCGTCTTCTAAATACCTATTCTTAAATTTCACCTTTATTATCTGTCTTCCATTATTCTCTTTTAATTTCTCTTTTAAATCTTTAACATAATCTCCAATTTCACAACGAATACAGATCACACTATTTCTACTTTCATCTACAACATCAATAAAAATAAAATCTAACCATTTATTTTCTCTGAAAGCTTTCCCAAATATCTTCATCATATTTGTTATTTCATCTCTATCTTTTAAATTCACCTCATAATAATCAGCACATAGTTCAATTACATTTTTCAATCTTTGTACACTCAGTGACATTTGACTCAATTCCAGTAATGATGTCATTATTTTAGACGTTTCCGCTGCTCTTGATTCTATTAATTTATTAATCCTCGACATAATCATTATTGCCTTTTCGCTTTGCAGATCATCTTTAATCATCATTCTTTTCAGCTCTGTATCTGATGCTTCTGATTGCGACTCATACATCATGTGGTTATCTGTCTCTTCATCAGATTCAAACTTGCATATTAAACGATCCAAACGTCGACTCATTTTTTTCACTTCGTCTTCAATTCTATTATTATAATTATCTGGCTGTACAAAAGCAACGTGGCCTGCTTGTGATTTATCACTTTGGAATCTAATTTTCTTTAAGATTGGCTTTTGAAATCTCTCATTATTCCTGGGACATGACTTCGCCATATGCCCATAACCTCTATATGAATGACATTGAATTCGGCCTTGTAAATTAACTCTATCTCTTTGAGGTGACGGTGAAGTTGATGGAGAAAAAATTGACGATAAATTTGTTTAATGTTACTCAAATGTATGTATTACAATCTTTAACTATATTAATTCCTCAGTGATGTCGATAACATTTAAATAATTGACCGTTGCAAGAACTGACATGTTCAATTTTAAAAATTAACAAATTTTACCTTATAGTTGTTTAAAAATAAAATAAAAATAAAAACACACATCAAATAACTTGCTAAATAACCATTTATTTCTCATAATCATAAATTACTCAAGTATTTGTTTAATTTTGTCATAAATATTGTACTTCGAACAAAACTGTCAAACAAAGTTTTTAATTATCTAATATACCTATGATGCTGATAAATTTGTCTAAAAATACACTAATAGGATATTTATTAGTATCTTTGAAATATAGAAAATGAACTACTTAAATTGAATATAATACTCAAGTGTTAACTAAATATTTACTAAAATATACAAAGAAATTCTTAAAATACACATCTTTACGTGCAATGACTTTTTTAAATATATCAAGTGTCATCTATTTTGTTTTACTATTGCTATGTCTTAATTGTTACTGCTAGTTTTAAATTATTCTTAAAAACAAAACAAGTCATAATAAAATAACATTTATTGTTCACGATTATCAAAATTGTAATTATTTAATTAATTCCGTAGGACCCATACATTGTATGATCTCATCCGATCTTCACAAGCTTCGCATTGTATGGGCATTGATATGGTTTTTCAACAATTGGAAAATCTTCATATGTTTTCCAGTGTTGACAAACGATTTCGAAGAGATCAATTCCCTTACGACCTCTGAGTCGATATGATAGTAATTCTGGAGCCGTGCAGGATAAAGACAGTCGGAGCTCAGGGTACAGCTTGTCCATTTTTGTCATTAGTATCTCCAGTGACAATGCTTAAAAATAATTAATAAACATTAAACCAGAAATAAAAATAAATATACCATATTTATCAGATGAATCCATTTTTTAAATAACGAATAAATAACTTATTGAAAACAAAAATATATATAAATTTGAACCAATCAGAGATCGACCAATCCTGTGGTATAACAAGTTTATTAACAAATGATTGGTAATTCAGATTTTTAAGCCCTTATACTACAATTTTGTTTTATTGCAATATCCATTCATTTAAAATACAATATCGATGCAATTTATTACTCAGACATCGAGATTATGAAGAGATCATGCACACATGACGGTTATGTACACTATCCAATCAAAAGTATTCATTGTCATTGCATACATAATATAAATACGATGACACCTTTAATCATCAAGTTTTTGAAAATAATAATAATTTTTGAAATAATAAATTTAATAATAATATTTGAAATAATAATAATATTTTGTTAAAAAACTAGGAAAGAACTTATAAAATGACCCTTACAAACATACGCGATTGGTAGAAAATATAGGATATACAAAAAAAAATTGTAATTTTAAAAAGAAAGATGCATTTCAAATACAACTTTAATAAAGACATGTAAAGTGATTTAATAGATTCCAATACAAGTATTTGAAAATAAATTTTGAAAAAATAAACTTAATAATAATGTAAATAATAATAATAACAATAATAATAATAATAATAATAATAATTGATATTAATAATAATGATAATAATATTATTAATAATTAAATAAAAATAAGAATAATATCTGTTTTGGTTATGTTATAATTTTCGAAAAAACTGAGTCATAAAATTAATAATAATAATAGTACTAATAATAATAACAATAATAATAGTATTAGTAATAATAATAATGATAATAATAGTACTAATTAATAATAAAAATAATTATAACAATAATAATAATGTTAGTAATAATAATAGATAATAATAATAACAATAATTTATCGGTTTACAATTTTCAAAGTGACAGATGCTATTAAATGTAATTTGAACACACACATACACGAGGGATAGAAAAATATTTGTTTTAATTTTCGAAAGAAGTATGAGTCATAAAAAATATACCCTCGGGGGGTATGTCTTTGTTTTGAAAATTTTTAAAAATATACATGACTCATGCTTTTACCCTGACATTACCTATTTGAACCACTGTAGAACAAAGATTATGAGTCATAAACACACGCGTAACACACTCACGTGACCCCTGACTCACACTCTACACGATGAGTCATCGTTTCCCGTCAGCCAATCAGAACGCTTTGTGTTGGATGGCTCACATCTACCTACTCATGTGGCTTGCGAGTTTGACATGCATGATGTACATAGAAATTAAATGTAACACTTTACATTAGTGTTGATTTTCTAATGGAGGGGCTCAGTCGCATTTGCCTTCTTCGCCACCCGTTAAATCCATAAATCGTCTAGTGTCGGATTTTACTGGAGAATGGATCTATGGCGCTTAATTGGCGTTTCAAGGCTGCCCCTCTTCCAAGTCATTAGAATGAAATTCAGATAGTAAATGTATCATTTTATTTTCTTTCTTGCATGTAGTGAAATTTTAAATATATATTAAACATATATTTAAATATATATTAATAATCAAAATGTTAATAATAATATAAAAATCAGAATTCATATTACGCTGAGAACCTGGTTTATAAGGTGAACACGAATTCATAACTAAAAGAAATTGAAAGTAGAAAGCATGTAAATTCTGTTGACGGTTGGTTTTCTATTGAATTACGCCTGAAACTTACTATTTAAACCTAAAATAATAAAAATGAATTAACAACATAACTCCATTTTCTGTTAAGTATTTAATAAATAACAACGAAGAACCAAATAATAGCACAATTCCAAACATGGATTAATCATTTAAGCAGTTTGGATATACAAATGGAATACCGGATATACTGTGCAGGAAAACACGCGGAACATGTATACAATTCATGATGTAACACGAAGAACCAAAAAGCGAACGAGTTAAAAAAGGTTATTAGTCGTTAAAACATAAGTGGAAAAATAATGATGAAGAGATGCACCGTATAAAGAATGAAATAGAAAAATATAAGAACAGAAGATTTATCATAGTAATAATAACATATTTACAAATAAGAAAAAACTATGGATACATAAATCGAATTGACCTGATATTATCAAGGAAACACACTAATTGCTATGCCACGCAGGAGCACAAAAAATAACAAATTATATTCCACAGAATTTTGACATGAAAGCTGGTTGAAAGCGACGGCTTTGGACTGAGGTAGTCAAGAAGCTGCGTCTTCATCAACAAGTCCTGGGGATGCACTCCAGCACGAGCAAGGACACAGATTAAGAACGGCCCAAATACCCAGACCTTCGACATGAAAAAAACCAAGGACCGGTCGAGCGAAGCACAAGTAGAAGATTCAAGACCAACATGCAAGAAAATTCACGAAACTCTCTCCGACTCAGGATGGATATTTACGAGAATACTGCACTTATTGAATAGAAAATAAATGTAATGTGCATGAACTTATTTCTTGGGGATCTCTTGAAGAACTTATAGTGATATAGTATTTACATTAGATAGACTGAATTGATTGTAAATTGAGCTTACACATTCTTTTAGAAGCTCGCTTAACTCGACAGTCCAGATTATTTTAGGTAACAGCGCTCACATTTGACTGATGAACCAACCGGTTTTCATGGTACCAACGTTGCTTAGAAATCGATGGCAGCTGGATAACTGTTTACGGCATGCATGTGGGTCACTAGAAGAACAACGAACCAAGGTCGGATAACCTATAGTCCACCACTATGAAATCTATTTTGATAAAAAATCTTAAATCGTAAAAATAAAGGTTAATTTTAATTAATTAAAAATAATATAAATCTCGATTGGAAGATTTATAAAAAGAAATATAACCGAATTAAGGACAAATAATATGCCTAAAATCACAGGAAAATAATCTCTTAACTGTTTCGGTTCTCGATATCTTTGTATCTAAAATGTCTGTCCCTGAAAATCTGATATGCCCAATAAACCGTTAAAACAAAGCATACGAATTTTCTTAAATCCATGTTTTCAATTACCTTTCGGTTGTTTTTCTTTTTACTTAAATCCTAAAATTTGATTTATTTTACTGTTGATTTTTTATGTTTTTCATCAAAAATGATTTTTATTACGTTTTTTGTAATTTAGATGTTATTTTCTGCTCTTCTGTTTCGTTTTTTATCATTTTAATGTGATGGGTTTCTGTGTGTTGAAATTTCTGGAAACGATATGGTTTTTACCCAGACAACCCCATACAAATATTTTTCGCTTACCACTTGACACCCGTTGCTAAGCAACGTTGGAACTGTGTCCTAGTTTGTGGATAGTTCGCAAAAAGTGAGCGCTTTTACTAATCCTATAATCGGCCGAATGATCTGTGGGTCCAACGAGCTGTTGATAGAAGGCCTGTGCTCGGTTTAAAGGTTGGTCCCTATATTTCGACGTGTCCTGATTGGACTGTATAGGCTCTTTAACTTCATTATTTACATACTATTTGGGTTTAGAAACCTTGGTACACTAACTATGTCTGAATGTTTAATATTTACTTATCTCATGTTACTAGATTATTTGCAAAGAAAACATTTTATGAGAAAACAAAACGTTTAAGTTTTATTCCATAAAAGTGACATCAATCTACGGCAATACTGTAATCATTTCTTCGTTTTGGGTTCGGCTCTCAATAACCGAAGTCGAGCTCGTTCGGCCGTTACTGGCTTATACCGTTTTCTATCGGTCAGTACTCCTTCGACGCGTTTCGCCTCTTGTGGAAATCCCTTGAAAAAGGCTGTGCCGAAAATTCGTGAATACCGTAAATAAATCTGATTCATAGTCAAATTTTGTAGAAAATATTATGTCACTTTTAAAGAAATCAGAGGTGAAAAACAAAAAAGTCCTTAAAATCTTGTTAACATATTATTTTCCAAAATTTTACTTTTTAATTTTTTTGAAATCGACCTTTGTTCCTTATTTTATCAACTTTAGCTTCGTAATTTTATAGCGTATCAGTCGATTTTAACTTCTTAATTTAATCAATTAGGATTCAATTTTAACTGCTTATATTTACCGGTTAAGAGTCAATTTGTTAATTAAAATTCAATTTTACTCCCTTAATTTTACCGATTAAATTCCTACATTAAATTCAACTTTAATTTCTTAATTTCTGTAATTTCATTAATTAGATTCAACCGTGGTTTATTAATTACAAACTTTATTAATTACAATCCTATTTTAATTTCTAAATTCATAGGTTAAAAATTAACTGTAATCAGTCAACGTTCAACTGTAAATCCTCTATTGATCAGAATTCAATTTTAATTTATTAATTAGTAAAAGTTTGAAAGGACATCGTTGCAGTGATTTATGCTTTTCCCCACTTTCAGTACCTTCAGGTTGACCTTAGGGTAGTTATTGTGTCTATATTATATTTAAGGTGCCCACTAGACTACTCGATGTTTAGAATTTTAGTTGTATGTGTAGTTTATTTTAGGTCAATTTTTCTGGAGAAGGGTAAAAGAATAACGAGCCAAAAGACCCGCTTTCGATCCCCTTCACCACTATAAGCTAATCATTTTACGTTCAGATCAGCCGTTATCCACAGGCGAACCCTCACGGTCACAGAACCGTTGCAGATAAACTGCACTTATTCAGTTCCGTTATATTGTGTATTATTTTTTTCTTGTGAGGTGTATTGACTGTGGACCGGAAAAATTTCGACAAAATTTATAATAAGAAAACAAATATACCTGGCAGAATAAATATAATTAGACATAATAGATAGTACATTCATAACATGTTCATTCATAATCGATATCTTACTTCTTCAATCGTAAGGCTTTGCACAAAAGTTGGTTCAACTGAAAATTTCTCTCACACAAGCTTTCTGTTTGTCACAAAATGACTTCTGATTAAGAAGAATCGTATTTTGCTTATGAAAAACAGTTAGAGTTTTTCACCAGGAAAAAGTGATTGAAATTATGTAAAAATGAATCGGTATATATACCTATTCAGTGACCCTAACCTTGCTTGTATTTTTCTGATCTATTAAAACAAAATTTGACTTTGTGTTATTTGTATTAAATAATTCTTTAATTTTTGTTATTTTTTGATTAAATCAACGAATTATTTATTTTATTTATTAATCTAATTATTTCGACTTATACAAATTAAAAAAAACTAATTCATAGCCTACTATTCGACTAAAATGTGGCAAGAAAATCTTTTGGATAACGGTTTAGACGTTCATGCTATCATAGTTTTGGGAAGGCCCGCCTTGAGGAGGATTTAGTCGCATTGGTAGTTTTGGTATGAAAACTGCTAAAGATATGATGATGAATAAGCAGAAAATATTAGCATCTCTGAAATAAAATGCATTATCCGAGTAAGGGAAAGTTCTATCAAGTGTTACGGGTAGGTTTCAAAATCAGGAACCAGCATCGGCACCGGCTCAAAAACGTAGAAAACATTCTAAGCATATAAACAAAAGAATGAAAAGACATGGAACTACATTTCAAAAATGATTTACGGTAAATCTGAATTGTGTTTATTTGATAGACCATCTCCCCAGGCAATAATTGAAATGGGTATCTAGATTTGAACGATGTATTGTTAACTGTTCAGATCAAAGTTGTAGATAAAGATAGAAAACCTTTGCGTGAACCTTGTGATGTATTATTAAACAATTTCTTGTTTCATACACTTTTTAAAGATGCAGTTCTCGGATTTAATAATATCAAGATTGAGGGTGGTAACAGTACATATATTCACAAAGCTCTAATAGAAACTATTTTAAATTACAATAGCGATACTAAAAATACATGTTTAACTCTTATGGGTTATGGTAGTGATGACAATAGGAAAAAGTGGATTAAGGGTTCGAAATTATTTACCATATGCTCATCTTTGCAACTCGAATTTAAGGATCAACCGAAATATTTACTCCAAGGTGTTAATGTACACATTAGATTGAAAAGATCTGAGTCTGAATTATCACTAACAAGTGCGACCACTACACCAATTCTTCAATTAGTTTATGCAAAACTATTGGTGAGAAGAGTTCGTGTTGATCCCTTTGTATTAACCGGTCATCAAATAGGGCTTAATTTAAGCCTGCAATATATTCATTGAAAACAAAGGAAATTGTTCAATTTGCTATTGCCAAAGGTGCAGCTTTTTTATATAAGAACAAATATTTGGAGCTCAATTTTCAAAGATTTTTGAGTAACATAGTTAACTTTATCGAAAAATAGCGATTATAGATAAACATATACTTAGGATTTCGATAATGATAATTATTGTGCTACATATAAGCAGAGTATAGTGAGAAATATGGGTTATTTGGATAAAAACCTTAATTGTGGTATAACGTTTGATGACTTTAGAAGCAAATATATATTATTTACATTTTCTTTACATTTGCCCCTGATTTTGATTTAATCAGAGTCAATTACCTCAAAATGGAAACTTACGATTAGATATAAAGTTTGCTAAAGCTACAACTGAACCGGTATATGTTGTAATATATGAAGTATTTGATAATAAGGTTCAAATAACTGCAAACAGAACCGTGTTGGTATAAATGTATAGATAATTTATGATAATTTTTTCATGTTTTATTAATATTATTGATGTAGTTTTGTTCAGGTCTATTGAATTGGAAAACAAATACTGGGACATGAATTTTTAGGGACATTTTCTCTTGATAAAATTGCATATTTACGAAATAATCAAGCAATAATCATCAATACTCAATGGTATCATCTCTGTTGAGAATATTGGTTAGTAATACATATGAAACCTAGCAAGATATTTGTATTTGATCCTATGTGTTTCTATTATCCGGCTTTAATGGTTTCGAAACTGCAAACAATGGGAAAACCTATTATGTATAATAAAACTATGTTTCAAAATCCATGGACCTTAACATGTGGTCAACAGTGTTTAGCTTGGTTATTATCATAGCGACTTGATGTTTAACTTAAATGTTTAATAAATGTATTAATGTTGTGTTGTGTTTTAATATTTTATTATTTATATTATTATTATGTGTTGTATATTTTAATTAATATTTAATTAATGTTAACAAAGTGTGTGATTAACAAAGACACTGCATGATCATCACATGATTAGCAACATCTAACAAGGAATACATGCATATACACCCAAGACTGAATGTAATTTACAAAGAACTCGCATACATACTTTAGATCGTATGTGTTTTACAAAGAACACGTGCATACATAGTCGAGACTGCATGTGATTTACAAAAGATACATGCCAACACAAGCGTAACTGCATGCGTCAAAATCTATCACCTATATATGTATATTGCTACAATGTGATTCGCTAAATCCTGAAAATTTTATTCTCTTTATAAACATTGACAATTTCCAAAGTTCTCACAATTGATTCAAAAAATCTCTACCGCTATTTTCAAAAGTTACAAAAAAGAAATGTCAAGAAACCATAATATTATTAAGATATCTATTGATGAAGGAGAATGGTAAATTAATTTTTTAATTAATTTTCTTTTATCATTATTATTTTCTTTTTAGATTGGTTTACAATAACCGAAATACAAAATCAAATCGATGGAGTTAATGAATTTGTTACTGGCAATTTTAAATTTTATTATTATTTATTTTTAATATTATTTTAAAGAATGTTTCAAATGAGGAAATTGTTAATAAGGAAATTATTTTAATCGAGGATAGTGACGATTCGGATATTGGTAAATTTATTTATTAAATTAATAAATTATAAAATACTTTTTTATGAAATTATTAATGAAAATGATTATGTTGCCACCGCTTCTGGGGATGATGTTATAGTTATCGAAGATGGTGAATTTTACTTTATTAAATTCATTTTTTAAATTACATTTTAGATGAATATGTACCCGATTTTTCTGGTAATGAATATGCCCAAGTTTTTTCTGATGATGCCGCTGTTTCTGGTGATGATGTCTCTAGTTATTTATGATGCTACATTTATTTAATTTTAAAAATTAATATGAATGTTTAAGATGCTAACGATTCGGAAAATAATGTATCATGTGATGTTTTTTCTGATGCCACCGTTTCTGATGATGAAAATGCACCCGTTTCATGGAATGCCCACATTGAGGTGGATGCTCACATGGATGATACAGACTATATCTGTTGAAAATTTATGATATTTGATGAATATAAACATTTAATATTTATCATTTATCGAAATTTAGTTTCAAGAATTAAATTTTAATAAATGATAAATATAAGAGATTTAGATTTACATATAATTTACATATAAATAATTTTATAAAGTTTTATAAATAAGTTTTAAAGTTTTATAAATTATTTTAAAAATGTTATAAGGGGCACTACCCACTTAAATCAATTTATTTTAAAAAAAAGAAGCTCTTTTTAGAAAAATAAATAAATGAAGTAACTCAAGACATAATAATAATAATAATAATAATAATACTAATAATAACACCACAACACATAAAAATAAAACTAATAAACGACCTACTGCAAATATCCAGTGTATCCCCTCTAAAGTTAAAAGGGTTGAAATCGTCATTAGCAACGATGATGATAATCAGTGTTCAAATAATAATACAAATCTCCCTAACTAATAAAATAATTAACATATTAAAATCAGAAATAAAGAAAACGTCGTCAGTTCAGATACAATTCACCATTCTTATCCAATTCGAAAAAGATGGTGAAATTAAAGATAACTTTTTTAGTAATAAAACAGAACTTTTTCTGATAATTTTCTGCTTGATGGGATTACTAAATTAAATAATAAAATAGAGCGTCTTACTTATTTAGGAAGTGGATGACGGGTTGTTAAAATCAAAGAAATCGATTTTATATTAAGTAAATATTATCCAATAAATAAACATGCCGGCCATAGTTATATCCCATACCAAGATCTTTATCTGGCAGAAAGGCTATAGTTAATATCCAAAATAATGACCATCATTGTTTTATATATAGTATATTAGCTCTTTTTAAACGTAATGTAGTTCGCATCAATAGAAACAGAGTTACTTCCTATGAGAATTATTTAGACGAATTGAATTTTGACCCCATTGACGATTGTCCCATGAGACTATGTAATATTCCTTAGTTCGAGAGAAAGAACAAGGACTTAAAGCTTTCTATAAATGTTTTGTCTTATAAAGTAAAACCGTCTAAAATTCCTCAAAGTGATGATATAAATTGTATACCCCATCATCTACATTTAGATATAATTCACCGCTCCAAGGTTACTGGCGGTACACCTATTTATTTACTTCTTTTGGAGGAAGGTGATAATTTTTGCTATAGTGTGTTTTTGATTTAGATAAGTTAATGAATTGTCATGCGACTACATTTTGTTATATCCAAATCTCTGTACACTGGTGTCCCCATTGTCTTAATGGCTTTAGATTAAAACCCGCATTTGACACCCACGTTTCTTTATGTATTAAAAATCAAACAGACACTACCCTTTATACGTTGCCTAAAAATAAATATTTTAAATATTCCAATTATGCGAAAACCGTAATTCGTAATTTATGCGGATTTCGAGTCAATTTTACCACTGGATATAAGGCATCATCAAATACACATGCCGATAGCAGCAGGTCTACTACTAATCAATAATTATACAAACACTAAACAATATTTTAATTTCATTGGCGATGATTGCGTTTTGGCGTTTTTGAAAAAGATTGATGAAATCGCTCTTTTGATTGTCTTGCCGTATTACGATGTTCATTGTCGAAAAACGATAGGACCGATTTATTTCAATGAGAAACGGGAGTTTAAGGAATGTCACACATATTATTTGTGTAAAAAGTTTATTATAGAATTAATGATCATTGTCATTTTTTTTTCATTGTCATTTGTCAGGTAAGTATTTAGGAGCTGCTTGTAGGAAGTGTAATGTTTATCGACGAATCCAGAAACAATTACCTGTTGTTTTTCACAAGTTGAGGGGATTAAGAGCACAAAGTACTAGCAAGCTATATAGAGACTTGTTTAAACTTTATAATAATAGTTTGTATGGTAAGTCCGTCGAAAATCTTAAAAATCGGATGAATTTGAGGCTATGCAATTCTGATGAAAAGATGATTGTATATGCCTCAAAGACGACTTTCAGAAAATCTATCGTAATTGATGATAATCTGATTGCTGTTTATCTGAATAAGGATCCGATATGCTTAAACTGGCCTAGTTTCATCGGACAAACAACATCGCTACAATATAAGTAATTAGCGAAATACAGTACTTAATTTAATTGCGAGATAAATATTGTTGCCGGTGACGTGGATTTGTTGTTCCTTGAGGTTGGGCACTGTAAACTAGACACTCTTTTGCCGGCAATGATAAAAAACAAACTTTTAGATACGTCCAATTACGACCAGGCACATCCATTGTACTCAAGAAAGCTTGACTCGGTAATAGGAAAATTTAAAGATAAGACTAAGGGTCTTGGGCATGAGGAATGGTGTATAAAGTTTATTAGAGATAAAATTAATGATCATTGTCATTTGTCAGGTAAGTATTTAGGAGCTGCTTGTAGGAAGTGTAATGTTTATCGACAAATCCAGAAACAATTACCTGTGGGTTTTCACAATTTGAGGCGATATGATCTCCATCTTATTTTAAAGTATGGTTTAAATAATTTTTCTTCTTGGGAATTAAATATTATTCCGACCACTACTGAAAAATTTATCTCCATCATCGCGTACAATAATAAATTGCCAATTCGTTTTATAGACATCATGCAATTTGTTAATTCATCTTTAGCAAAAGCTGTTAAGAGACTTACTGATTTGCCTTTAACTGATTCTGTTTTTGATGGCGCAATTGTTAGAGCCAAGGCAAATCCCTTGTACTCAAGAAAGTGTTGGTGTACGGGGAAAACTTTACTGATGGAGATTCATGACTCTCATTAAAAACTTGCCTTTCCTACTTTAGGGTTAATTACCCACGCACACCACATAATTTGTCACTTACCGTCATACACCCATGGTTGGAACCATGCTGGTAATGGTTGGAACCATGCTGGTAATGCCATTCGAGCAGGTGAGCATTGTTACCAATACTACTCCTTGAACAACCTTCGTTTCCGGTTCACAGCGGCCGCTAGAAGGTCATACGCATTGCATTATGATCCCCTAATCCTTAAGAAAAACTTGGTTCATTGCATTTGGGAGTTGGACATGAATTGGGAGGATATCGACTACTCACAACACAGTTTTAAATATAAAATCTTAACCATTGAGTTTGTAAAGTTATAGCAGAACTTCAATCATTAAATTGTTGTAGCTCCGATTATTACTGCAGCTATATGGGTTACCTATTAGTTTATCCCGTACTACTACCGTGACCCGTAAAAACTTTATTATATATTACTTTGAATTAAATAATGTCAGTTGATTCATATAATTAAATAATATCGGATTATATATTCCATTTAATATTAATTACGGTAGAAAAGAACGATTACGATAAGCAAACCGTATAATTCACAAATACATTTATAGAGTGGTACAAAAAAAATATAATAAGTCGATACATGAAATATACAATTAAACCAAATTACAGTGAACATGCGAATGGGTAAAAGATAGGGTCGTATTGACCAGGTATAAGGTACTTCGCAAAGTTAGCCGTAATATTCCACACCTAGGACGTGCGCACAAATCATCCCCGTCGATGTCTACAGGTAACCGTTGACGTTTGGGGTATCTTGTGGAAGGGTTTGAAATTGCTTCGCTCGGCACTTCATGAGACGAAGTTGCCGGCTCGATCGTGGATTGGATGTTTGGAGAGGCACGTTCGCCCAGAATGCCTATCTCAATGGGCGTGAGATTTAGCATCATAGAGTTGCGAATTTGGCTAGGCTCTTCACTTTCTACCACATTGAGGTTTATTTATGCTGAGGACGGGCGGCGGAAGTACGGTGACACCGGTGCATAGATCACATCCCGATCAAATAAGTGCTGCTCTACTTCTTCATAAGCTGGAGGTAAGTCGACCATTTCTGCCGATTCTCCTGACCTCAGGTTGGTTTGTAGCAGAGCGTTTTCTGCTCTTCGTTTTTCTCTGCGGCGACGGTTCCGGTTGGGTCGACGTCTCTGATTTCCTGTCCTACCTTCAGCAATTCCGCTCGGTGGAGGCCTGTTGTGCGATTGGGTCGCTGGATGGAGGGGAAGATGATGCGCAGGAATGATATCCAATTCCTGCGCCAATCTCCAACTTGGTAGGCGAGTCATGAGTTCATGCTCTGTAAAGATCTGCCGGAGCGCAGCGCTTTCTTCGGATATGGTGATCCGCTGGCTCCGGTTCTCGACGATCAAGTCACCTTGGGCCCGAGAAAGGCGAGAGATTTTCTGAGAAAGGCCATGGGTAGTTTCGGGTGAGCTCCACGTGCCCTTAACCTTCCGGTATTTTGTCTGTAGGGTAGCAAACTCCCTCTTCAGCTTATCTAGCTTTTGCATCATGGCCATAAAGGATGGCGAGATTCGTGGGATGCGGGGTAAGTTGGATAGTGTTGACATCAGAAGAATACGAGACGGTTGCTCGAGTTTACTGTGGGTTTCTGACTGAGAACGTCTGAGAATTTTCTTGCAACTATTGATCTGAGTATTCAATGATCCGGAATAAGACTCGATGATTCAAGAAGGGTGAGAATTTCTTTATAAAACGTCTAGCAAAGATTTACAATAAAATTACGGTTATTTAGAAAGTTTGACTATAGTACGATTTCTTAAAGGGTAGTTGTACGGGTATTGAAATAATTTTCTTGGCGGAAGTACCCTTTCCCGTTACTCTACGTGGTACAATAGTCGAGTAATAGTGGTCCTCACACTAGCCATAATGATGATACTCAATAATAATATTGATAGCAATTAATTGAAATAATTTGGTTAAGTGTCAATGGAGACTGATTTTAGTAATTCTTAAGCGAATCCCTCCTCACTATCGCTAGTTACTCAGTTTTCTGCTCCTACGGCTTGGACGTTAGCTCGATTACGTAGGTAGTATATTTAATTCATTTTACGGCATCCTACTTGCGTTTTTAATAAAGGTGTGTTTACGAATTTCTCCGGTGTGGTTCTAATGTATGATCATTCTAACTGCAATGAAATCGCTGAAGTAAATCATTTGGTATTGATTATGGCATACCGAAATGGTGGAGGCGTGAATGATAGTGTTTTGCAGATTGTCATCATTATCAATTGAGTAGTACTTTAATCTGTTATATCGGATCAATTGAATACTATTTTAGTTTGCTATGTCGATTCGGTGTATGGGTTTTTAGTTCTTAATTCAGGGCTTCAATGTAGACTCTGTACTGAAATCCTTAATTATCACAGGGTTTTACTTGGGCAGTCAGCTCATTCCGTGTTGGCGTCGCCCTAGCTTCTCTTTTTAATAATGTTTATCCGTTACATAATGAAACCTCGCTATCGTTGCAGGTTGAGAGTTTATTTAATTACCTATTAAGGACAGATTTATCGGGAGTTTCTGAGTTAATCGAAACAATGGTATTTTGTGCCCGACACTTCCTAGGGATCGGAAAAAGAAACAAATTCTTATAATATTTCAAGTCATAAACTTCATGATATCAATGTCTTACCCCTACTAGCCAGTCATAGTATTTACGAGGTTTTGCGAAAAATTCAACTAATGATCGTCCGGCGATCATTCTTAATACCCCTAACTAATGGCGCTCTTCCCATGATTTTAAATTTTCTGCTCACGTTTCCATCGCCGTTACGAGTGGTAAAACGATGGCCTGCGGGTAGAGTCCTGCGTCTTACAACCAAACCTCGCCGCGGACGACCGAGTTTTCAGGGGTGCTCGGCCCGCGATCTCAACTAACGGAACTTAATCCGTTAGCCGGACCTCCGACCTGCCCTCCCGACTGCTATTGCAATACGTATATAAATAAATATTTTTCGGGACCTCGATGTAAATCATTTATAATATAATCAAACATTTAACTGAAACAAAGTTACGAACATCTATTAAATAAATGAAATAATACACTTATAACATCATCATAACAAAATTCAAGAAATCCTTACTTATAAAAATTTCGAATTAATTGAATTTCGAATTAAGTGAATCTGGTCACTGCTTATATAGTAGTTTTATGCCTGTGTGCGACCAATAGGCGATTTTTCGCCATTTTAGGGGCTTTTTATTCGTTTTATTAATTTAAAATTCTTTTTAAAATTTTTTATATTTTTCTCTATTTTTCTCTATTTTAATTTTATGCTGTTGAATTTTATTTTTGTTATTATTTTTTCTATAATATTCTTTTTAACCCTTAACATTTTGTTTCTTGGTCGCCGCTTCTGCCTATGTTTTTTCTAAACCTTATTTTGCAAGGTTTTGGCAGTTTATTTTATTTCATATATGTTTCCTTCTGCCTCTGCATGGGTTGATCAATTTTATTAATATATGTTTTAATTAATTTTGTTATATTTTAATTTGTTTACTTGATGTTTTTATTTTATTTTTAGTTTCTGCTTGTGGTCCATGGGTATGTACAGTGACCATTTTCCTTATTTTTATTTTATTTTTATGTTTTAATTTGTATTACAGTTTTTTGTTTTAATTTTGGCTCTGAGCCCAACAAAAGTTTGACTCGATAATAGGAAAATTTACAGATGAGAGTAAGGTCTTGGGTTTGAGGAATGATTTTTCTTAAAACCCAAGTGCTATAGTTTGTTAGGTACTAAAGATACGAAGAGGGCTAAGGAGGTGAAGTTGTTTGGGACAGAGATTGAGCACCAGTCATATTTAGATTGTTTTAATAATGACACAATATTCACGGTGCCTCAAACTAAGATAGGGACGCGGAACCACCAATTGTTCACATTTAAGAACTCTAAAATTACTCTTACCAATAAAGACGATAAGCGTAGTAGGGTGGGTAGAAATTCCAGTCTTGCATTTGGACATTATTTAGGAGTCGATTACATTAATGATGACCAAATAATGCCTCTATTTGGCGACAGTCCAAGCTATCAGAGCACGCACAGCCCCAGTTATGAGAGCTCATATGTTGATATTGATGACGTACTATTATCAGACTGATGTTTTGTACAAAAACTTGTAATTTATTTCAATTTAAATGTATATGATGTATTTTGTTGAATTTATTTTGAAGTTTTATTCATTTGTGTTTTATCAACTTTTTATGGTATTATTTGTATAATATTATTTAAAAATAATATTAAAAATTTATAAAGTACTAATAATAATGATAATAACATTGTTAAAAATAATAAAAGTAATAATAACATTTAGAAAAATATTAATAATTCTAATAAAGATTTCGAATAATAGTAATAATAATAATATAAATGTATTTTGTTGACATTAAATGAGTGATGGTCTTTGTTTAAATGACCTTGAATGAGTCATTGTCTTTGTCTTAGAAAAAAATTTTACCCCGAATGGGTACTGGTCCAGCGGTGATATGGTCTATCAGTGGCACATCCATCTACTACTATCTTTATTTAGATAAACTTTAAAATAACTTTGTCAATAACGGAATTTTTTATTGCAATATAATTTTAATTATTAAATAGGTACGAGATCTCCGTAGTGTTTATTAAATGAAATATTTCAACCTAATATAATTCCTCGTCACTCTTTCTTCCTCTATAATTGAATCTTTTTTTCGGATTTATTTTAATTTTTACTTGAATTTTTCAAAGAATACAACAATATTAACACAATTAAAATATTTATAAAAAATATATATTTTCAATATTATAATTTGAATAAATTTATTCCTTATTTTCATTTAATTGTAATCAAATAATTACAATTTTAATTATACTGAATTAATAGCTTATTATAATAAATGCCATGATGACACTCATAATTATTAAAAAAATATTTTTGGAATTTATTTTTGAAAATTGAGCTTCAATTAGTATTTTAGATGACATATTATAATTATTGCATAGGGATTCAAAGCAACAAATCAACCGGTACATATATGTTTTCTGAATGATGTGAATAGCTTTATCATCACAGTAGTACACTAAATCTGTAACACACGTTAAATTCCAAACAACGTCTTCGGGAAATATAAACATTTGCAGCTAAAAAAAGTATGTAAAGATGTTCATAATGCCAAATTTTGACCAACCCCACAAACAATGCACAAGTGATGAACATTTATTTTAATGTCATCTCCATTATAACAATCAACTGAATCACCATCTGAATCGTGGAGGGAAAATATTAAAACTTTTGTGAAAATAATAAATGACTTTATCTCACTTAGCTGTCGTATTTTATACGAAATATAAAAATAAAATAGAAATTTCTTTATCATAAAAATTGATTAAAATATTTAATATAATATTCAGAATCAGAAATTTGATTTATTTTATTTTTAAATGAAATAATTTCGTTAATTCAACCTAGTTAAATTAATTTTTCCAAAAATTTGTAACGTAAAACAATAATTTCTATATTGTTGAAAAATATTTATAATAAATTTTATAAAAACATGCAAAATTGTTTTGATGTTTAATTTTGATGTTTCAATGAAGGTCACCCTATAATTCACTTGGTTTCGGCCAGCAACAATTTCTATGATAAAATAATTCAATAAGCTTATATTATAAACTACACACCAATTTGACGGTATGTGGGAAATAATGTTAGTCTGGATGGTCATTTTGTTATAGTGATCGGTTACTACAAGGTGAAGACTACTGACCTTGAGTAGCCATGCATACAGGCTATTCCATCTACCCACTTGTTATCCATTGCTAGGCAACGTTGATAAGCTAACAATGGGTTGTACATCCGCCAAAAGTAAGCTTTGTTTCCAAGACTCTAATGACCCGGGCGTATGGCCGATCCAGCAAGCTGCCGAAAGAAAGGCTACAAATATTTTTTCACTTGGCTCGGTCACTCTCTTTCTATTTGTTATTTAACATCGTTTGCCCCTCGAATATGATTATTTCAATGTTTAAATTTACATCACAATATTTTATCCAAATCATAAACAATTATACGATCTTTTTGAATTTTTTGACTCATTAGTCGCCTTTCAGAGGAAGTGGTTCCGAGCCCTCTCAGCTTTTCCCGCTTACCGCCGTATTTTTATTCCGCATTCAGGTGTTGTTGGGATTTCTTCTCTCTAGATGCCAAGCTGGACAAAGACCAAGTGGTAAGTATATGAAGAGTTTCGAAGTGACGTGGTAAAGTATCAAGATGAAGCAATGAACCAAACACAACTAACAGAATTATTCGAAAAATAAAACATATCCTTGATAATTTATTTGAAACTTTTTATGACAAAATTAATTTAATATTTAAAAATTATCATTTATTTACTACAAATGTATAAGTTAAAATTTAATTACATTAAAGTTTTAATAATGAAAACTGACTTTAATATGGTATTAAAAAATAAACATTCAATTTAAAGATATTTTACAATTAAATTTATGAAATTATTTGTGGTCGACCATTTTAACAAATTAATTTATATGACTACGATCACAAAAAAAGGGTCGAAAGAACAACCTTCAAGACGATAATTACTAGTTGGATCTATCGTTAAGGAAAACCAAACCGCATAATGACTGACAATGAATTTCAAAGTAAAATCTTTAAGAGAGAGATTACAGAAACTTTGTATCAGACAGTAATTCAGATTACCTTAATTGCATCAATTAAACGGATTAGCTGAAGGATCCATAAGAACTGTGCGACATCTTATTACTGCAACATTGGCAAGTGAGTGTGAAGAAAAGTACTGGAATGAACAGAGTTGAATAGAATTGAGCATAGATAGCAATCTGCAGAGCGCAAAGAGTTATTTACCATTTTAAATAATTTTTGGATGAAGTGTTAATTTACATTTAAACTTAAAGCAAGCAGATATATCAAGAGGAGGATTGATGGAAGATACGAGATATAACTCAGATAAAGGTGCACATAATATGAGAGCTGTGGACACGTCAAAGAAAGACGTTCGTGTTTTAGAGGTGATGGATGACGTGTTAGTACACAAAAACAGCAAAACAAACATAAATATGATGTGCAGTATGAAGGTCATATAAATGTTCAAGTTTCTATCCCCATCGAGTAAAACTTCATTCTCAAGAAGGAACGAAAAAAAGAAGAATCGAGTGGCCGAAGAAGTTGAGAAAATCTTAAGAAGGGGATAGTTAAGATATTTAAATTATCTTTTGTTTAAATAATAGATTATTTGTCATTTTTATGAAATAAATCTTATAATGGAAAATAATTCGCTTAAAAATGAGTTGAATGTAGCTTAGTGAAACATATTTTTTATTAACCAGTTGGTAAATTTTTAATTTATATATGATTATTTTATTTTACTTATAATTTATTTTATAATTTTTAAAATTATGTCGTTTGGTCGAATATTGTTTACCAATTTTTATTTTCTTTTAAAAATTACATTATCTCATCTAGCTTATAAAATCTTATTTAATTTCATTACACCTAATTATCTTTTTCGCGATAGATGAAGATACGGTATCCATATAAGATGATCGGTTCTACATTTGAAAAATCAACTAAAATAATGGGATTAGTTAAATAAACTCAAGGATTTTGTATGCTTTATAATTTTCTTTTATTTAAATGCTTATAGATGTGTTTAGGAAAACAATAAAAAACATAATTAAAAATACTAATTTAACAAGAAAAAATTTATTTTAATGAAAAAATAGCAAAATATAACATAAAAAATAATTTTTAATTGCTATCACTGTTGAAATTTCCCGGCTATTTTCTCATTAATTGTCAATATTTTGATTTTCTCTCTTCAGAATTAAACTACAAATTTAGAAAATTAGTAATAAACTAATAAAAAATATTTAAAATACATACATATTTTTTCTTGCAAAAAATTTTATTTTGTTCAGTTTTTGGAATCGCGTTAAAATTAAATTGAATCGCGTAAAACAGAACATAATGTTTTTGTTGAATCGCATTTAATCCAATCAGCGTACAAAAGTTCCCGTAAAATGAGAATTAGGTGCACTTTGTTTAGTTTAATTGAACTAATAATTACATGTGTTTTTAAACGAGACCATAAATTGAGACCAAATTTAAAAATATATACACGTGTATTTATAACCAGAGTCAGGACTATAGTGATATTTTATCGAGAATCAAAAATCTATGTATTTTTAAAGAGAGTTGATATTTCTGTGTTTTTTAATGAGACAAAAATACTCAGTGATTATAGTGAAACTCTAGTAATTCTAAACAAGAGCCAAAATCTCTGTCTTTTTACTGAGAGTAGAACATACCGTTTGACTATAGTATAAGCTTAAACCCTATGACATACTGGAACAATTCATAAGATTAAGCATGTGGCTGCTCCAACGGACCAGTGCTCCCAGGTCTTAAGGAGCTTAATGTGAATATTTATAATTGAGTCTCTTAGTTTTGTGCATAAACTTTTAAAATAAGTATTAAAAATGGATTAAAACAGATATTCACAATAGTTATATTTACACATTTCTTGAATAATAAAATGATTCTAAAAAGTAAAAACATCTTGTTTCAAAAGTTCAGTTTAAGTTGTTCAATAAAGCATTTGTCAAATTATTGGTCAAACGTTTTTTTTCGTATTCTTTAATGGCTTTTTTGTTGAATTGATAAGTTCGTTGCGCTTTCTTGTTAATTTGTTTGAAAAATCCCACCCGCCGCAAATATCTAAGTTCAAAAGTCAACTGAAAAATTCGAAAAGTAAAACTTTCTACCGAATCCCTCTAGCAAAATTCTCGAAATTGCATGTGTCGTTTTCTTTGACGACCATCCAGTAGTACGCCACGAGTTTTGAATTGATAATTTTGAAGATCAAAGAACCTTTATCTACCCACCTTATACAACCTTTATAGTAAGGATGATTTAGCAAATCCAGGATAAATATTAATAATCCAATCTGATTTCCTAAGATTTTCCATAAATATAAAAGGAAAAATTCATTTTATAAGTAAAATTTTTTTAATCGAAAACTCATGTTTTATTATAATATTTAATCAATAAAACCTTTGTGTTTTTACCGAAATTTGATAGAAATTCTGACGCCTCGTGCTTTTATATTGTTTATTATTATTTTATATTATTATGTTAATTTCCACAAAACACTTTGTCCAACAAGAATTTTAATATAATAATAATAATAATAATAATAATAATAATAATAATAATAATAATAATAATAATAATAATAATAATAATAATAATAATATAAAACGGTGATTCCTTGGTAGCAGCATAAATTAATATATCAGATAAGTGAGTAACAAAATAAGCCTCTGCTGAGAAATAATAATTATATTGAAAAAAGTTTCGATTATTAAATAATCCTCTTCAGTTTCCTGCGGAATAAAAATCTTCAATGCCAAAGAACTTTTTGTTGAATTGATAAGAATGCCGATACAAGATGAACGAATATTATCTTGTCTTTAAGGAAAATATCTCCTAATATTATTTCTCTACTTTTAGCTTACTTGCTTTTACTGTTTTGTCTTCGATCACCATAGTCATTCACCTATGTTTACTACTCTTAAAAAACCATGCCCAAAAAATTATATTTTACCAATTAATTAATTAGTTTGTATTAATTAACTTCAACAAAACAAATTTATATACAAAATTAAAATAAATTGGCATTGTTATGCAAAATCAAATTTGTCAAATCTTGTGAATTTGCATAGTATAATATTTGATATTTAAGTCAGCTGATATTGCTATGACATTTGTTTTAATTAAACTTCAATGGACTTCAGTCATTAAGTTTACAATTAATAGATGTATACTTTTTTATTAAACAGTTATTTAACATTAAAACTATGTACAATTTTTATCAAGGTTGACGTAAACTTTGGCGAGATAAAAATAAATGGATATCTAAATAATTTTTCTAGTTTCTTTCGTTACAAAGTCGTTAAATACATCATCAAAATTTACGGAACTTGCAACCTCGCATTCAATAGACAAAATAGCCAAAGATTTAAAACGACCTTGGCTTACTGCAGATTGAAGGAAATTCTTATGTTTTCAGCCTTTTTTTAATTCTCGGCACACTTAATCAAAACACATTTCAATTTTATAATTTGAAAATGATTTACAAAAAATTAAAATACACTTAAAATCAATTATATAATGTTACTGATAAAAAATTACAATAAACATCAAAATTTAAATACATTTAAATTCAATATGAATTGAGATTGATTATTTTTATAAATTACACCTGTTAGCATGGAATAAAACTATCTATAATATAAAAAACTAAACTAGAAACTAAAAATTATATTATAGAAACATACAGACTTACCTGTGGAATAACATCGTTTAATACAGAAATTGAGAATGGGGTAGAAAAAATAACTTCGACACACAAACACATCATATAATAAAAAATGCGTGTAAACTTTTAATATGTAAAAGTTTTGCATTTACACACAAATGCTTTTTAAAATAAGAATTTCTTTTGTTTACATAAAATTTTAATGAAAATTAATTTAAAGATAAATTTTATAAATTTATTTTGATTTTTTTTACATGAATTTTAAAAACTTTAGATTTATCCAAACAAAGGCAAGACATCTACAATTCACCCAAAATTTCTTCTTTGATTATACATTTGGTTAATAATAGTTTAATATGGTGGTAATAATTTCTTAAATTACTATATTCGGGTTTCTGAACCTCTTCATTGACTTATTGACGGATAGCAGCAGTTGATGGTAATGTCAACGCTAGACCACGCCACCGCTGGACCAGAAGCCCCGGGGTAAAAATTTTTTCTAAGTAAAAAAGTACAAATTTTTTCTAAGACAGACAATGACTCATTCAAGGTAATCAAAACAAAGACCATGAGTCATTCAAGGACATTGGATGACTCATACTATTTTTCAAGGTCATTTAAACAAGGATAATGACTCATGAAAACTTTTCTTAAGGTCATTGGATAAGTCATCATATTTTGTCTAGGTCATTCAAAATTTCTCAAGGTCATCAAAAATTATTAAATAATTTTTAAATATCATTTACTACTTAACTTTATAAGTATTGTTTTAATTATTATTTCTACTTGTATACATATGAGGTAACTGATAACTAGTTACCGAACAAAAAAATATAAATATTTGGTTACTTACCAACAAAACTTTAAATAAATGTAAATAAAAAGTTAAACAATAACAAGAAATACAAGTGAAAATACAAATTTATTAATAAAATCTTCTTCACTCTCTTTCACATCATTAATGCCTCTATATAAGTAAATTACTTGGTTGTTTAGTTACTGGGTAATTAGCAAGAAAAATTATGTTCACTGAATAAAATTTTGTATTTGATTATTGTATTTTATTGAAATCATTGAAATTATTTTGTAAAAGTCAATACTTTTTGTCAAACACTTTTCAACTATTTTTTTAAAATTTATCCAATGTTGAACAATTATTCTTCTATTAAATGTTATTTTTCATAAAAATACTCATTTAGATAGTATTTACTCTTTAAATAACAATATTCAACCGACTCAAACCCTTAAAAATATCAATAGACTTGCTCCTCATCGATAATTTCCACTTAAAATACGTTGTTATTGACTACAAACCCAATATGTTACCAATAACTAGTTACTGAACCAATAAATATAATTGATAGGTTACTGACCAAAAAAATTTTGAAATAAATTACATAAAAGATTGAACAAAAGAAATAAATGTTGAAATTCAAATTTTATTAATAAAAATATTATTCACTCTTTTATCGATCATTGATGTCTCCAAATTGGTAAATTATTTGGTTACTTAGTTACCCAGTTGTTATCAAGCAACAGTTAATCAAATTAATCGAAACCAAATCCATTGTTATATTTTCTTGGTATCAACTTTTGAATACTGATAATTCATACACACTGAACAATCCACTGATTAATAACCGAACAACAATCACTAGGTACTGTATCCAAATAACTAAGTACTGTACAATTTACTATATACATACTAGGCATAGAATAATAGAGTATCTAATTCATTAAAATTCCATATTTACCTTTGTACACCGATATTCAACTAACTTAACCCACTTAAAAATAAAATAAAATTTTCTCTCAATCATTTCGTTTTAAAATACTTGGTTATTCACTATACACACACTCACAATATGTTATCAAAAACTAGTTACTGAACAAATCAATATCAAAAATTGTTTACTGACCAAGAAATATTTAAATAAAAGCACATAAAAATTTGAACAATCAAAAGAAGTACAATTTCAATTACAAATTTTATTAACTTCTTCACTCTTTTATCGATCATTGATGTCTCCAAATTGGTAAATTGTTTGGTTACTTAGTTACCTGGTTGCTATCAAGAGACTATTAATCAAATTCATTGAAGCCCAATCAACTGGTATATTTTTCTCTGAATAAAAATTTATTGCTTTTTTACAGTCTTGTATGTGATTTATTGAAATTATTTTGTAAAACTTAATAGTTTTGTTTAAAAACTTTGAAATTTTTCTATTATTTTTGTAATGTTTTTAATTTCATCCAACAATGAACAATTATTAAAAATTATTTTCAAAGATGAATGTCAACCTTTTCATTAAACTTTCTCATGCCCCTAAATAAATTAATTACTAACAGCTCAAAACATTACTTAAATTTATCTTTACACATTTTCTATTCTTTTCAGTCCAACTCTTGTTGTTTACTGAATGATAACTTAATTAGTAAGTGGTTGTTATTGATAGTAAAAAGAAACTTGATTAGAAAAATATTCTTAAATTAATTTCACGAAGCATATATTACTTCCACAGTTTTTTATTATTAAACTTTTAAGTTTCTAAACATCATTGAATAAAGTTAATAGATAAAATAATTATCATTTACCACATTACTAAAAATTAAATGATTATCGACCAACCACTAAATAAGTTGAATTTCTAACAAAACTTAAAAAACTACACGGAACAGGTACTGGTTTACAGCTAGATATCGATAAAATCTACTAAAAATCCAAATATGTATGTTTAATTGTTGTAAAATATTTGTTTTTGTAAAAATAAGACTTATCCTTAAATTATGATTAGTATGTGAATAGAATTTGATTAAAGTTGTGAGAAATATTTTAAGATGTTAAATAAAACTGATTAATTTGTAAATAATGTTAGTACTTTGAAGAAATTTTAAAATAAGACCTTCAGCAAATTGGTAAGAAAATAGTAGTTATTGAGTAATACTTATTAAAATGACCAAAGTTTTATAATTTTTGACAAGTTTTTATAGATCTTTAATAAAATTTGGAAGTACTTTGAATAAAACATTTAAAAATAGTTTTAACATAGTAGCAAATTGTAAAAATAGTACTTATCAATTAAAAAATTAATTAAATTAACTAAGTTGTAAAATAATTGAAAAAAATTGTTAGGTCATTTTTTAAAATTTTATAGGATTGTGAGGTAATTGTTCTTGGTACTTGTTGAATGAAAATTAATGTATGTTATCGACTGTTCATTCTTGAAATCCCCTTAAACGATCATAAATTTCTCTCTTGACCAATCATTTCCCCTTAAAATAAAAATTACTCTCAACCAATCATTTGTCTTTAAATGACAATATTTTCACTTCCAGCTATATTCATTATTTTCATAAAAATCACTGACTTATATCGATATTAAACCAAATAAATTTCTTGAAATCCCTTTAAAAGATCATAAATTCATGTCTTGACCAATCATTTCCACTTAAAAGATCATTTCTCTTTAGATGACAATATTTCTTCCATTTTAATTCATTATTTTTCATTAAAAATCCTCCTTTAGATAATATTTACCCATAAAATAACAATATTAAACCAGCTTAATCCCCTTAGAAATATCAACAAATTTGTTGTTAACCAATCATTTCCCCCTAAAATAAAATTCCTCTCTTAACCAATCACTTCCCTTCAAATGACTTTTTTTCATACACTATACCAACTATACTCATTATTTTCATAAAACCATATCAAGTAAAATTCCTTTTGGAAATCTATTTTCAACCGAATAAATCCCTTAAAATACCCTTTAAAATTCCTACATTTTGATCATTTCAACCATATGTAAGCCATGCATTCAATCATTTCCCCCTTAAAATATCATAAATTTCCCTTCAACCAATCATTTCTTATCAAATGACATTATTTCTATCATCTTTTCACCCACATATCGATATTCATCCAAATATAACCCTCTAAAAATATTATAAATACACTTCTTAACAAATCATTTCTTTTTAAATGACAATATTTCTTCCATTTTAATTCATTATTTTTCATAAAAATCACCATTTAGATAATATTTACCCATAAAATAACAACATTCAACCGGCTTAATCCCCTTAAAAATATCAACATATTTGTTCTTAACCAATAATTTCCCTTCAAATGACTTTTTCCACGCTATATAAATTATATTCATTATTTTCATAAAACCATATCAAGTAAAATTCCTTCGGAAATCTGTTTTCAACCGAATGAATTCCCTAAAATCCCCTTAAAATTCATCATTTGAATCATATTTACTGTATGTATTCAACCAATCAAATTCCCTTAAAATTATCATAAAAATCTGAATTTTAAAAAATAAAAATTAATTTTCTTTAAAGTATTACAAAATTTCTATCGATACCGAACATTTTCCATCGAAAATCACCACAATATGATTCTAACAAAAAATTTTAGCAAATAAAAAATTCTTCAAAAAAAAGACAAATCGAATAAAATCTATGTTTTCCTAAGAAATCAATAAATTTCATGAAACAGATCATATTTTCTCATTAATTGTTAACTAAAATAATTTAAAAAATTGGAAAATCAATAAATTTTATCAGACAACAATAAATCTTTAGTATTTCTAAAGGGTTATCATAAAATTCACAAGTATACTGATAACCACACTGAGCATCCCCTTAAAACCTCTAAAGTATACTACTTTTGTGATTGATATCCATGAAATCAATAAAAATGAAAGTAAATAATTGACCCCTTATCTCAAAGATATTTTATTCTTTCTAAGTTTCACTAAAATATTTTTAAAAATCAACTGAAACCGATAAAATTTTGGTTTAATTAACAATAAATTTTAATTAAATCTTGTCTTTGTGTATTCCAAAAGTTTATTGTAATTTACTGTAAAATACATTAATCAATACCCAATAAACCTCTGAAAAGCTTTACTTTCAAAGAATAAATACAATACAATTTCAATTTTTTTAAATAGATCATAAAATTATAATTAAAATATCATTTACTATTCAAAATCTATCAGTCAAATTGGATTCTAATTGGTAAATAATCATCTTAAATAGATGTTTCATAAAATAAACTTTTATTTAAAATAATCCTAAACTCAAGTCAAATCTATTAAATTATCAAGAAATTAATTGCTTCTAAAATTATAGATTTACCCTCATTTCTTCAATAATTTCTACAAAAACATAATAATCCCCCAGACCCATTAAAATTCAACCGAAAACCATAACGAAAAAAAACCATAAAACTCACAAAATAAAAATGATTCAAAATTTAATAGTAAATCTTAAATATCATCCAAAACTTGATATTTCATTACAAAAATTATCATAAAATTTCCCTAAAAGCATTAATTGATATACATAGCCTAAAATTGTTTTTCATTACAACCTAATCTATTGAAGATTGTAATTAAATTTATTAAAAGTTAATTAAATTTTCATTGAAAATGACAACTCAATAACAAGTCAACAAATGAAATTTTAATTATTAGAGATTATATTCTATTATTATTATTATTATTATTATTATTATTATTATTATTATTATTATATTCTATTATTACCATTATTATTATTATTACTATTATTATTATTATTATTATTATTATTATTATTATTATTATTATTATTATTATTATTATTATTATAGGCAAAGAGTTTTACAATAGTAAAGTTATGCAAATCCTGGATCGTCTCAAAATAAATCATTACTCTGTACATTCTAAATACAAAGCTGCTCATGTTGAAAAATTTAACCGGACATTGAGGGATATATTGAAGAAATATTTCGTGCATCAAGGTAATAAAATATGGATAAATGTGTTACCGAAAATACTTGTTAGTAATGATAATTTATCACATCGAGGTCTGAATGCTTTGAGACCTGCAGATATCAGCTCGAAAACATTAGTACAGTCTAAAAAAGTTGTAATAATTACAAAACCAAAACGTAGAAAACATTCTAAACATATAAACAAACGAATGAAAAGACACGGAACTACATTTCAAAAATGATTTGGGGTAAATCTGAATTGTGTTTATTTGATAGACCATCTCCTCATGCAGTAATTGAAATAGCGCCTTAAGAGAAGTATTTCCGATAAATTATATTATGGATAGTAGTACGGATATTGAATTTTATATTAACGGTTCCCAAACTGAATATCTAGATTTGAACGATATATTGTTAACTGTTCAGATCAAAGTTGTAGATAAAGATAGAAAACCTTTGCGTGAACCTTGTGATGTATTATTAAACAATTTCTTGTTTCATAGACTTTTTAAAGATGCAGTTCTCGGATTTAATAATATCAAGATTGAGGGTGGTAACAGTACATATATTCACAAAGCTCTAATAGAAACTATTTTAAATTACAATAGCGATACTAAAAATACATGTTTAACTCATATGGATTATGGTAGTGATGACAATAGGAAAAAGTGGATTAAGGGTTCGAAATTATTTACCATATGCTCATCATTGCAACTCGAATTTAAGGATCAACCGAAATATTTACTCCCAGGTGTTAATCTACACATTAGATTGAAAAGATCTGAGTATCACTAACAAGTGCTACCACAACACCAATTCTTCAATTAGTTTATGCAAAACTATTGGTGAGAAGAGTTCGTGTTGATCCCTTTGTATTAACCGGTCATCAAATAGGGCTTAATTTAAGCCTGCAATATATTCATTGAAAACAAAGGAAATTTTTAATTTGTTATTGCAAAAGGTGCAGCAACAAATACTTGGAGATAGAGGAATGCTCAACTTTATATTGGTAACATTTCAAAGTGAATCTGAATATAATGGATCATACACTGCACAGAGCTCAATTTTCAAAACCTTTGGTGTAACATCGTTAACTTTATCAAAAAATAACGATTATAGAGAAACATATACTCAGGATTTTGATAATGATAATTATTGTGCTACATATAAGCAGAGTATAGTGAGAAATATGGGTTATTTGGATAAAAACCTTAATTGTGCAATAACTTTAATGGTATAGCTTTAATGGTTTCGAAACTGCAAACAATGGAAAAACCTATTGTGTATAATAAAACTATTTTTTATAAACCATGGACCCTTAATATGGTCAACACTGCTTAGCTTGGTTATTATCCAAGCGATTTGATGTTTAGCTAAAATTTTAAAAAATATATTAATGTTGTGTTGTGTTTTAATATTTTATTATTATTATTATGTGTTGTATTTTTAATTAATATTTAATTAATGTTAATAAGTCAGTGCATGATTTACAAAGATAGTGCATGATCATCACATGATTATCAAAGAACACTATCGTGACTTCATGTAACTTACAAAGAACTCGCATACATACTCTAGACTGCATGTGATTTACAAAGAGCACATGTATGCTCATTCGTGACTGTATGTTTTACAAAGGATACATGCCTACACAATCGTGACTACATGAGTCAAAGCCTCTCACCTACATGTGTGTATTGCTACAATGTGATTGGCTAAATCCGGAAAATTTTATTCTCTTTATAAACATTGACAATTTTCAAAGTTCTCACAATTAATTCAAAAATTCAAAAAAAAACTCAATGGAAATTTTCAAAAATGGAATATAACAATTCAAGCATTTTAAGATCTCTATTGATGAATGAAAATGGTAAATTATTATTTTTTTTAAATTCATTTTCTTTTAATATTATTTTATTTTACAATAACCGAAATACAAAATCAAATCGATGGAGTTAATGATTTAGTTCCTGGTAATTTTAAATTTTATTATTATTTATTTTTAATATTATTTTAGAGAATCTTTTAAATGAGGAAATTGTTAATAAGGAAATTATTTTAATCGAGTATAGTGACGATTTGGATATTGGTAAATTTATTTATTAAATTAATAAATTATAAAACACTTTTTTTCAGAAATTATTAATGTAAATAATTATATTTCCACCGTTTCTGGGAATGATGTTATAGTTATCAATGATGGTAAATTTTACTTTATTTAACTCATTTTTTAATTTACATTTTAGATGAATATGTACAGTTTTTTCTGATGATGCCACCGTGTCGGGTGATAAATATACCCCCGTTTCTGGGGGATGCCCACATTGAGGTGTATGATCTCACATGGATGATACCGATTAAGATTTTGATAAATGTTAGTTTTTGATTATTTTTATAATATATAATTTTAAGGATTTTTATAATAAGTAATTTATAATAGACATTTACAAATTTTTAAGAATTAATAATAAGTAATATTTAAGCTTTTTATCACAATAAGTAATTTTAGATATTATTATTAACATTTATTATTATTTAACACTATGGGCAATGGATTAAATGAAAACAAATATTAATAATTAATTTATATATTCGTTGAATAATAACACATATTTATTGAAAAACTTATAACTATATTTGTTGAAAAATTATATTATTATTTGTTTAAAAAATTTCTGACTATATTTGTTGAAAAGTTTCTGACTATTCGATGAAATACTTATGACCATATTTGTTAAAAAAATTTTGACTATATTTAATGAAATATTTATGACTATATTTGATGAAAAAATTATGACTATATTCGATGAAAAACTTATGACCATATTTGTTAAAAAAATTATGACTAAATTTAATGAAATATTTATGACTATATTTGATGAAAAATTTATAATAATATTTGATGAAAAAATTTATAATATTGACTATATTTGTTGAAAATTTATGATATTTGATGAATATAAACATTTAATATTTATCATTTATCGATATTTAGTTTCAAAAATTAAATTTTAATAAATGATAAATATAAGAGATTTAAATTTACATATAATTTACATATAAATTATTTTATCAGGCCGATTATATCCGAAGTATTGCATCTCTTCAACATGTCATTCAGTAAAATGTCATATTGAAATGGAGTGTTACTACGGTCGTAAATTCTTTAGTATAGATTTTTTCATATCCCCCAAATGTGAGACTGCCCAAAATATAAATTATTTAAAGTTTTATAAGGGGCATTCTAATCACTTAAATAAATTTATTTTAAATGAAAAAGCACTTTTTTGGAAAATAAATAAACGAAATAACTCAAGACAATACAATACATAAAAATAAAACTAATAAACGGCCTACTGCAAATATCCAGTGTATCAAATCTGCAAATCCAGTGTCTAAAGTTAAAAGGGTTGAAATCGTCATTAGCAACGATGATGATAATCAGGGTTCAAATAATAGTAATCAGATAGTGGGTTCAATAATTGTTGATGATGAACCGGAAATACGGTTGGATTTAAATAGAACCCATAACAGTATTAGAGTCGATGTTGAACACGAAAATCTATTACAAATCTCCCTAACTAATAAAATAATTAATAAATTAAAATCAGAAATAATGAAAATGGGGTCAGTTAAGATATAATTCACCATTCTTATCCAATTCGAAAAAGATGGGATAACTAAATTAAATAATAAAATAGAGCGTCTTACTTATTTAGGAAGTGGATGACGGATTGTTAAAATCAAAGAAATCGATTTTATATTAACTAAATATTATCCAATAAATAAACTGGTCGGCCATAGTTATATCCCACACCAAGATCTTTATCTGGTAGGAAGGCTATAGTTAATGTCCGAAATAATGACCATCATTGTTTTATATATAGTATATTAGCTCTTTTTAAACGTAATGTAGTTTGCATCAATAGAAACAGAGTTACTTCCTATGAGAATTATTTAGACGAATTGAATTTTGACCCCATTGACGATTGTCCCATGAGACTATGTAATATTCCTTAGTTCGAGAGAAAGAACAAGGACTTAAAGCTTTCTATAAATGTTTTGTCTTATAAAGTAAAACCGTCTAAAATTCCTCAAAGTGATGATATAAATTGTATACCCCATCATCTACATTTAGATATAATTCACCGCTCCAAGGTTACTGGCGGTACACCTATTTATTTACTTCTTTTGGAGGAAGGTGATAATTTTCGCTATGCTGTGTTTTTGATTTGGATAAGTTAATGAATTGTCATGCGACTAGATCTTGTAATATCCAAATCTCTGTACATTGTAGTCCCCATTGTCTTAATGGCTTTAGATTAAAACCCGCATTTGACACCCATGTTTCTTTATGTATTAAAAATCAAACAGACCCTACCCTTTATACGTTGCCTAAAAATAAATATTTTAAATTTTCAAATTATGTGAAAACCGTTACCCAAACATTCGTAATTTGTGCGGATTTCGAGTCAATTTTACCACTGGATATAAGGCATCATCAAATTCACATGCCGGTAGCAGCAGGCCCACTACTAATTAATAACTATACAAACACTAAATAATATTTTAATTTCATTGGCGATGATTGCGTTTTGGCGTTTTTGAAAAAGATTGATGAAATCGCCATATATTATGTTTTCTCAAAAATATATGAACAAAAACTGAACCAATATGAATATTTTAACACTAAAGTGATCACAGTGATCATTTTCTCGTATAAGAGATTATTTCTACTATTGTAGATTGATTTCCAATAAATAACGTAAATTAATGAATTTACATGTTTGAGCTATTTCCTGTCACTACTTAAGAAAATCAGAAATACCCCTATTTTAAATTTTAAGTTATTCCTTTTTCTTAGTTAAACAAAGCAGATCTAACCATTTCATTATTATACAACCCAACGATAAAGTAAAAAGATTAAAAAATCTGCTTGAGTTATACGGTACATAAGAACTCACCTGTGAAAAAATTGGCGCATGGCATGCTTAAGGTTGGCCTTATACTAATAGCTCCTCATAAATCGAAAAGACAATAAAAACCTATTAATACTGTATTTTTTTTCTTTTAAATTAGCTAATTTAGCAGGTGATAATATCATAATATTTATTATTTACTGTCTCTTTCATTAGTAATCTTTAAATCTTTAAACAAGTAGCTTCATAGTTAAACTTAACAATTAAACAGGCAAATATTATAAAAAATGTAGAAGAAGGATTTATTTACAAAAATATTTCTATATTCATCATTTGGAGTTTTAAATTTTAATTTAGGGTAACTTTACAAGTCACTTCAAATGCATTAAAATATGAAAATAAATTTTTAAATGCTTAACCTTTTCCTATCCTGTGCCTGTAAAAATATGACAAAAAATAGAAATTATCCTTGTCCATTAACCCTTTCCTATCCTGTGTATGTAAAAATATGACAAAAAATAGAAATAATCCTTGTCCATTAACCCTTTCCTATCGTGTGTATGTAAAAATATGACAAAAATAGAAATAATCCTTGTCCATTAACCCTTTCCTATCCTGTGCCTGTCAAAATATGGCAAAAAATAGAAATAATCCTTGTCCATTAACCCTTTCCTATCGTGTGTATGTAAAAATATGACAAAAAATAGAAATAATCCTTGTCCATTAACCCTTTCCTATCCTGTGTATGTCAAAATATGACAAAAAATAGAAATAATCCTTGTCCATTAACCCTTTCCTATCCTGTGCCTGTCAAAATATGACAAAAAATAGAAATAATCCTTGTCCATTAATCCTTTCCTATCGTGTGTATGTAAAACGATGACCAAAAAATTTTGCTTGCTTTATCTTGTGTCTATAAAAAAATTTACTGAAATTTTTGTTTTATTTTTAATTTTGGGCAATTACATTTGGATTAAAATGGACAGGACGCAGAAAATTATGAGGATAGGAAAGGGTTAATATATTAGCCAATTCGCTTCCATAAACCACAAATGACGATTCGGATGTAGCTTTTTTTAATATTAAAAAATTAATTTTATGCAACAAAATTAATATCCATTGAAAATAAGCACTTCATGTTGTTCTAATTTATTTTTTGTTTGTCAGTTTGTCGGCTTGTAAAAATACACTGAACAAAAATGTCTAACATATACGACAAAATTCATCATAGAGTGTACACGTAATTTCAGATAAACTTTTTGTGCATATTTTGTACTTTTATTACTAGATTCGAGCATAGGAGTACTAATTCATTCGTTTAGTTTGTATTGAGGCAAAATGTAAGTACATATAATATTTATGAAATGCATTGACTCCCATTTGGGGTTTGTGACACGATCCACTCTGAAAATACAATTCTGCGCTGTAATTATTTTTTTCTGTATTTTTGCAGTTTTTATTTCAATATGCATGCTAAAAAATATTTTATTATTCGAAATATTGAAGAATTATTAGAAAATGATGATTTTCTTGAAGATTTAAAAAGAGAAACTATGGGTATTGTGGAAATGACACCCGATAATGTTGATATAGTATCAGTTTCTGAAAACATTGATGATGTTAATTTAGAATACGGTCATGTTCCAGGCCCCTGTTGACGGAAAAAATGTTAAGCAAAAATTTTTTCTATTATTTTTATGTAGATCACCAAAATTTTAGAAATTGATGACTCATTTTCAAAACATTGTCATACCAAGTAACTTTAATAAATAAGTATGTCATATAGTTTTAATAAATAAGTAGGTAATATAGATTTAATAAATAAGTAGGTGATATAGATTTAATAAATAGACAAGGTCACACACACATTCTATATAGTTTTATATAAATTAATAACTCATTTACAAAACATTGTCGTTCCTCCTGGATGAGTAATATCAGTTTTATTGCCAAGCAAATTTTCACAAGAATTCGATAAATGACAGATCCAGAAGATGTACCAAAAAACAACATAACGAATATTTTTTTCTCACTGGTGTAGGCAGTTAAACTGATTAGAAAATCTTCCTATAATCCTTTTACATTCAACATGTTATTGCTCAGAAAAATACTAATTTTTCGCTGCAATAAACATGGAACCACCTTTAAGTCTAAAATAACACATAACAAAACACGTGTTATGGAATTAAAATGAATCATAATAATGGGCGTTGTTTTGATGTGAAATCAGCTATTGTTGTCAGAATGATATTTATAAAAGAAAAAAAATGAACAACTGATAAGTGGTGTTGGAGCTTCAGTGATAATATAGATGAAATCTTTGAACATGAAAGTTTTTTCGATAACCTTTCACTAGTTTTGAATTACTAATAAAATTGAAGGAAAGTGGGCAGTTATCAACGCCCAAGCCCTTTATTGTACTGCAAATGATAACGTATCGTAATATATGAAAATAGATTTATTATCCAATCCCAAGGTTTCTGGAAGACCAAGTTCAGTAGATTAAGGAAAACACGCATACCTAAAAATTTTAGGTTTGATTCCATTGGACATATATTGAAAGAACTCTGGAAAGAAAGCAAAGAAAATAGGTTATTTGTGCAAATAACTTGCGAAAACATTGCAATAAATGTAATATTGAACTAGAGTTAGAATGTTTCCCTTTATGACATAAAATATAAATTTCGATGTGTATTCAATATTATTTAATTTTTACATAATTTTTAACACAGTATGTATAATCATCTTCATTTGGGTATCAATAAAATATGTTAAATTAAGACTAAAGACACCTAGATATCATTTCTTAACAACAATTAAAACATGAATTTTACAAAAATATAATCTGGCAGTTTAATTACAAGTAAAATGACGATAAGTTGGGCAAAAATATAATCTTTATACAATGTATGTTCCACATTCAACAATAAAACATTTTCAAGCTCAACTTAAAAGAATAATTTAATTCAATAACAAAAATAATATATAATAATGAAATATACAAAAATAAAAGTATAATATAAACAAAATAAGAAACAAAAAATAAAATAAACTCAGTTCTTTGATAACATAAATTAAAACATTAAATATTGTCAATTATTTTTTTGTCAAATAATTTAAACAGAAAATTTAAATAAATAAATAGAATTCCAAAATTTCAATATTTTTTTCTTAACAAAGTTAAACAGAAATTGACGTTTTGCTTTATTATTGTTTAACGTCAACTTGACTTTACAATTGTAATAAATCTAGCACAATTGAATTTCAAAATTTTCGTTTGTACTTTTAAGATTATTTGAATTCTTGTTTTAATATATATTCAAAATATTTTCTGTGTTTATTAAAACAAACTGCAAAATAAAGCCTGGATAATTCAATAATGCATTGTGACATTCTGAGCAATATCAACATTCCACAATCATATATATATATATATATATATATATATATCATTATATAAATTTATACATCTTTATAATATGGATTTTTTGCTAGTACTCAACCGAATAATTTATGAATTATTTAAAATTTGCTGCTAATTACACCTATTAAAGTCCCATATGGATTGGTATATTGAAATTTGTTGATATGATACAAATTTGTTAAGAAAATAAAAATGAAATAAAATATAAGACTTAATCATTAAATGTTTAACTGTCCCATGGATAGTTTTAACTGCACACAATCTGAAAATTTACTCCAATGTCAACAATGATTGGTTAGTAAGACATCGGAATCAAATTAATCATGCATTTTACACACATACAAACAGCGAACAGATGTGCAACTTAAAACGTATTCATGTGTCTGGATAAATGAGACACCAAATTTTCAATTGTTTTTCCGTAAACCATGGTGACAAATTTAGTCAAAACAAAGTACAATATAAAATCTCCAAAAAATGTCATTGAAAATCATATCATTTTCTAGAAAAATTGTGAATTATTTAAAATTAAAACCATTATAATCCATTGTTTTATTTGTTAATTGAAAAAATAAAATCTTACTAGGAGCATCGCGATGTCTAAAACTGACAAATTCTGATACGTTTCGGCATTTTTGGAATAGATATTCTAAAACAACATCTTGAAAAACTCCTTTTCTGGCTTGTGTCAAATTTTTTTTCTTTAAAATAGGTTGTTTTCGGTTTCCTTAATTTTTGATAAATTTTTAAATATTATAATAGAAATCAAAATTAAACTTTGAGGCACAATTGGCAACGGGATATCTTTTACCATGCAAATGTAGGCTTGAAGCTGTAATCCGTATATACAGTTCTCCATCCACAGTTGTGTTCGAGTTCTTTGAACGATGTGATCTGTGGGGCATTTGTAAGATGTAAAATATTTTTCAATGAAAGTTTCTTTGTACAAATGCAATTCTTGACTTTTCATAAAGTTTACGAAATTATTTTGAATGATTATTGAATCTTCCGGACAAATATAATCCACGCAAATATCTGTTTCATCAATCAAAGTCTCTTCTAGATTAAAATCCTGGGGTAATGAATCTTCATCGGAAATTTCATTGTTAGATCCAATCACATTTTCTGTGCAATCAATATCTCCAAAAAATATGTCATTGAAAATCATATCATTTTCTAGAAAAATTGTGAATTATTTAAAATTTAAACCATTATAATAGTTAAACTTTTACCTGAATAGCCCAATTCCATGGTTAATTATAAAAAATTGACAATTTTGCGAATTTCCAAGAATAAAAATGACAGCCAATCAAAAATCAGAAGGATGTAAATGTTACTAAATTAAGTAACACAACAAATTGTTTTTCAATTCAAACATTGATTCTAAGAATTTTTTCAAAATTTATATCTAATATTAGAAGATCCAATCATTACTGAATGTTGTTAGAGCAATTTAAAATAGAATTTATAGATTTCTTTAAATTTACACAGACCTACTTTTAATTACATTAGTGACTGGGGTGTCTATTTACTGAATATTTTTGCCTGGAGATTGACCTTTGTCCACTCAGTTGCTTCCTAGTAATTGACCTTTGTCCACTGTTGTCAGGTGACCTCACGATTATGTCACGTGCCCACTGGTCAGTTACTACCATGAGACACACCGATTACCTAACAGATTTATATTCTACAAAAAAATTTAATTTTGAAAATAAAAAATAATTCGACCACGACAGGGATCAAGGGTGGAATAACATTAGTGAATAAACATTATGTTAAAACTTCTGATGATACGGAATTGTTATACATTGATATCAACAATCTGTATGGTTGGGCTCTTAGCCAAAGTCTTCCTTTCGGTAATTTTAGTTGGGTAATTAATAATCTTGATTCTATTTTGGATGAGTGTATGAGTACAGATATTGAAACGCTTTCATATGGTTACACAATGGAAGTTGATCTCGAAATTCCTGAAAGTGTACATGAGTTTTGGGATAAAAAACCCATTTATTACCCACTAGGCTGACGTTCAGCTCGGCGATCTTTGATTAATAGGTTCGTCTGCAAATAATTTAATTTCAATATACCTTGTATGAATTCAATAGTATTTTATCCGTCTTCAAAATCAAATTTGTCACCGGTTACCACTTTTTCCCCCAAAAATATCGATTTTTACTTTTTTCAAAGTTTTAATTAATTTGGATAATTTTAAAACTTTATTTTTTGTAATCATGTTTTATTATAACCCCAACCAATAATTTATATTTTATCTATTCACCTATTAAGAGTCTAACAGTTTAGATTTAGCTAAATTAATAAAATTGTTCATTCTTGAAAAATAATAATTTTGAAAGGTTTTATTATTAATTTTTTTTAAATAGCTTCATCTAAAATTGGAAAACCAATCATATCACGTGAAAAACGATTCTAAAAATAGAACTATCTTTATATCCTGTTAATTTTTATTGGTCAGTTTTTAGTTTTCACAAAGTTATTAATTTTCAAATTTTTTTTGTAAAAAATGGATTCAGAAGATTTTAGTAAAAATTTAGCTGTTATAAATGCTTAATTTATTTATTTTAAAGATCATGATATTATTTTCAATGACATATTCTGTGGAAACTGCGAAGAAGTTGATTGGGAAGACTTAAGCGATTTAATTATTGCTAATTCCGAATGTTATCATGAATTGGAAATCAATTCCAATTATGACATTTTTCAAAACAGTCAAAATTCTTCGTCATCGGGTCTGGAAGTTGAAAGCAACTTGGAAAATGATATGTTATTGGAATCGATCAACAGTTACAGAGACGGAATGTGGTCGGATAGTACAAGTAGTATTCAGAAAGATTTCATTAACTTGGTCAAAAATTATGAATTGAAAGAGTTCAATAAAACGTTTGTGGAAAAATATTTCATTCTCTACAATTGTCCATTGGATGACATATTGAAAAAATCTCGATCCCAGTTATGGATGGACAATTGCATCTATGGATTACAGCTGCAGGTCTACATATGCATGGTGAACGATTATCCCATACCTACTGTACAACACAGTAAGTAATTAATTAATACTTTATAATTAATTTAAATTAAGGAAATCGTAAAGTTCCAATTCAAAGCAAAAGCGGAACATCGAAAAAGAAGGGCATCGTATGTGACCGTCTTTTGGAATATTTGCAAAGTAACTGTAAAAGTGATTCCAGAGTGGCCAATGTCAGACCCCGCGATGCGCCCAGTACGATTTGTTCATTATATACCAAATATATCTTTCTATTCCTAATTTATTCAGCAACTGACTATGACTTACCGCTCTGCTCATATAATTAAAATTTAATTTTTTTAAAATTTTTATTAAAAAATTTAAAATGAGTAATAAAAGACAAAGACAAATTTGTTTGAATAACTAAGGAGATTTAGATTTGCATAAATATAAATTTTAAATGTCAAATTTGATATTCCTCTTTCATTTAAATCTAAGGACATAATGTTTCGTGGTAGAACAAAACAAAAATAATAAAATATTTTCAATTTTCAAGGTTCGCCAACATTAATATTTTGTCCAACAAAAAGTGTATTGCTTATAAAAAATGTTTATAGACGGTTTTTAAAAAGCTGCTTATCCAAAATCTTGAAATGTGTTTTCAAATCTGCGCACTGGTTGAGAATTTCTGAAATAAATATTACAATATAATGTTTTCTTCTAACAAGGCTAATAATAGAGCTTTTGGAAAAAAAAAACTTTGAAAAATATTTATTTAATATCAAAAAATTACATATTTTGAATTTAGCTAATTAATTGACATCAAATAATTCATTTTGTAACATTGAAATTATAAATAATTATTATAATTTATTTTTTCGGCTTAGAGCCCCCACTTGACTTGATCCGCCACGGCCCTAATAGTAGAATTACAATAATGAAGTATATTAATAATCTTTAAAATCAGCAAAGAAAAATACGTTCTGAAATAAATTATTGACGTTGATGAATGAATAGCCATAGTGTGACGTGATTTTTAATATTTTTACTTTTTTATAATCTGTAATTTAAGTTCATTAAAAAAAAGTGGCAATACTACCTGAAATATGCATTTAAAATACTAATTTTTCATTACTTATATTTACTTATTTAAAAGGAATTGAAGTCATAGGCATATTACTTAATGTCAGAAGCTAGGCCAAGGCATTTGATTCCAAAGGTTGGCTGTGGAAAATTACCCCTTAAATAAATCATATTTTTTGATATAAAATTTGATAATAAATTTTATTTCAAATATTCTTTCTCAACAAAGTCATTTAGTCTTTTAACAAGCTCAAAAATAGTTAAACAGTATTATGCATTTTTATAACAATAAAATATTCTTTAGAAATCACAAATAGAAAAATATTTTGTGTAATTATAACTGATAGACAATTGTTAAATTTTTTAAAGTTTATTATAAAATCATAATAGCAAATAATATATTTAAATTCATCATCATAATAATAATAGTATTGATAGAACTTTTTCTAGCTTTCACCTCTGATTGCTTTTGATTTTGCAATGACATAATTTTTTATTGATTTATTATGAATCAGATACATCATTTGAAAAAGGCTGGGCCGAAAATTTGTGAATATCAATAAAACATTTGATTCATAGTCAATCAATAAAACAACTCTTTGTGTCAATGCATAATAATAGTAGTTTGCAAGTAACCCTCGAATAATGCGGTACTGAATTACTTTTTTTAAAACTATTTTTACTTTTCTTACAAAATTGGTTAAATAATTTGGAATATATCTTACGAAAATGTAATTTTTTTCGAAGTCTCAAATAACATATTTTTGAATAACAAGAAACAAATCAACCACGTTATTCTAATATTGCTTGTACAATAAAGTTATTTAATCTCTTTAATAAAATAGTTTATTTTTATTTCCATACATTAGTTATTTTAGCAAAAATAAGTAATGTTAAAAGATTCACAATTAAAATTTGAAAATCCATTAAAAAAAAACTTGCAATTGTTGGGGTTTGACAAAAAAAGGCACAAATTAAAACAAAAAGGGAAAATCAATAAAAACATTAAAATACACTTGAAAATCACCTTAAAAAGGCTGTGCCGAAAATTCGTTAATACCTTAAATAAATATGATTCATAGTCAAATTTTGTAGAAAATATTAAAATTCAAAATAACAATTAAAAGTGTAAAATTAATTTAAAATTTTAAATAAGGAAAGAATTACAAAAAATTAACCTTAATTAAATATTAATTATCTATTAAAAAAACCCGAGTTTTCAACAAAATTATTAAATTAGGGCGATCGAAATTGGGTGATGAACGAAACCAGATGTAAGAAGAAAACCGAGGTCAATTAAATTGCATCTAATTAACCAAAGTAGGGTTATAGTGAAACCCAAGAGTCCTAAAGTAATTATACAAATTGTGTTAGTAGCCGTGGAAATTCTGAAAAGAAAATAACAAATTGCTATAAGAATCGAATTAGAGGGCAAGTATAAAAAGAGTACGAAAGTCAAAATCATTGCCAGTTTAATCGAAGACGAATCCAGAAGTTAAAATTGTGCAAAGGTTAGAACAGGGTTAAGAGAGTTTTATATCAATAATAGCGTATCAGAAGGAAGATCTCCCATTGGAAAGACTTATCCCAACGCTGAACAAAAGTCAATTGCATCAAATCATTGTTGAAATTGTGCATATTTACATTGAAGTTGTTATTGTGTAGATGTTGTGCGGAAAATTTGTAATGAATTGTTATAAATCGGAATAAACGTTGTTGTTTTGGGTTATTCAACTTGATTAAATAAGGACACCGAGGAGGCAGACTTTAATACTGACTATCGAAAAAAACCCAACACAATTGCTAAACAATACAATGATACATAAATAAATTTGTTTTCCTATATATGAAAGATTTATTTAAAATACATAACAGTAAAAACAATATTTGTGATTAGTATATAATGCTTGCATTACTCATATTAAACAAATTAATTTTCTTAAACCGTTTCCTTTTGAAGGTTTCCATGTTTCTTTTTAACACCCATACTTCCGAAAATGGATGTATGAAGGAAATACAATGTGGAGGATGTCAAGGCTGTGCAGAGAGAAAAATTCATTATGTAATGCAAAAGTTTAAGATATTTAATAATTATAAAATAATTACTTAAATTTAAAATAAATACCTTTTCTTTTTTTGACAAAACATAAACAAAATGTATATTAATGTAGAACTAAATAAAAGTAACTTTTTTGTTAATTATTCTAATGAATAAAAATTTTAATACTATTAAACTAATTTTTAAAATTTTCTTTGTAAATATTAACATTTTTCTAATAATAATAATAATAATAATAATAATAATAATAATAGTAATAATAATAATAATAATAATAATAGTAATAATAATAATAAAATAGTTCAATTGAATGGATAACCAATTACTATTAATATTATTATTACTATTATTGTTAGACGCAATTAAATTTAAATCTTCTAACATTTATTATTTAATTACAAAAATATAAATTCAAATTCTTCTATCCAAATCTGAAAATATAAACAACTGAAGCGTGGTAATTCTTAATATTGATATAGATATCGGTCACAAATATAATTGATTTAATTTAAAATACTTTAATATAATATAATTTAATATAACATGATATAATTTAACGTAAATTTTAATATTCACATTTAACACAAATAGTTGTTTCAACTATATTATTTTTAAATAGGAGTTTTAGAACTCCTTACGATTACTATTATTATTATTATTTTTATTATTATTATTATTATTATTATTATTATTATTATTATTATTATTATTATTATTATAAAATTAAAAAATACTTTTTTTTGTCGATGTCGGAATCATTTATTTAAACATAAATTTAAAAAATAAATGTGTAAGCAATTTCCGCAAGGTTTATTACTAAAATATAAAATATTTCAATCTTAACATGATCCTGATTACTCAAAATACAAAATTCACAAACTCTTTCTCTTTCTGCTCCTTCTCTGTTTGATCTTCCTTTCCCATGAATGTATTTAATAAATGACAAAATAAAAAGAAAATTTTAAAACATTTCAAAATTAAATTTTCCAACATTTAAAAATGAATAAATCCAAATAATACATTTTTATAAAAATTTAAACATAGTTAAAAATATTTTAAAATTTCAATAAAATCGGTCATTTAAAATAAATTTGTTGAACTTTGATTTTTCGACATTTGCCTTGATTTGGTTGATTAAGATAAACTTAAAAAATAGTTTTTTTGTCAATGACGGAATCATTTATTAAAACATAAATTTAATAAATAACTAAGTAAGCAATTTCCCCAAAGTTTATTCATGAAATATAAAATAACTTTGCGGAAATTGGTTGCACAGTTACTTATTAAATTTATATTATTATTATTATTATTATTATTATTATTATTATTATTATTATTATTATTATTATAATTATTATTATAATTATTATTTAATTATTATTATTATTATTATTATTATTATTATAATTATTATTATTATTATTATTATTATTATTATTATTATTATTATTATTATTTACAGGAAATCAAATAGGAATGCTGACTTTTATATTAGATTTACTTAACCATCCATATTTCGAACCTTGCATTAAATGGGAAGATAAAAAGTCTCTTACCTTTAAGATCATCAATTCCAAACTGGTAGCTTACTACTGGATGATTGTGAAAGAAAATGATACTTGCAGTTTTGAAAACTTTGCCCGAGGAATCAGGTAAATTTAATAATATTTACATTTAGATATAACATTTATGTTTAGATATTTACGTCATTGGGGTTATTTTAAACAAATTGATATGAAGAAACAGCGCACATATCAGTTCAATAAAAAGTCCATTCAGACATATAAAAGTAAAAGACAAAATAATAACCTTACGAGAGTTTTAATTGATAATTTTGAACTAAGATTTGATTCCTAGCCATATTTTATAAATATCTTTTCAAATTAAACCATTTATACATATCATTTTAGATTAAATTTGGACTTTGTTTTATTGTTCTGTTATTATTAATATTATTAATTGTTTTAAATTTTTATTTCCATATTTATTGATAACGGAACCGAATTTATGTTTTTATGCTGTAGGCTAACAAAGAACTTAGGCTCTCTCTCCATTTATTTATCGAAAAATTGCAACAATATATATTGGCATCACAGTTCAAAATATAATTGCATGAAGAAGACGTTATAATTGATTTTTTCTAGAAAAATAACCCGAAACGATGAAGTTACAGTTATATTTATTACTTAAAATCTGTTTCATCAGGGAGAAACTATAGAAATCGTAAAGTGTATGTACAATATTAGGTTATTTTTGAAAACCCTATAAATGCAACGGTTATTGACTTTCTTGCGGGACCAGCATATCAGACTATTAGAAAATTCAACTGGAGTTATTTCAAGGTGCTACAAAAAATACATATGGAAATTTATTTCTTGATATTTTACAACTCGATATGCAGGTAATTAACGAGTTAAAACATATCTTTAAAAGGAAAGGGGCAACTCCATATAAAACACTTGAAACAATCTAAATATGTGTGATTTGTTTAAAAAATTAATTTTGGTGAAACTATGTGCCTAAGATATAATTACCTGTATGATAGGAGAAAAACAGGTTAAAAGCTCTACCCAACAAAACAACAGGTGAAGAAATTTTTAAAATAGTTGATTTATATTTTGAAAAACACCATATATCGTGGGATTTATGTCACCATGTATGCACCGATGGAGCAAAGCAATGCTTGGCAGCTTGAAAGGGTTGGTGGCAAGCATAAAACAAAAAATGCCTACGTTAAGATTAGCCATTGCTGTCTTCATCGACACGCAATAAATTTTTGGCTCCAAATTTATAATCAATACCCGAATTTTCCATACGAGCAATTAAAATTCTGATGCCATTTGTTACAACTGTTGGGCCAAGACTGAATTTTGTTTAAATGGATCGGAAATAACATGCAAACACAGCAATGCGAATTCAAAATCAAAATCTATCAACATCAATTGAGCACCGTAAAATATGAGAAAAATATAATTAAATATAAAATCAAAGAACCTAAAAGTAAATTAAGATATATACAAATATGCACCAAGATCCGCACGAAATTAACATAAAAATAACACGAAAACATGAGGATTTGACAAATAAATGGGCAATTCATAAAACTAAGAAATATTTGAGTAAAAGGAAGTAAAATGGAATATTTTTTGTGTGAAATATTCAATTGAAAAAATTATAAAATATATTGTCCATTTAATGCAAGAAAATGATAAAATTAAACTGAGATAATACAAATAAATTCAAGGTCAAATTTTGTTTTTATTTTATTTAAATAAAGAAAATTGCTAATACAACGAATTTATTACAAATACAAAACGTAAGATAAGTCTTCAATCGTTGTGCGGTCGTTTAGCAGTGAAACGCCTCCGCGAATAGGCGTGCTCTTCGACACCCCGATCTTCCAGCATGTCTCGAATATCTGACTGGAGGAGGCTTTTCGGAACCAACAAATGAACTGGCGCGTCACTCTCTAAGAGGGCCGGATCCCGATTATCATAAGCCACTCCGTAAGTGGGCAGGTGACCGTCCGAACTGGGAATCCGCCCGCTCGCGATGTCCCTATTGGTCCTGGCGAGGTGTTCCTTCTGCCGCTTCACCAAGAATCGGTATCACCATTCTAATTGTTCCTATCGGTGCAGTTCACCTTCTGCTTTCTGTCGAATTTCTCGAGTGGGGTTTCGGCCCGGCTCCCTCTTGATGAGAATGCTAGGGAGCTCGAAGTCGGTTGTTGATCTATTATTTAGTCCGATTAGGTCACTCGGGGGTACCATAAGTAGATATGGTATATTCCCGGTCCCATAATGCTTCCCTATATCTTCCGGCAAATCTGGTCGGCACTGTTAAAGTAGTGCAATCTACGTCTTCCCAATCACTGGTATGGGTGCCTGTTAATAACGATATTAATGGTCATCACTCTAAATCGATTGCTTTCCTGACGATAATTAATATAAACTTATAATGGGAATTTTAGAATAATTTTAGCCAAATTATTAAATCAAATTCAGAATTATGCAAATTCGATTTATTTTACAAAAACTAATCGTTTATGTTTAACCACAACATTTACTTAAATTAAATATATTCGTTTTCAAAATTATACTTAGGTAATAATTATTTGAAATTCTTAATAGGGGTCATCCTAGGGGTAACTTAATATTGATCTTCTAATTATTATAATAGAAAAAATTAACTGATTCTAATAGTTTATTTGTAGCAAAACGAAATGAAATCAAATAATTCTAATGCATCAAGAGTCATATTAATAATATTCTGTTGAATAATACTATGGGCTGAATACCCTAAGAACAAGGTAAGATTAGATCATATTAAACAATCAAAACTACCTCAAAAGAGGATTTATGTGCTATCTCATTTAAATCGACAAGGTAAATTAATTTAAAATATACAACAGTTACGTGAATATATCTAATTGAAAATTTAAATTTCAGAAAGATTCATGCATATCGGAGGACATTGTAGGATAGTTGGGGATTAAGTCAACGTATTTTCTCCACATTACTAAGCGGTTCACTCTCTTATTCTAGATTCTTGCTTTGAGCAAAGAATGACCGTTCGCTGGTAACTTTAGTTGTTTAGGGACTTGGTGATTTGCTATTTCGGTCTAGGAACACCTTGGATCGTTAGGTCGTAATTCTAATTGCCGGAATACCAAAAGGAACATTAATATAACGAATTGAACTATAAGTTTTATTAAATATCAAAACATAGCTGGGATAGTCGTACTTAGCATATAATCATCTGCAGGAATGTGGCTTTGGCCATGACCAAGAGTTGCATGGGTTTGAAGGTTGTGTGCGTCGGGCATTTGTCGATTTGAATCTTTGATCGACGCATCTTTCCGCACCTTGAGTCTATTCATTTCGTTTGTTGGTGTTGTTGCCATTGAAAATTTCCGATAAATTATTTGAATGCGTATAGCTCCATTGACTATATATACCAGTGGCATCGGTGGGGGTGTATTGCCACGTGTCAGTGCTGAAATTTCGACGAGAACGATGATTGGTGGATTTCTATTTTTAATTCTTCCGTTGATCGGTGGGCAGAGAAAATCTTCCGAGGGAATTATACACACCGACTGTGTTACTGACGATTTTCTTATTCAGTTGCAGTGTTGACATGTTACGTCACCTGGTGTGCACCGTCATGTGTTTGCATGCCGCTTTTCTGGCAATGGAAGATCTGCCGAATTATCGATCGGAAAATTTCTGCCTATATTTTTTATTTACCACTCCATTATTAGATATTTCTTATCCCTAGCTGATCACGTGGAAATTTATTGTTAAATATGGATGTCGTGGAGATATTTATACTGCCATTGTTCGGACTTTATTGTCAGTATCTTCGCTTCGATCTCTTTGGTTGCTCCCAATGGTCCATCATTACATCATCCAATCTACTGTAACAATTATTCTCCGAACTCGGCCCCGTCTCGGCCGGTCATCTAACCTCAGTCCATATTCGCCGCTCATCAGCGTTCGGAAGAACTTCGTTATCAATGTGCGGAGCTATAAATCGTAAGATCTTCACCTAGTACGTCGGTACAATTTCTATCGGAAAATTAACCTATTGTGGATATGTTAGTTGGATGCATTTTTATTCGCGATATGGTTTGCAGGAGTGTTCAATGCGTGGAAGTGTCAACATGTGGTTGCAGGGTGCAGAACCAGAAAGTTTGATGAGGTCTCGTTTATATAATAAACTTTATTTACTTACATTTTATGATATGTACAAGATTTGCAGTTGCTTACTCTGTATTTGTTTCTTTGGGGTATTTCGTTATGGACTTGTTAAATTGTTTAATTACTCCTGTAATAAACTTGCAGAATCATTACTTATCAATAAAGAATACGAAATTGGTTGACCATTTACTCATGATTATAAGGGACCCCGTGTCAATTACGGTGTACGAAAGGAAAATAATTAAGACTTTTTTTATACTATTTTCAACGAGTAATGATCTATGGGTGTTCATTTAGTTTTTTATAATTTTATTTAAATCAATAAATTTTACGCCTTGGTTTCTAAATAATGATTTAACTATGGGAATTTTTGTTTAGTCCTAATTTTATTGTACTAAATTGTTGATGCCTAGAAGGTTTTGTTCGGTTAACGTTCTATCAATAATTTATTCAATGGTTTACAAGGTTCTTTATTGAACCCTCGTTTTAGGTTAGTTAGTTATTACTGATCTATAAGATTATTAGACTTAGTTCAGCTTATTTTCACGTAATTAACAACTAATAAAAAGATTTTTTTAAGATTTTTAGAAGCTCGATGCATCGATTTCTGCAAGCCCTTTTCCATTAACTTCAAGTTGATCCTAGGAAATTTTTATGTTGATATTAGATTTTAAGAGTGTCCACTGGGCTACTCTGTGTTGATATTTTAGCCGTTAAGTAATAAGATTTTAGGTCGATTTTTCGGGAGCGGGTAGAAAGGTAGTCAACCAAAATATTGACTCCTGATCTCCCTGCTACCCCTATGATAATGAAAGAGTTGACGTTCGAGTCCGTTGTTACCCACGGCGAGATCTCTCACGGGCACGAGCTGTTGGCGGACTTACACCGCACTTACACTGCTCGAATCTTTATGTAATATTTTAATAGCTTGTCGGTGTGTGGCTGTGGGCCGGAAAAATTTCGACATGATAAATAAGTTCGTTCGTATATATATTTATTCAATCAGTATTAATTTTATTTTTGACATCTCTTTCATCTAATTCACATCCATCAGCAAGTCATTCTTGCTTACTTTTAATCAAACAAATTTGTCTGGTTCAGTTGTTAAATAGTATCGTTGTCGAGTTTTCACAAAAATGATTTATCCGTTAAAAGCTGGTCCAATTGATTCCAGTTATTAAAACCGAATGAGTGGTTGTTTCGAGTGTTAAAATTATGTGAAAATGAATCGGTATATATACCTATTCTGTGACCCTAAACTTGCATGTTAAATTTGAATTAGTAAAACAACATTTGACCTTGGGAATTTCTTTGTATTTTCTAACTTTGATTTTCTTATTTTTTGATTTACTTTGACAATTTATTCTTTTAACAAATAATTGAATTGCTTCCAATTCAAGTTATTTAATTTTTGTTCTAACTTGAATGAACTTCTGTTTCTTTAAGTAAATTGTCAATTTTTGGTCAAATATTTCGTGTTATTTCTGTGTTTTTTTCGTGCGGATCTTGTTGCGTTCTGTTATTATTTTATTTATTTTTATGTCTTTTAGTTTTATATTTTAATTATTTCTTTCTCATATTTTAGCATGGTTAATTGATGTTTTAGGGGTCTGATTTTAAATCTGCGTGCTGTGTTTGCGTGCTGTTACCGATTCATTTAAACAAAATTGTGTTTTGGAACAACAGTAGTTACATGATCGACCAATTAAAATTTAGTTTATAAAACACACTTAATTACATAACACTAAAAACATTTAAATACATATAATCCTCTAAACTCAATCCTTTAAAAGTTAAACTTATTACATAATACATCTTTAATTACACTTATAATTAAAAAACAATTTTGAAAAGAAATTTTTTTCAATAAATTCATTTATTTTTCATTGTTTTTAATCAAGCTAAGCAATGCTGTCCACATGTTTTTGTTATCGGATTTTGATAACGAATTCTATTGTATTCAATTGACATTAACATCGATTCTAGTTTATTAATTAATAAAGGGGGATAATAGAAACCCATTGGAGCAAATACATATATTTTATTTGGTTTCACATAAATTGCAAGCCCCTGTTCGCCACTGAGATTAGATGATTGAGAATTTACAATCAAAGCTTTGTTAACATAAATATATGGAATTTTATCTAGAGGGAAAACTCTAAGAAAATCTTTTCCCAATAATTTGCTACCAATAAAATCAATCTGAATAGAACTAATAATAATTAAAAAATATATATTTAATTAAATTTCTTGATTCATACTTGACAATTCAAAAATCTCAATCTGGTTTATAGTTCAAACTAATACTGTTCGATTGGAAGTAATTTGAATTTCCTTTTCAAAAACTCCATATACAATTGCAGTAATAGATTCAGTTATGGGTGATTCAAACTTTATATCTAATCTTAAATTTCCACTTTGTGGTAACTGACTTTGATTAAGATCAAAATCTGGCCCCAATACGAATGTAAAGAATGAATACCTATTTCTAAAGTCTGACATACTGAAAAAAGTCGGCAAAAAGTGAGCCCTATTACTAATGCTGCAGTTGCTCGGGCAACCCTTGGGTCCAACGAGCTGTCGTTAGAAGACTTGTGCTCGCTTTAGGTCGTTCGGTACCTTTTATGTCGTGAGTTTATCATTGGAGTTTATCGTAATATCAAAAGAAATTTGACAATATTATTTTTGAAATAGATCTAACCAATATATTATAATGATGCATTTCGTATGTTGGCTACGGTGTTACAGGCACTATAAATACGAAATAAACGCATATAATCTACAACGCAACAATATATTATTCACAAATTAAATACAGTTTCTAAGTTTATCAGGTCTTGTTCAGCAATCGAGCGGCTCGGTGTTTAGCTTGCTCTTTCCGTCCGGGTCGATAACTGTTCGGAGTTGGGGTTGTTGTTGAGGTCGTTGTGGGGGATGTTATAGCCTCCCGGTAAGCCAATTGAGCGGGATCAAATACGAGGGGATAGGTTACCGCTGCCCTTCTTGACAGACAGACAGTGCAACCTCCAGCTACTTTATTTGGATCTTTAAGCTCTGGAACAATTTTTTTTCCTCGGTCCACCCTTTTGGGCTGCGGTAAGCCGCTGGTAAAGGGATCTGGCCTTCCTGGGGTCTATCCATGTAGCCTTGACTTGTTGGACCTTCCGGGTTAATTGGATGACCTGATCGAGAAGGTTCTTATTTGCTTGCCTTACGTGGGACAGTTCCTTTTGCAATATTTGGGAAGACTCCATCACTATAATAAAGAACGTTAAGACTTCTACTGGCTGATTTAAAATTTTCAAACATACAGTTAAATTAAACATATATTATAAAACTACGCCAAGGAAGTAAAAATTAACACAGGTTACAAACATTAATTATATATTTTATAAACTGTCTAAAATAATGCCAGGTGGCGACTTTCAGGAATCAGAGAGGTTCAGAGTCCTGGAAGAACCTTTTTATCCCTTCCTCAGGGGAGCAATCCGGAACCACAAGCACGGGTCGTCTCGTGTTGCGGGCCGGTCTCGGGCTGGGTGGATAGGCATCCGCGATCGTGCCGTTGGCAATGTCCTCTTCGAAATTTGCCAGGTAATTACTGGCCCAGTCTACCAGTAGGTTGGTTCGTCGTTGGTGGTCCTGGAGGCAGGCTAAGAGGGCTCGAGCCCGCTCGTGGATTTCTCGAGCCGGACTTGGGCCACTTGATTGACCTTTCTTCCTGAATTGCTTCATTATACTTTCTACCAGGAGCATGTCTTCTCGCTGGTTTTCTCCAGGTTGGGGCATGTTGGGGTACCTCTCCTTGCAGGTACGTCTCCATGCTTGGCGCCACTGGTCTGCGACGGATGTAGGGACCCAAAGAAAAGGTCCTGATCGTTCTAAATAACATTATGATTATGTAAATTACTCATTTTTTGGGGTTCATAATTAAAGGTACTGGGTGTCATTGCTATCGGGGTGGTATGTCCTTAACAGTTTCGTTACGTGGTGCATAGAAGGCAAAACAAATGAAGTATAAACGTCATCAAAACCCAAGCCGTATGCTTATATGTACATATATATATATATATATATATATATATATACCACCACACATAATACAATTATATATATGGCATATAATTCATTTAAACATGTATAATGTAATTTCAAGGTGTTTTATGTTAACCAAACGTATTTATTCCCAAATATTTATTAAAGGGTTCAGATTATGTATTTTAGCTATGTATTCAATTCTAGAAATTATTTAACTCGTTTTGATGCAAATCTACATATTAAACCATTATAATATTTAATAAACAGTTTTGTTTATCGACACCAAAATATCAACTGTATAAACCTGATATTATAAAAGTTAAAGGAATTAATTAACATGACAATTATTGTATATGAAAAGTGCTTTAATAATGATTTAATGATTGTAGTATGGCATATAAAAAATGGAATCTGTTATTTATTTGTTTCTGCCTAATTAATTAAATCCCAATTCATTTGCAGACAAGAATGTTGATGAATTTTAGACAAAATATTTACAAATTTATGGAGAATGATGAGAGAAAATAAATTCGAATCTGATAACTAAATCATATTGCAATACCTCCCCTAAGCCGAATTTAACAAAATTGTCTACAGAACTTAGGTAATTACTACCATACGCTCAAAAATCGTCTACGAAGAATTTATGTAATATTTATTAAGATGAAATTAAAGTTACTTACAAAAGGTTTATACAGTTTTTACTATATGCTTATTAGGAGGAATTTAAAACCATTTACAAAAATTTATATAGTTAATCTAATACATTTTATTAAAATGGATTCAAAAATTTATCTAATTATTACTATACTTTTATTAAGAAGGATTTAGGAAGAAAATCATTCGCACAAGATTAATACAATACGTTTAATGAAGGTGAATTTTTTTTAAAATTTATCTAGTTAATCTTATCCGTTTAGCAAGAAGAATTTAACCGTTATTTACAAAAGGTTTACATAATTATATTTTGGTTAAAACTGGTGAATTATAAATCTTGAACATTTAATAAAGGAATTTATATCATTATATTTTTATTAGAGGTTAATTATTTACGAACTAAGAAAATTTAATAAACTAAAATTTATGCAAACAAGATTTATTATTTACAAAAAAATCTCAAATATTTCTCGTATAATTGATAAGTTACCCTGAGTCGGTGGGCTTGATTCCCTTGCTACGTCTCCTTTTGGCATCTTGGTCATAGAACCCTCATTGTTAAAGTCTTGTGATTGGTACATGGCAAGAAGAAAAAATGATTCGTATTACTGATCGATTATACTTTACCACACCTATTTATAGAATCCAGTAGAAATGTGTGCATGTAGGAACCGGATTTCGCAACCACACATACACTTAGTGGATATTCGCGTCGTTTTCTACCCTGGCATTTTCTTTCAATATGTTAAGTATTGATCTGGTAAATCTGTTTGTGCGTGTGGAACAGGTGTACATTTGTCGTGTTCCTATCTATATGGAATCGATTTTTATGTATGCGAGTGACAACTTCGTTAATCATTCCTAGTGTCAATAGTAAACATGCGAGATTATTGATCGGTGTAGGCAGTTTTATTTAGCAGGTTCTCAAATTATTTCTTAATCCTTCCCATTTATTTCTATCATAATGTTAGTCTTATGCATAACCCGTTGGATTTGCTCGCTTAGTCGGATCTATGGATTAATCAAGTAGGTACTTTGTACTTATCGACATTTATAACATTTTCCTCGATTTAGATTCAATTTTTGCGTATAATTTTAGGTCGAAGTTACGTTAACCTTTATGAGTTTTAGTTGTCGGTAAATGGTCTGTTAGAAATAAATCTTTACCTCAGGGAATATCCCATTTTTTCTGGGGTGGTGATATTTTTAATACTGGTAAGAGTTTCCGGCGTATGTGGTCATTTTCTTTATTTTTCTTAGGTAAGATATGGGATCTAACTGGCACAGGAATAGATTCAAAGAACTGGTTTGCCTCAGACAAATATGGATGACGTTCCCTGGTATCTCGTTATCCCTTGTACGGAAACAAATTATCATGATTTTATTTCTTTAATATTTGTTAGAATAATCGATGTTTCTCATGATTGTATGGTCTTTGTATGAAGAACAAAAATAAAGAATAAGCTTTCTCTTTTGGAAGTGAATCGGCGCACGTCATGATTCGCTTCCCTGTTTATTATTTTAGTAAAAAGGTCATACGTAGAATATCGATGCTGTGATTTGACGATTTTATTAGTTTCGCTAATTTCAACTCGTTGGGTGGAATTCCTGATTATTAAATTAGAAACTAGTTATTATGGCTTTACTGAGTGGGTTTCTACCTTAATGCTGTCAAAATTTTTTATTTTGTTATGGTCGTTATAATATCTCGTTTCTTGTTCGACTGGTTTTGGCTGGTTCTTAAAGGGCATGATGATCAAGCCATTAGTTTTAATATGGGTAATCTCTAGGTTTTATTGGATTAAAGTCTATGATTATGACTTGTTTTAATCGAAAAATCCTTATCAACTATAGCACGGGTTTGGTGACCACTCAGCGTTCGTATTTACTCTACGTCTATTTTTGTAGTTGAAAATTTGTGGGCATATTATAGTTAATATTACATTTTGATTGATTTTTTTTCATTAATAACAACGATTTCACACTAGATTTCTCAGTTACCTTCCCTTTAATTGACCTTAGGCGCATTGTGTTCATATTATAGTTAATGAGTGCCCACTGGACTACTCGGTGGGTGATTTTGAGCACTATGTAGAATAATTTAAGTCGAATTTAAAGAACATGAGAGACGAGGAAGTAGCCAAAAATCACTTCCTTATCCCTCCCTCTTCTATACGGGTTAATAATGACGTTCCGCACGCCGGGGTCTTCACGGGCACAGATCATTGGCGATATTCCACGCACTTACACGAATCTGAATAAAATTTCTGATTTTAATTACTTGTGATGTGTCTTTGGCTGTAGGCCGGAAAAATTTCGACATTAAATAAAAATAATTATAGAGGTATTATAAATAATTTATTAATATTAAACAACATAAAAATTACTTGATCCAAACGAAAATCATAAAACTACTACTCTCCCCACGCCGACATCCAAGCAGAGCTCTATCGAGATTGCGAGGATGCGACGTGGAGAGAGAGTTTCAAAATAAAACTCGCACTTACATAGATTTTTAAACAACAAAACTAGTTCAAGTTTTAAAAACTGATTAAAATTGTGTAAAAATGAATCGGTAATAAATATTTGGGTTAATCAAATAAATCAAATTGGAGTGGGAAACATAATAAAAATGCTTTTGATTTTGCAATCCATGTTTTTCGTATAAGATCATGTTTAGTGTAACCTATTCCCCTAAAGATGTATGTTTAGTATCTTGATTATAATTTATAATAGTTTCAATTAGGGCTTTGTGTGCAAAACTGTCATTTGCTCCTTCAATTTTGGTAGAATTAAAAACTAATTTAGCTTCTTTAAAAAGAGTTTGAAAAAAGAAATTGTTTGCTGTTACGTTAGCTTCTTGTGTAATATTTTCACCTAAGCTATTTACAACTTTCAACTGTATATATAACAAAGTATCGTTCAAATATAAATATTCTGTTTGTAATCCGTTAATGTAAAATTGAATAGAAGAGGTACCAGCATCAGTTACTAAATTCATTTGGAAAATATCTTCAAATGAATCATGTTCAATCCCGGCTTGAGGGGATAGTCTATCAAAAAGACAATTCAGATTTTGCACTAATCATTTTTTAAATATAGTTCCGAATCCTCTCATTCTTTTGTTTATATGTGTTTCTTCATAATTATTCTACGTTTAAGTATCCCTCCTTTTTGTTCATTTTCCCGATTAAATACATCACTTATTTTATTAATAACACTTGGTAAAGTTTGCATAACACTAGGTAAAGGTTCTTTAATTTCAGATATTGCATTTGATTTTAAAGCAGGTAAAAAATCAGAATTATTATTTATTACGTCATTTGTGGTTTCATACCGAAATTCCTATACGTCTAAAAATAGGTAATGCAAATCTACCTATTTTTTTCAACCAACTGGTTCCATATTGTTTACCTATAAAATATGGTAATTCTCCAACAGATTGACTACTATGATAAAAATTTACAATGTCAGGATAACTCATTTATTTTACGAAAATGTAATGTAAGAAAATCTTTATCTTCTTTGTTAATTATATATTTTCCACTATCGTCACGAATATTGATTACTATATTGTTTATATATGTTGACGATACAGACAAATACATTGGGTTTTTCTCTATAATTTGAACTAGATAATCCTTTTTATGTTTTTCAACCAATACATTTTTCAATAGAGGTACTAAAACATCACCAACAAGAATAGATTTAATGATATTTGTATAGATCATCATTTGTTGATTACTTTGCAAAATTTCTGGTAAACGTAATCCAACAATAACTTTTTCTGAAAACGATTCTTTACTTAATCCCAAACTTTGAGCCAAGAATTTACTAAATTTAACTTTACTGACATCATCTTCCAATTCAATTTTGACTAATCTGCCTTGTTCAATTTCACAAGATTTAAATGGATGTGGATAAAAAGTCATTAATTGATCATCTATTTGTGATAAATTAGTAAAGATTAAATTTTCTTCATATTTAATCTGTATACTCGAAATCATAAAAATAATTTATAGTTAATCGAATTGAATCAAACTTTATTTTACGATTATTTGAAGGAATTTTAATTTGATTCAAGTTTTCAACAAAATTTATTTCTTTTTTATTAAATCCTAATTTTTGAACTTCTGCAATACTGTCAAATGAAATTTTAAATGGAAAATATTTACAATTAATATTTAAAGTATTTCCATCAATGTATACTAGATAAAATATAGAGTCGTGACTACTTGTATATTCATTCTTTGCATCGTTATAGTAAAAATATTCATATCTTGTATGTAATGTACTCTTACTATATTTAATATTTGGAACGAGAAATGTTAAATCAACAAGAAATGCCGAAGATCGAAATTTCCTCAAAGTTCATGTAGAGCACAGATGTTGGGCGGAAATAAGATTTTTAGGAGATATCATTAGTGACTAGAAGAACTTATTTCAACAAATCATGCCCCTATTATCAAGTGAGCGAATGTTATTTTTGAGTTATCCAAATAATTACATATGTCTGTTCACTGATTCATAGGATTTATCAATTAAATGAGTTTGATTAAGCGGTCAATTAAATTTTTCTTTAATGTTCGACCATGTTGTTTAAAGATGAAGCTATGGATTCGCCAAATATGTTATGGATATATATGCTCTACCATAATAGATATAATCGTTCTCTTACAACAATTCAGTTCGGCATGTTATGCTCAAACTATTACCGTCGATGTTATATGATCAGTGGTCAAGAAATTGAATTATGGTTAAATTACCTAGATTGGTCAGGACAGTCCTACTAATTGTGAGTTTTATATCGCAAGTAAATTTGTGTCTAACTTTTCACATGGATGAAATACATAGCAAGTACCTCCTTGGTAGGCGGCTATTCAGTTTGGAAATCTTATGCCACAATGCTTCAATTCTTCCCTTTCGTAAAAGTAGTTTTCCGTTAATAAGCGTCGGGACTACATAGATAAGCACAAAAGATGTTGCGGCACTTGTTGATTACAACATAAAGTATTACTCCAACAAGTTACGTCTATAACTGAATAATTAAAATATTTCTAAATTTAGTTAGTTCTGGCCCCAATGGCCATCAATCATGGGAAGACGTAGGCAGGATCACAATGAAGTTTGCAGCGAAGAAAGCCGTGGCGTATCGTCAAGCCATATGGCTTGATGTGTATTCCATATTCACGAGAAGGGAATCAGGATGGCCAATTTCGTCCACGTCTCTAGACGATGAAGTTGAATGGCCGAGTGTGGTCATCAAACAGGAATCAGGTCACAATCCGACTAGAGAGATTTGCCAGCGCGCGAAATCCACGCTATATTGATGTAAAGAAGGAGAGCGCAAATCCAAATGGAAGACAACAATGGCTCGAAGACACTTGAAGAGGAGGATAAATAAAGATATAGCGGCCAGACATAACCCAAGCATAGACGGCAATGCACCCTCCTATGGGGTGACGAGATGACCCGGCACTAACGAAATGAAAGCACCAACGAGCGTAGTTCTCCCAGCCAGACTATTCCACCATTCGGTCCTGTCTCGAATTGGAGTACAGAAGCAGGACAGCGACCACACGTACGCATGCCGACACCCAACAAAGGCTCTCATGAAGCCATTCAAATCGCCTAGGATGGGCGATCATCGATTTTAACCGGAAATAATAAATTGTCGAAAAAATAAATTAGCTTATAATGAGTTGGTTTCGCTTAATAAATGTTTGTACAATCCTTAGTTATGATATATGTTTTTTCATCGGAATATAATGGACAAATTTAATTCATAAACTCCAACCGAAAGAAGACAAAGGCTCGTACCAGGTTTATAATATGCAAAGGCTATAGTATATTTTTATTTTTACTTTAATTTTATATATATATATTTTCCTTATTTATTACATCCATATCATTTTCAAGTCTTATTAGATACAATTCAGGCATGGAAGCGATCGTAACATCAGTAGAGAATTAACAAAGCTACGACAAGAGAACTCCAAGTTGCACGATCAGCTCGTTCTTATGAGTCGAGAAGTACAGGACATAAAAGCGACGTGGGTTGAACCCATAAGGGCAAAAAAGCTTTATCAACAAATCGAACAGCGCTCAACGTGATTGCGGGGAAAGAAACAACTAGTGCTGACTCAACGTATCCAGATTCACAGTCTATAAACAGCTCTGTCAGCCAGCCAAGAGAGTAATGCAGTCAACTATCCTCTAGTATTTACTCCGGCCCAACTAGCCTATCAGGCGCAAAACGGACCAGTTACATCAACTCAACCCAAACTCACGCATGCAAGACCCAGACGTGCCGAACGAAACTACTAATTGAATTTTTTTAAACTTGGTTTGGGTACCCGGGAACTAATTTGTTTCAAATTTCAGCTGCTTCGGCCTTTTGGTCATTTTTTACCTATAGCTCCAAATAAGCATTCTTTAAATTAAGCATCGAATACGTTCACTCATTAAAACAATAGCAACGCGCATAGTCGAAAGTATGTCGCTGTAATCAAATAGAACAGACTTGAATCAATCCTGAAGTGTCCAAGAAGCTCCATTTGCAGATTGATATTCTCAAATGTCTATAAAATAATGAATTGGTTTTGCCAAAGGTTTTGAAATTGATGATCCTTCAACAAGCATGTACAATTTCCAAACTAGAAGCACAATGCCACATTAAGGCAGATTTAGATTCTCAGCACACATACGCAGAAGCAGAGTAGTTCCATACTAATGATGACTATTAACACAACTTTAAGACTATTATTCCAACATCTTCCCAAAAACCCGCAAGGATTGATGAACTAGCCTTGTCCATCCAAAGAAGGTTAACATCTCTCAAACATCACACCAGAAAACATGAATCCATAAAAAAAAATTTCTCCAAACATTCTGTTGGGCTTAGAGCCAAAACTAAAACAAAAATTAAAATTAAAACAGAAGTGAAGGTAATGAAACAAGTCACTGAACATAAACACGCACCACAAGAAGAGACCAAAAATGAAATAAAACATATTAATTAAAACAAATTAAAAACGTAACAAAATTAAATAAAAACAAATAATTAATTAAAATTCGTAAAAAGCATACAGCCGCATACAGAAACATACAAAAAATAAAATAAACTGCCAAAACCTTGCAAAATAAGGTTTAGAAAAAACACAGGCAGAAGTGGCGACCAGAAAACAAATGATAAGGGCTAAAAATAATATCATAAGAAAATAATAATAAAAAATAAAATTCAACCATAAAATAATTATATATCAAAAAATAGAGAAAAATGTAGAAAAAATAATAAAAATAATTTAAGATTAATAAAATAATTAAAAAGCCCTAAAAATCGCGAAAAATCGCTCATTGGTCGCACACAGGCACAAAAACAGTATATATACAGTGACAAATTTCATTATTTTTAACTTATGCTTTTGAAATTCAATACTACGAAAACTTACTGAAATCTTTTAGACGTAAGGATTTTTGTTATTTCTTTTTGAAAGTTAATGTATTGTCTATGAAATTTTGTAAATGTTTATAATGTCTCCCATCACTTTTTTGCTTTAATTACACGTGTTCTTAATGCTGTTATATATATTTGAAACATATTGGTATATATATATTCGAGTCCATTAAATTTATATACTACAAGTATGTCAATAGTCATCAATGGGACAGATCTCGTGCCAGCTGGTGGATTAAGTTCCCTAGTTGAGCTCGTGGGTCATGCCTCGTTGATACCTCGGTAGTCCGCAGTAGGGTCTGGCAATTACACAGGACCTCCACGCAGGGCATCGTTGTATAACTCGTAGCGGCTACTGAAAAGTAGCCGGGGCGAGTAGAATATAAAATCATGGGAAGTGCGACTTCAGATAGGGGAATTAGGAAAGATCATATGATGATTTAAATGGTTTTTGAACCTCGGATAAAAATAATAAAACTAACTGGGCAGAAGGGGTAAGCATAATCGAAGACGATAAAACGAATGGATAATTGCATAGAAAATGAAAATAAATAGCTAAGAGTGTCAGCGACTTTTATTCAGCTCTACAACATGACATATGGCCTCCAGGAAAGACCAGTAGCATTTTTCCATGAACCATTCGACTAACCGCTGAGTCCATTCTGGCATACGTTACGATCCGTATCTGTACCGTCATATGTGAATCGCATTGAATTTTTCCTTGCCAAAGAAGCTGTTCATATAGAATAAACTTTCCAAATTGATATTGAGCGAATGAGAGACACACCCGAATTATAAATCCACGAGCTTCCAATACATGCATTACCAGTTCCTCCGTAAGTTGGTTGAGATTTAGGGGTGGATGCACTAAGAGACGACTCTGAGGACGCGAAAGAAACAAAATACGTAATTTCCCAGATGGCCGAGACGAATGTAAAGCTAGCTATATACCAAGATTCTGAGAGTAATAATTGCCCAAGTAACAGCAACCTCGGTTAAACTTCTTTGTCTTGTGGGAAAGCTAAATCCACTAGATTGAAACCGATCGTAATACGAGTAGACATTTTCTGCAACACTTCTACAACCGACAAGTCATCAATGAAGAATCTACCCTAAAGTACTAGAAACTTACCAGTATTCATGTATCTACATTATTTCCATGAGACATAGAGTAACTAACAACCTCATTAAATTTGATGCCATTCCTCCCGAAGGCAACTAGAACGAGACATTTTTCCACTACGATTATAATCCATTACCGTAAGAAATCAATATTCCATTATAGGCATCATAATTATTGATAAAGATCCCCGAACTAACCGGCTAGCATAATTGTACTGATAAGAGATAGAGAAATTGACCACATCATCTGACTCATCGTTGTGCATCTCATTACTCTCATACTGAAGCACACGTGTTCAAACATTGCTAGACCTCTCCCTTTAACGTTGCCGATTTAATCGCTATTAAAATTTTCGGAGTGAATATGAACAATCATCCCAATTGTTAATATTAACTAGCATGGATATCACGAATTAGGATTAGGATTTTCATTATTACATCATCGTTATTTATTATCGCTGATATTATCATTATCATCAGCTTTATTGCAATTATTACTCTTAATATGATGATCGTCATTGATATTATTAATATTACTATCAATCTCCTTGTTATTATTATTATTATTATTATTATTATTATTATTATTATTATTATTGTTATTATTATTATTATTATTATTAACATAATTATCGTTATTAATATTATTAATATTACTATCAATCTACTTGTTATTATTATTATTATTATTATTATTATTATTATTATTATTATTATTATTGTTTTCATTAACATAATTATTACTATTAATATTGTTAATAGTATTATCCTAAAATTTACTTTTACTATTGTCATTAATATAATTATTGTTATTAATATTTACTAATATTATGAACATTAATCGCATTATCAATATTGTCACTAATGTAATCATTATTATTATTAATCTTATGAATATTATTATTATTAATCCCTTTATTACTAGTATCCCCACCATCAGTATTTTTATTAACATTACTCATGTTATAATCATTATAAATAATATTAAGCTTGCCATTGGGTCATTATTATTAACAATTTCATTATTGACATTATTGTCACGACTATCCTTTTTCTCTTAGTGGTTACATTAAATTCACCATTACCGCTACTGCCCTTAGTAATACTATTACGAATTAAACTTCATTGCGAGTACCCGCAACGCTAAAGTACCTAAACCTCCTAGATAATTACTAAGGATATTATTAATAGTGCGGATATTAACTATCTCTCTTACTAACTGATTCAGTTAGGTCAAATCTTAACAATTCTCTGGATAATTAATATAGACATTACAGTTTATTTAACGTTGTCAATACTCTTAATCACCAATATAGGGACTTCACTTTCATTTGCAGCCTGATTAATGTGGATGATCCAGTTTATTAGCCTTAGAAACTCTCTTGATAGATTGTACAGGTACTGAAATCCGTTTGATATCAACCCGGCTTAGCATCGGTTGAACCTTGAAAGTAATGTCCTTTGATATACTCCCTTGACTAGTACTCAGTTTGCCCATTGTTTCATCGGTACTCTGCAGGAGAAACTCGTTAATGTGAAACCAACCATTTCTTGAGACCCCTAACTCCTAAGCTTCTACTCATTTGACTATCATCCGACTCATTGCTAGCTGAATATTTTCTTTCTAACCCTACTCCTAGTAATTCCCCAATTTTTAACCTCCCTCTATACACGTTCTAGATATGAATACCAATCCCAGGTCTGACCTAAACAATCTTCCCAGGATCCCTCGACTCTCTCCGTCGGTGGTCGCACTTCGACAGAAGTTGGAGGAACTAGAAGGGAAATACAAAACCCTCAAAACCAAGTACGAATGGGTCAAAGGTACCTGGACCTCTCCCGAAGACACCAAAGGCTTACATCAGAAAATTGTCCGATTATATCGCGTTCGAGACAAATTAGTCACGGAGTCTCACAGCCAGCGAGTATTGATCAAGGAGCAGAGTACGTCGCTCCGCCAAATATTCACGGATGCCGAGCTTCGAGCCCGCATCCCCGGAAGTGTCTGGGCCCGTCACCTGGGCATCATACCAGAATATCAACTTCCAATGGACACAATCAATCCAACTCCCTCAACCTCAGCTCCTCAAATAGCTGAACCACCTCAAGTCCCAGTAGTAGAACCCAGTGCCAGCACGGCCCGTCGGCGCCCCAACAGAAATCGTCGCCGTCGTGAGCGTCGCCGTATAGAGGCCGACCTCCTCAGAGAGACGGAGCCAATCAGCGCCCCGTACCGGATCGACGATTTCCCACCTCCTTACCAGGAATTCGAAATTCCGGGGCTCGATCCTGATGTGCTCTACGCACCTTCGGTAGTATTTCACTCCCCAGTTCGGTCGATCCACATCAATCTGATGGATGAGGAATCCGAATCTCCGAGGGTCACCCAGGCTCTAGATCACTTAGGCTTGGATCTTGATGAGATCGCTATACTCACGGGTAATGTGCCCCGAATTCCCCCCCATCCGAAGAAGCTGGACCCTCTACACGCATCGAGGTCACCTACAATATGAACCCTCCTCCGTATCGGCCGGCGAAACGCAGATGCCTACCTACCGATATCGATGCCGACGAGTAGAACTAATATAAACAGACCATGTCTCCCTTCTGAAAACTTTGTAGAGGTTGATTCCAACGCGACAATGTTTTAGCTTGTCCTCGTTCGGAACTTCTTGTAAAACTATCATGTGTCCATCTTATTGTCCTCCTAGCTATTTTATCACTATTTTCGTTGTGTTAATATAATAATATAGTCTTACCTTTGCTTTAGTTAGAATTAGGTATCTTTAGATTAAAAGAGGGTAAAACAACAGTAATAGTTAGTGATATCTCATCAGATAGTTATTAACTAAAGAGTCGAACGGTATGAAGTAATCCCCACGATTTCTCAGCTCAGCTAAGACGGATACGAAGAGGTCCATAGGCAGAATAGTTATGTTTGATGCGTAAGTCCTTCTATCGGCAGCAATAACCGGGAAAGCGAAGGTCCTTCGAGGAGTAGTGTTAGTAATAGCGCTCACCTGCTCGAGTGGGATTCGGCTGTTGCGTACAGTACCAACATGATTTCGGTCATCGGTACGCAATGGTAATCCAAGTCGTGCGGCGTATGGGGAAAAGGACCCTAGTATATAAAAGTGACAAGCATACCGTCATAATACGGATTGATTGCGGATAAGTTTTCCCATACGTCCAACAATTCACATAATTATTATACTTTACTATTACATTTTATTGGTATTCGAATGTTGTTTTAAATTTTTTTTACTTTGCAAGAAATCATTTATTAAGTTATTTATATTGATTGCAAAAAAGGGTCACTAAAATTATTAGGGCTCGAAACTTACTTCTGTAGTTCATGGCTCATTGGATGGTTAAAACATGTCTTTGCTAACAATTCCAACCACTAGAACACATTATAAATGTCACTGTTGACTGGTGTCTGGTGGTGAAGTCTTTGCAATACACGTACTGGAGACTTATCGAATATTCTTGATTAAATTAAATTGTTACCTATTGGTGGGTTACAGGGTTCCGAATCTTGCTTGTCCTGCTAGTTGCCCCAGTAACGCCATACAAAATGATGCTAATCGCCACTTGGCACCCGTTGCTAGGCAACGTTGGTAATGTGTTCAAGTGGTGGATTGCCCGCAAAAATTGAGTGTTATTGCTAATACTATAATTGCTCGGACAATCCTCGGGTTCACGAGCTGTCGATAGAAGACCTATGCTCGCTTTGCTCGGTCCCTTACGTGGAAGTACGAATTAAATTTAGACTGATTAGTGTAGATGATTTCGAGTCTAACCCACTATGACTGAATACATAAGTGCTGATTTATTTAATGAACGAATGACATGCATAATAACGGTAAGTTAATTCGATTGACTTGACGATTGTGCGGCTCGGCGTCGGGCCCGTTCCTTACGTCCCGGCCGGCGGATGGTGGGTTGAATGGTTGTCGGCTTTGAGCTTGGTGCGGCGCCATCAACGACACGTTGACTCGGTAGTTGGGAAGGGGCGAAGATGAGCGGATACGTTACCGCTTCCCCTTCCCGGCAGGCTGCTAGGGCAACTTCTAAGCCCCTGATCTGTGTGCGAAGACTCTGATTGAGCTGGCGCTCCTCCGCCCAGCCTTTTTGAGCTGCAGTGAGTCGGAGATAAAGCGTCTTCGTCCTTTTGGGGTCGGACCAGGTGGCTTTGACCTGCTGCACCTCGCGAGTTAATTGCAGTATCTGGCTGAGTAGCTCCGCGTTTGCCTACCTAGCGCGGTCTAGTTTGCTTTGCATTAAATTCAGGACCGACATTACTAGAAAGAAAAACACTCAGATTAACTTTATTTAATGAGAAGAATTTTGATTATTCCAAACATAGTTATAGAAGGGAAATCTTTTTATGAAAATTAAGACGAACAACTCATTGTAATTTTAATATTGACGACATCACTAAAGTAAATTGTTAGTTAAGTCTTTGGCCGGAGATTCAGGGCTCGGCAAAAAACTTCTTGACTCCTTTTTCCGGTGAGTAACCGGGGATGATGGGCACTGGACGTCGAGTGTTGCGGGCCGGTCGAGTCGGGTATGTCTCCGCAATGCGCCCGACGAGGATGTCCTCTTCAACGTTGGCGAGGTACATCCTCGCCTTCACTACATTCAAATCGACTTCTTCCTGAATCTTCTCCCACTGAGCCAGGAGGTTTCGCGCATGGTCGAGGATCTCCTCGGCAGGGTACTGTTCTTCATCTGGTTTGCGGGGGTCATTCTCTTGGCCTAGGATTTGCCACAGAGTTGGACACGATCGTTTTGGACGTGGCTCCTCGAGAGTCAGTGACGGGCGCGCTCGTTTCCAGGCTCGGAGCCATTCATCGGCCTCTTGTGCTGAAATCCAATTTGGGAGCATGAGTTCTTCTGAAACGAGTTTAATATAATGTATTTTCGCAAAAGTTTACGAGGTATGTAGACGTTTATCAATAATCATAGACTCAGATAATCTTAAATCGCCGGTTAATTTCATGGTACATCGGTCAGTTAACTTAACGTCCGGGGACTTGGTGGCTGAACTGGGGTTATGAGCTTTATGGTGATGAGAGGTATGAAGTTGTGTTTGGGCGGTGTATATGGTTTCTCTACGTCGATGAAGGGTTATAGAATCGGGGGATAAGATATATATAAAAGAGGTTTTTAATTAGTCTGACCTTGTTAGGGTTGGGTCGAACCCTGTATAATTTATACAATAAAGAGATCTTCCTGCTTTTTATCATATGATGGTTCGTGATTCCTAATAATTATTAATCTGTATTTGATTCTCGTTAGTGTATAGTTTTATTATTTATCAACTTGAATGGTTTATTTGCACATTTTCATCACTTTGTGGGTTTTCCGTGAATCGTTCAATGTCGAAACGGATGTGTCGAAGCGGATGTGCGGACATGACATCGACATTCGGAGTAATTTGGAAACTGTTTATTCCTACGCAGTACGATATCCGTTCGTACTTTACACCGGTATTTTTGACTATTGACGGTTCATTATTGATCACAATTCAAGTATACTAATTTATTATTTGAAATTTACTTCATCTATCTTTCCAATAATTGACATTGGAATTATCGTGGGTATTGTTCGAATTGGAGCTAGTTTTGTGCATTCATGTTTCTGCTGGATGGTCCTTAAGTTGTCATGAGTCGGTGCGGTCATATCATGGATTCATGGTTTGCTCTATGGGGTTATTTAATCTGATTTTTCTTATTGATCGATTCATCGTCCTAGGTCTAAGGAGTTATAGCGCTTGGGGAGTTACTCGTGACCATTATTTGGATGTGATCGATCGTTGGCTGTTTTCGATGTCACACTGATATGAAATTAAATCGTGCCGTGAAGATTAAACAGTTGGAATCCATATCGGTGGTTGGGCTGAAATGAGGTCAAAGAACTTAAAGACTACAATATTATGTTAGCCGGTTGATTTATTGTTAAGGGCCGGTAAATCTCTTTGGTTTCAAAGCAATAAATTTTCTCCGTTTTATTAGTGATTTTTTTAATTTTCAATTTTTTATCAAATTACTTAAGTTAAACTAACTTCGTGCTGGAATTAATCAATATTTGGTTTTGGTGATGTTCGTCTCTTATTTATGCGGAGGGTTGAAAAGGTATTACGATTATTTCAATTAATAAAACACACTGTGGTTCGAGATATAAGTATGTCGCATCGTTTTAATTCCTTAAATTAAATTACTGAACTTTTAACTAATAAATTACTTTATCTATCCAACTGACATCTTGGTTTTGATCGCGGATTCACCTTACTTTTCTAATATATTATTTCAATTTTTCCTAGTGGGTCAATTTATTATTTAGTGAAGAATTGCTTAGTTTTAATCAAAGGTTGTTGAATTAATCTAATCAATACATCATTCCGATTTTTTCTTGCTAAGTACCTTAAATTTTTAACGTGTTTCCTTATCGTAAATTTACTTTAATCCATAAATAAGCTAGTTAATTTTAATAAACTATTTTCAACTTTTGAATTAATGACTCCAAGCTTTACTTCCCTTTTACACCAGGATTGAGTGAGTTTAATCAAAATTTATTTTATTGCTACACAAGTTACTTTAATCTTTAATCAATGAGTTAATTTAATTTAAATCGTGAGTCACTTAAATTTTTTAATGATTATTTTATTTAAATCCGAATTAATTAAGGGGATATTTATTTTTATTAGAAAATCTTTTAAATTGATGGATAAATTCAATTTAAGGGACTCACTGAACTGCTTACGATATTTATTAGTTTATTTTCAATGACGTAAATTCGATTTAATATATTACAAATTAATTCATTTCTAAACATCGATCTAATTTATTTATACCAACGATTTCAATTGATTTATCCCCGTGCCCTTTCCCTTTAATAGATCCTAGGCGCATTTGTGTTTACATTATATTTATTGAGTGCCCACTGGACTACTCGGTGTGATAATTTTAAGCCGTGTGTAATATAAATTTAGGTCGATTTTACAGAATTGAGAAACGAGGAAGCAGCCAGAGACTCCTTCCTTATTTCTCGCTTCAGCTATAGGGATAAATATTGACGTTACGACCGCTGCGTTGCTCACGCTGATTCTTCACGGGTACATATCATTGGCGATTTTCCACGCACTTACATGCATCTGTACTATGTAGATTTTACTGTCTTGCGTTATGTATCGGCTGTGGGCCGGAAAAATTTCGACAAATTTATTTAACTATTAAGCATATAAAACAGGTTATTATTATCAATAATATTTATTAATTATATAACAATTAAACATAAATTACCATCCATTCACCAAATATACAAATAGCATAATATTGCATCAAAATAAACAAAATACCTCTCTCCCCACGCCGACGCCGAGCAGAGCTCTACTGAGATGCAAAGAACGTGACGTGGAAAGAGAGTTCCACATAAAGCTAAATCTCACCTAAAAATAGTGGCAAAAATTGTTTAAATCAGTTTGAAAAATGGTTTTAAGATTTTTAAAACTAGTTGAAAATGGTTTTAAACAATTTTCAAAAATGGTGTTTTGGTTAAGTTAAATGTGAAAATGGATCAATATTTATACCTATTTTTCTCGCATGTGAAACTTGATGCATTAAAACAAAATTCGACCTTGTTATTTTCTAGTAAATTCTATTCGTTAATTTTATTATTTTTTGATTTATTTTTATAATTTTTTATTTATAATTTTTATTGAATTATTGCTAATTCAAATTTTTCAATTTAAATTTCACTTTCATGAACTTTTATTAATTTTTCAATTTTGTCGAATTTGTTGTGTTTTCTTGTTGTATTTGTGTAGGTATCGTGCGGATCTTGGTGCATTTTGTTATTATTTTAATTTATTTTTATGTTTATTATTTTATATTTAATTCTCCTTTTTTTCTCATATTTTATAGGGTTTACTTGGTGTTTCATAGGTTTATTTAAATTGCATGTTGTATTTGCGTGTGTGTTACTGATCCATTAAAACATTTCTCAAGGCCGTTTACGTTCTGGCCCAACACTATCGATGACCCGCATTATTGAACTGAAAAATATAAAGCAATATCGTATAACATTATGGAATTATTATCTTCAATTTATCATGGTTTAAACAAGCATTTTTTCATAGCAATTTCCCAGTTAACTCTATCTTTGATTAACGTAACGATGGAGCGACTGTTATAACAATTAAATATAACAGTTTTAATAACTACAAAGTTTTAAAAAACAAAAAATTAGATTTCTTTCAATACCTCTTATTGCATTATTTTTGCAATCAGAAAACCTTTCATTAGTATATTTTACGAACATATTTCTTAAATATTTAATTTTAAAAAGAATTTTGAAAAAGAATTTTTATTTAAAATTCTACCGCTTAAAATAAATCAAATTGCTGTTGTTTATTCACTTCAATCATATTATAATGTATCTTTAGTTTACATTCATCAAATATTTTTTAGTGATAAAAGTAAAATATTTATCATTTAATAATTTCGAAAAGAACTATTTCCTAACCATTTAACTCAATATACTAATGAATTAATGTTTAGTTTCAAAATGTCTGAAGTTAATTTACCAACTGAATCGAATGAAAGCGGTTTTATTGAGCAAATGAGTGATTTATCGTTGAATGAAAACCCATTAAATGATAATAACCCAATAACTGATTCTTCTGAAATAGAGTAGCAATAACCACAATTTTATATCTAATGAATCTGATATTTATAGATCTCAAATAAGATCAGCATTAAATCAGCAAACTATTATTCAGTATCGTCAATATGCTGCTGAGCAACATCCGAAAGAATTGCATAAAGTAATTTATAATAATAAAACCAGTTTCCATATTAATTTTTAAAATTCAGCAAGAAGAGTTAATTAAACAGTTACAAGAACAATATTTTCAACAATATATTAGTCAAGTATTTGAAGTTCAGAAAGTATATCAGCGTCAACAAATCGACCAGGTTAATATTTTTTAGAATTTGAAAAATAACACTTAAATTTTAATTATTTATATAATATATTATCTAATAGAAATTTAATATTTATTTTTAATATACCGATACGTATTAGTTGAATATATTAATTAAGCTTTGGAATAAATTGAAAAAGTATAAATGTATGTTTATGATTAATTAATATGAAATTTGATTTTTAAATGTAAAATTGAAATTAATAATGTAATTTATGATGGAAATTATTGATATAATTTCATTTGTACGGGAAATTTTAAAATTGACTTTGAATGTTACAAATTATTCGTTATCTTGCAAAATATTTTTGTATGTCGAAGAAGTTTGTAGTAAGTTTATAAAACTTTCGCTGAGTAGTTTATTGATTATTTCCAGTGGATTATCTATGAGTATTGGGGTTTTTATTTAGGAATTAAGCTCAACTGTTACCGTGGATTACTTACAAATAGTTTTTATCTCAAGAAGCATCTATTAAGAATGCTATTTATATAAATGGCATTTTTACTCCCTTAACCCCGTCGTAACGTCATTTGCTTTTAATTTGTTCCCGCATATGCCTATATGCGCTAATTTTTATATTCTACATTTCAAAGTCAGTAAAAAAGAAAGAGGAGAAAAGGTTGGAAGTAAATTACATTGGCACCGATGTTGTCTTGTAATTAGTTTTTTTTGGCAATTTTCCAAATATAAATATCCGATAAGTAAAGAAAATGGTGAAATTGCGAGGTTTCTGCCAAACTTATACACAAAAATGTTAATATGGCCTTCTAATACCAGCGGACCAATCAAATTCCTTTATAGCAATTATCTTTTATTTTGATTCAAATGAGTTATAATATGGCAGACAAATTATTCTGATTGGAGCTAAATGATCTATTACAGTTGTCTGCATGTTTGGATACATGCAGATAGCATATTTTTTTCGGGAGCTTTGAATCGGACATTATTAATGGATCAGAAATGTCAACCGTGCCAAATGTCACCTTAAAAGCCACTTGTTTACTCTGCCGGTTTTAAATTTGAAGTTTCGATTTAAGTTTTAATGCAAATATCGTCTTAAACTTGTTAATTTCACTAGCGATATCTTTTCGGTAAAATACCGCATTTAAACCAGTTGCAACAAATTAGACCTCTAAAATGTATTTTTACTAGTTCACTTTGGAACATTTAGAAGATGGCGTAAAATGTTGATAAATTCACCAACGCTCATTTTAGTCTGGAAACGTCTTCAGGTCTTCTTTTTCAGTTTTTTCATAGTGTGCTGAATACGCTCTTGTCATTTGAGTTTTGGAATAATCATCTTTCTTATAAGTTCTCTTTCATTTTCACACAATCGAGCTCAGGATCATTCTGAACTGCAGTAACGGGTTATTTATGCACCAGTAGTCCTAAGGAATTTCAATCACTAATTTTCAGTATCTAACCAAATTGATAATAATAAATTTGCAAAAGCCCTCGTATTGAAACTAATATTGTCAAATAACATAAAAATTTCCATAACAAGAGCGTCCTCTGGAAAGCATCTCTGGAAAAAATGTTCTTTTTGAAAAATTTAAATTTCGCGTAAACCCGATACCCGGCGAGATAACAAAAAGTTGTCATCAAAAGAAACTTTTGGCTCGAAAATTTCTACATTTTTACACTAAGAATTTTTTAAAAATCTCAAACCTTCTCGCTTTAGTGCAAAAAAGCAAAAAATGGACTTTTTTTACACTGTTTTGCCTTTAAAAATCAATATTATCACTTTATGAGAGTACAAAATCAAAAATAAAAAGGCGTTTCTAACTGTAGTCACATTTGCACTGCACTCAAAAATCAATATTACACTTTAAAAATTTTTAAGTGAAATTTAAAATAAATTTTTATTGTTTGGGGGTGAATGATAACTGGTAATGTGCCAGTAAGCTCACATTTATCTACTATATAATGCTATATAAAACCCGTCGAATGACGATCTTTGTTGTTGCAAAATAAAATCAAACAATTTGTAATTTTTCTATGATATAAATTGGCAAAAACCAATTTTAGTTATTAAATAATCTTTATTTTAAATCAATCCATAAATTAAATGAATCAGATAAGTTTATATATATATATATATATATATTTATAAAAAGCATTGTATTTTCTACAAAATATGACTATGAATCAGATTTATTTATGCTATTCACGAATTTTAAAAAAGGCTGTGCCGAAAATTCGTGAATACCTTAAATAAATCTGATTCATAGTCAAATTTTGTAGAAAATATTGTCTTTTTTTTGGGTCATAAAAAACAATCGTGTGGGCCTTAATTAAATGTTGACATCGGACAGAGCGTTAGAGTTTATATACCTGATTCATTTAGCGCTGGTAATTTGTATAGGATATACTGGAATCTGGCATTATCAGTAAATGAACTGATTAGTACCCGTCATCCAACAAGGACATTTTTATCAATTTTACACTATCAAAAAAGGTTTTAAAAAATGAGCAGTAAATAAATTATATAAAACTGTTGCGTAGTCAGTAATAAGCAGTAGATATCGAGATAATAGTGAAAGAATTAAACAAGTCATGATTAAAAAATGTAGATATTATGCAGTTATATCGCATAATTTGGGACTTCGAAATAAAATAAATACAATAGATTTTTGGAAAATGTCAGAAAAATTGTTATTAGATGAATTTGCTATTAGACCAATTTGTACTCGAAATTTACATTACATAATTGACTTAGAATAACTTTCTTCCAAATGTTATCAGCGTTCGTAATCCTTACTACAATGTTTTTCTTAATAATAAATTATCAATAAACTTTAAAATTCTATTAGATGATCATTTTTCTAGTGCTTCGTAAAAATTTGATATTAAATGTATTTTACTCTGAGACTATTTGCTTATACACGAATTTTATTGTAGTTCAATTGAATTTTTAATTTAATTTTATTAAAAGCACTTTTATCGATTTGATAATATTTCATTTTTATCGATTTTATGTATTTTTAAATTTAACATTGAATATTAATTACCCTTTGTTAATGATACATTTCTATCATTTTTTCTTATTATTCAATTATAAATTTGTTTTTAAAACGTATAAATAAGTTATCTTTCGACTAAATTTCAATTAACCACAGCTTGTTGATTAGTATAAACAAGTTGTAAATAATTTTAACAGTAGAAAATTTAACAGAAATTATTCCATAACTGATAAATTTGGCAAAATATTTTCAATTATTTTTTAAATTTTCGACATTATTTCGGTCTTTATATACACTGAAAATTAAATTTCTGCTCTTGAAACAAGTTTTATTAAATTGTTTATTTAATTTATTTGCATTAGATTTTGTCACGTTTTATATTGATTAGGTTAACATGTAATATATTGATGTGTTATTTATCATTGGAAATATATTTTGTAACATAAACTGTTGACAATGCATGTAGGAATTAATTCGATGATGAAAGTGCTTTAGTTTGCAACTAATTGTAGTAATTTTGACTATAAAGGGCGTTGTTTTATGTCTCGCCCAGTTTGTTATTATAATGCTATATTGCCAACTCTGCTTAATCAAAATTTTCATGAATATATTTTAAGTTTTTGAAAATTAATAAAAATGCAAAAAAATACTTTACTAACTTATGAATTATAAGTAACTCGAGTGCCTGACTCCTTGTGATTGTTAAATTTATAAAATATGCTTATATTATACATCTTCCAACATCGAGGAAATTCGAAATAACACAAAATTGTATTTAACACGTTTATAAACATTTAAATTCCAATTTCATAAAATATAAAAAATATACCAAAGTAAAAGTAAATTTAATTATTTAAACCTAATTTTGGTCGCAAATCTGTAAACTAAATACAAGAAAAGTCAGTACTATACAATAGAAAGAAATGCATTTGATTTGTTCACGTTCAATTCTAGGTTGAGGAGCATTTAACTTAGAAACAATACATATACAGTTAAAAAATATATTAAAAATAACCCTTAAAATCAAAATAAAGCAAAAAAATAATATTTTCAAGCATACAAACTTTTTACAATAAATGTCTCAACTTTTGTATTTTTTTGCATCGTTCTAAAATTAAACAATGTTATTAGTACTAGTAAATTGCGAGAATGTTTCTAACCAATCTAACAAATCATTTATAATATCAGTTTCCAAACGAATTATTTCGAAGCAGAGGAATCAAAAAAAAAATTCTTTTAGTTTTTAATCTTCATACTGACACCTCCCGGTAACTCTCAATATAGGGGAGTGAACAAAGCTAGCATTAATTCATCCAGCTGTTCAAAAAAGTGGCAAATAAATTTAAAACTTCTTAATTCGAGAAAGATTGAAAAATAAAATTATTAATAAATAACAACTAAAATAATAACGCAGTATTGGTAAGTTTCAAATTAATTTTTATGGCTTAATTAATGTCAGTTAATATTCCTTTTTCATTTAAATTTAAGAACATAATGTGGTAAAGTTTCGTGGTAAAACAAAAAAAATAAAATATTTTCTATTTTCAATGTTCGCAATTATTAATCTTTTACAAAACAGAGTGTAATGTTTATAGAACATATTTATGATATTTAGATTTGCTTCCCGATAGTATTTACTGGATAATTATATTTAATTATATTGATGTCCTAGAATCACAATATTCTACACAAACTAAAAGGCATTTTTACTTCCACATTTACTCTTCCAAAATCCCATTAACCGATTATAAATCTATCTCTAATAAATTTGGACCTATCTATTTCAAATTTCCTTTGAACCATTTTTTCTTAATTTTTGGCTAGTCACTATGCAACTATTTCTAAACTCTGTAACCCATTCTAAAGCTGTATTTTTTATTTAATTCCACATCCAGACAAATTTTATCTTGTGGATCTTTTTACCATAATTTAATTTAGATAAACATCTTTTTTGATAAATGAACATTATCAGTGAAACTTCCTTTTCTATTAGGTTTTTTTTTATCAATATGAGATGGTCGATCACACGTTCATGCACACCAACCAACCCACTGGAATATTTAAAATTTTCCATCAACTCTCAAATTGTCAATTAACCTTTTAGCACATAATTCGAAAATGCAGAAATTCTGATTTAAGACATGTAATTATTAAAATTAGCCTAATTATTATATACTAGCCTGTTGAAGCAGATGAATGTATATTTTTATTTATAGACAGAGTGACAGGTAGATGCTAGTCTTTTAAACCTGGAAACGCAAAACAGTCCCACGTTTAAATAAATCTTCAAGATCACCTAGCTACGTACGGAACACGTACCCATTAACATCTTATATATGATATAATTTATAAATATTTTAAAATTACTTTAAATACAAAATAACATCAATTTAATTTTTCAATGTTTTCCAAGTTTTTTTATTTTTTTCCCCGTTTAAAAAATAAATGTCATATCAAATAGACAATTACTAAGATTTTTCAGAAATATAGAAAGTTATTTTCAATCAATAATTTATATAAACAAATTTAATTTTATACTTTGATTTTCAGAAAAATTTTCTGTAAATTATTCACATACAAATTACATGCACATACTTCAAAAAATATATATATATATCAAATCCTTAATCTTTCTTCTTTCGGTTTGTCATTCTGTAATGTTATTACTGAAATATAAATTTGTTTATTCACATTTCGCTATAATATTTAACTTTATTGTTTTTTGTTTTATATAATTATAATATACATCATCAAAAACAGTTTGCAAGAATTTTATATTTAAATAAATTTTTATTATTTTTTTACAAAACAATTTTGTGAAAATATCAATGTTAATAACGAAAATTGCATAAACCTTAAAATCCATATAAGAAGGGAAGTTTTTCCTGGTTTTTCAATAACCGAATTTATTTCTAATTTCAATATCGACGAAACTTAATTTTAATTATTTTTTTATAAATTAATTAGAAGTTTAATGGAAGATCACTGAATAATTAAAAAAAAATCTGGAATCGAAATTATTTCTATATAAAAAACAGTTAAATACTTGCAAATATACAGTCGTATTCATTTCGGGTTTCTTAATTTGCCAATAATTAACTACTATTTGTCAGATTTCTACAAATTTTGTAAATATTATTATGTTTTTATATTTCCTGGCAGCGATTTTCTTTTTCTCTTTGTAATTTTCTTAATTATTAATATACATTTTGAGATAAAACGAATTTCACATTTTCATATCCCATTACACAATTTCATATCCCAGTAGGATGTCTTATTTATTAGCTGAAGGACTTTGAATAAATTATGCCCATTGATGATTGAATTTAAAATAAACATTTTCATAAGGAATATCAATAAAACTAATTTTATTTGCCACAGTGCTTCAAATTTTTGTAAATTGTGAACTTTTTAATTAATAGTTCATAAATCTTTAAATGAATTGTTGTGTAGAAGTCCTTTAAATCTGTTATAAAATACATTCAAAACATTCATTAAACCACTCCATTTCTCAAAACCTCTATTGTTTCCCATTTTAATATAATATATTATATAAATAATCATATAAAAATTAACAAATTATATTAATAATTAAAAATAACAGTATTTACCACTTAGTTAAAAATTATTTCTTAATTTACAATTACATTAATTACTTATTAACCAATGACATATTTTTAATTGAAACCTCCGGAAGAAAACAAAAACTAAATGGAATCTATCCTCATTATCACCACGATACTCTAGCAGAAATGTAACCTGTTAAATTAATTAATTGTTCAAATATTATCTTACTGGATTTTATTATCAAATATAACAAACATTTAGTAAAGCTGAAATTATACGATTGACAGGAAAATATTGTTATATCGGTAATTTGCTGGCAGTCTGCTAGTGGTATGAAATAGTTTACAAATTTGTATTAAATAAAATAGAATTTTATTTAATACAAATACAGTAGCTATCTTAGAAATCATGAATTGGCTGTGCAACATTGAATCAATTCCAATTTGATGACTACTGATGTATTTATATGTATACGTAATCATTATAGGACTTATGAAAAGTTTAATATGACCTAGAATTCAAATGATATAATCTTGAGGTATTGAAATATTTAAAATTATTTCTCGACAGAATTATTTTAATTTTGGGATATTGGTAAACTTCACAAAAAAATTATTAATAAAAAGAAAAATAAAATATCCAAAAATTTAAATCAATATTTAAAAATTATATTAAATAAGCCCGGTGAAAAATAATTTTGATAATACAGGTATTTTATTCACTCAAAATAAAAATATTAACTTCACATAATATTTTTTAATTTGCTAATTCAAATTAAGAATTTTCAATTGTAATCTTCAATTATGGAAAATCTCTAAAATACTTCAAAGCATCCCTATTTTTATAAATCATGTCAATAAAACATGTTCTCTATCTCGGAATTTCCTATTTAAAGAAATATGAGTTTTCAAAATAAGTAGTCAAAATAAAAATTTAATATTGACGGTAGAGCCCTCAAGAAAACATTCGAAAAACTAATAATAAAACTTTGTATAACATCAATGGTAATATATTAAAACTTTTATTTTATTTTGAAAACGGATGCCATATTTGATAGAATAGATATGGTGTTATCATAGTCAAATTAGAAAGATGTACTTATAAACATACATTAGAATATTGCATTACGAGAAGGGCTCTTGACTGCTTATCACCTTACAGTCAACTTTAATCATTACATTTATGGAAGACTATTTAAACTTAAAATAGATCATAATACTCTTGAGTTAAAAACCATTAGAATGTGCGATTGAATTTTTTTGTTTATATACACAAGAAAACTCAGTAGCACAATTTAACACTTGCACAAGTGTATATATTGAATTCAAATAGAGAATGTATGAACTTCATGTAAACGCTAATTCTTTATCAAGTAATAATTGTGTAACGTGCTGTCAAACAATTTCTTCTGTATCGAACATTAGGAATTGAGAAACAAAATTTATTGCAACAGTAACTGATAGATTTATTTAATAAATAACAAAAAGAATAACGACAAAATAATAAAAATCTAGTGGCATACAAATACAAATTTTAAAGTAGAAAAATTTTTAAACATAAAATTTAGATATCAAATAAAAATAGAAACACATTTATCTTGGAATATCAAAAATTGTGTCCTGCAGGTAGCAGGACATAAAGTAGAAAAATACTTATGCCATAACTGCACTATAAATAATTTAAAAGATAAAGCAAAGATAATAGAAAGATGTAAAAATTGTGAAAAACATAATACGTATACTAGTAGAATTATAGGCCCGATATTGCTCGAAGAAGATTTTAAAATATTCGAGTTAGTTTATGTGTCTATATGTGGTTCTTACCCTAATTATGTATTAGGAAAAAATTATATCTTATAAATTATTGAAAAAAGAGTAAACATATGATACTAAGAGCAAATTGTTCACATAATAAATATGATGTGATTAGTGAGTTAAGAAATTGCTTGTTGTTATAATTACGAAAGTTTATAAAACAAATTGTTTTTAAATTTATCAAAATATTATATCAAAAAATTGTTTTATGATCACTCGGCAAACGGTTAAATTGTAGCACCAGTTTTGGACAGTAAGAAATTCTACACAAATGTAATTTAAAGATAATAAATATCCAAATTAAGTCGAATTATTCCCAGAATTAGAATTATGAAGAACAATTAAGACATTTACAGCTAAAATAATATTTGTCAAACCGTTAAGATAGAAATTTAGATATTAAAGAAAGTAAAGATAGGAAATTTGAGATTGATAATAAAGTGTTGATTAAGAAAAATACAATAAATAAATCATGAATAAATACGAGGATCTTGGAACATTTGTTGAAAAAAAATTATAAAGTAATATTATAAATTTAGCATATTTTTAAATTCCAGAAACCTCTTATTTAAATAGATATTTCTGTTGACCAATGAAAGTACTTACAATATCTAATAAAGGTGAATAATTTTCTGAACTTTGAATGTATTTTTCGTTATTCACAATTTAAAATAGAATATATCTTTCATAGTTATTTCTATTTGCAATTATTATTGGTAAATCTGTCAATTCGCTTATCTCTTTCTGTTATCTAGAATTGGCATATGATCAACTTTTTGAATAGAGGCAGGAAGATTTCGAATTGATAAAAATTCATTAAATTTTTACATTTATCATTAAAATCGTATTCCACATTTAAATTATTTGAGATATATTTATATCATCTTATTTGTCGGAACAATTTATTGTTATCTGATTTCAATTATGCTCACTAAATTTAAAATTTCTTGGAATTAATAATTGGTATATGATTTTTCGTTGGTCACTGCAATTTAACCGCCTTAATTTAATCATTTATTATCAGTACTTTTATAATTATTTTTCCTTGAGTATGCCAATCGCGAGATTCAATATTTTATACACTTAAACCTCGATTTGCGTTGTTTTTGAAATTTTGTTATTTCAGAGTTGCGTCGTTAAAATTTCGATTTGCGTTGCTTAAGTTTCCCATATAAAATAAATTTTCAATGTAAAGTAAATTGGATTTCCCGCATGAAAATAAAGATAATTATAGTTTAAGTAAGTCTTTCCAAAATTTGTAATATACATATTCATAATGTAACAAATTACATAATGATTATTATGTAAATTGTACTATACATTAAAAAAAAATTTAAAGTGTTTGTAAAATAAATTAAATGTGTTGATTTGTTAAATAAATTATTTTATTTAATATTTTAATGAATTTATGTATTATATTTAATGTTGGTTTATGTATTACATATATACATAATGATTGAAATAAAGATAGTTTTTAATCCAAGGGATCTTTTGTTTTAGTACTAATTAACAAAATACATTTTTATATAGAAAAATTAATTTCGATTGGCGTCGTTTCGATTTGCGTTGTCTTTCTTAGTTCCCAATTAACGACGCAAATCGAGGTTTTAGTGTAATTTTATAAATCGCGCAGCAAAATTTGCCTCTGAACAATCAAATATAAAATTAATCAAGTATAACTCAAAGATATCTATTATCCAACCTTGCACCTTTTTTGTGACTTAGGAATTAATTATTATTTGAAACAGTGACTATTGAAAAAATTAAATATGTGCGCAATAATTTTATTATATATTTTTAGTTACAGAAAAATATTGCAATAATACAATTATATATATAATATAATAAATTAATATCCAACACATTTTATATAATACGATAGTTTGAGTTTTTCATACAGCAAAATTCAGAATAATTTTATCATAATCTGACAAATGAATTACATCATTTACAATTAACGTTGTTGATAAATTATTTAAGTTACTCTGATTAAATATTGGTTTTTTTTAAAACCGAAAAATATTCTTTAGCAATATTTATATACAATTTTCTTATCAGTAGATGCTGAATACATTTCAAATGATGAATGTTTATTTTCTTTTCATCTTTAAAATAGTAATATATCTTATCCATTTAATAAATGTTCTCAATATTGATATAGCTAACTCAAGGTATTAGGTATGTGTAACAATTAAGGAATATCTCAAAATCAGTTAAAATTCCCTTGTAAATAGTAATTATTAAAGATATTTCAGTTATTTTGTCACAATTTTATAATAAAAAATTCTCGTCCACTAATCATATCTAATTTTTCACTTTCTAAAAAATATTGTTTCATAATTAGATAATTTACGTTTTCAATATTTTTATTATTATTGAAAAAAAAACAATTTTAAAATTCTATTAATTTATTGCTAGTTAAATAATTTTTTTTAACGGCCAAAGTCCCACGGACCTTTGTTAACATCAGACCAAATATTGACAAGAGTTTCACGATCATGCTTGTTTCACTCTATGTAGAAAAGTCAACTAAATTAGAGCGTGACCGATTTGCTTTGAGCAATTAGTACTTTAGGCAGTGGACAGAAAAAGCATGATCGCACTATTTGGCACTGAAAAGGGCTGAATTAAAATTTGTCATTTCTAAAATTATAGCTGCTGTTAATTTATGCATAAAATATTTAAAAGAGAAATTTATATTTTTTCACTAATTATGCTTGCTTATTTATTTCTAATTAAATTTGATTTGTTCTACACTTCAATTCATAAATCACTGATTCGTAGAAATGCAATAAAAATCTCATTTTTAAATTTTGTAATTGTAAAACTCGTGCTGTATTGGAAAATACGGGAAAGGCCAAACAATTAAAAATGAATTGAATACATATATGCATCTATATATGTTGATCTTTAGTTTCTAAGACAACGTTATGAAATTAATCTATATATGTATATATTGCAGTCGTGGAATTTTGTAACAATGGCGTTATTTTTCCAAATTCAACCAGACCTATAAAAGTTGAGCATTTTACAAATGATTTAAAAAAATAATGAAGCATAAAAAACTGCTCAGCAGCTGTCATACCACTTTCTGATGATAGAAAATGCGGAACTATTATGAAATCTCAAAAGTTATGCTGCAAATGGGAAAAATTGAAGAAATTATTGATATACTATGTCATATAAATATCTTTTCGTATTTAAAAAATATGGTCAATTTAACTCAAGGTCTTTCAAAGAAGAAGATCCAATTGTGCTTTGCGATTCGAGTAAATTGAAGTCTTCACAATTGATAAAACTCGAATTATCAAAAATGTTTTTGGTGAAATATTTAGTACTTTTAAAAATATGGAATAGTGGTAAAAGAAAAGAAATTAAGATATCGACAATACAATCTTCATGACTAATATAAATAGAAAAACAAAATAACTAATTCCAATACTTCTGTTACTATTAGACTACATTAAATATGAGAAAGGATTAACTAAGAAATAGAAAGGACTTTAACGAAATTCATAAAATTTCCTCCAAGTCAAAATATAAACTGTCTTAGTACCAAATTTGGAAATTTATACATAAACGACCGCATTTTATGTATAGGTGACATACCAATAGATGCTTCTTTGCAATTTAGGCGTTAGGAAAATTATGTGTAACTTTTATTGCTTATTAAGTTTAAAAAGCGCCAAAAGTCCATAGTTCTTAAATCATTATTGATTTATTTGCTTTGGGATAATGCATTCATTAATATCCTCCAAGTCCCATACCTAACTAAAAAGTGTTACTTCTAAGTTCTAAATATACATTTGTGAGAATTGTCGATAATTATGAACTTTTACGAGAAACTGTAATTTTATAATAAATTCAATTTCGGTTTTGATACTATTGAAAAAATGGCCCTATTAAATATTCTGTGAAAGCTGGTTCTCGTAGGTGGCACATACCGGATTTCTATAATATTTTAGACTTAGCAGGAATCAATATGTGGACATTATATTATATAAAGATAATACTGGTGAAAATATAATTCGCTAGGGGGAATACACACGCGACAGAAGAGTAAAATTTACTCAACCAGAAGAATGTAGTATAGTGATTATAGATTCCACTTCAGAAAAAATAGCATCGTAAATCCTGCATATTTGGATTTTGCAGTAAATACATAACAAATTCTATCTGTTTCAAATGCAAAAAACTCTGTCGAAAATCCGAATCTAAAAAGATATCTATTTGCAAGAAATGTGCTACACAGTTCTCATTTTAAATTTCTGTATATTAAATTTCTGTATATTAGTTTTCCTTATTTAATTTGAATTTTTTAAAATAAAATCACTGTTTTTATTCACAAATTTCCTAATAGCTGCATTCTTTACACATCCTTCGCATTGACGGATTGGTAGTTCTAGTGTTAAACCTTTTGGACCTAAAATCAGTGTTAATGATTTTTATTTTAAAATAATTAATTTTATGATCTATTTTCATGCGACTATATATTGATTTTTCCATATGTATCACACATTTTATCTTAAGTCGTAATAAAAATAATTTAAATGTTAGAAAAGAAAATTTATTCTATTTGAATTTGAATTTCAACTGAGAATAGTATATATGTAAATCCATAAAATTCTGTTACTGAATTCATATGATTTATCTAGATCTGGTTATAAAGCAGCCTGATATTAATCGAAATTTCAATCTTTATTGTCCAAAATTTCCAAATATCAGACAGAATGATTCTCAAACCAAAATTTAATTAAAAATTTTGGTTGCTATTTCTCGTGTTAACTAACAATATATTTGAACTTGATTTATCTAACTTGGCCTGGCCTGCACTGTCGAGACCATATCCATTAATAACTAAATAATTTTTATTTCAAATGATGCTTATATTAAATTTCAATTTTTACGATCTGTAAAAATTGAATTTTTCTATTCGAAAATTACTATTTAGATTGAAATTATCATTTAATAAGATTAATTTAATTTTCATTCATCATTTTTAAAAATCTAATAAGTTCCATTTATCTATTAAATTTATCAATATTTTACTATTGTTAATAATAAATGGAAATATTCACGTATTGCATTTCTTCAGTTGAAGAATATATATTTACAACAACTGGAAGAATCGGAAACTAATTCAAATGCAGATCTCGGTAATTGTTGATTATTATTTTTATTAACTTGCGAACAATAATTTGTTACATTTTGATAATTTTCTCAACTATAACTTTTCAAAATACCATCAATATATATTTTAGATTATAACATAAATATGTCACTGATTTAAAGATTATAAAACTTCACTTGCACACAGAGATTATTATTAATTAGGAGGACCAATTTGTAAAGGTGTTGAAAAAGAAATGAAAAACATTTTTTTTTCAAAAATATATATAAAAATAATTCATAAAATAATAATAAAAAAATGAAATATACAAAAATAACATAAAAAGCTACTTCATTATAAATTAACATATGATAGATAATAGTTCATTTCGAATTGCATTTAATTTATTTTTGATTCAACAAATAGGATTTTAAAAATGTAATCCAATAAATAAAACTATCACTCAAATTCAGTCTTTTTTTGTGCAAAAATTGGATGACAATAGAAATGATATTTCACATTCAATTGATTTCAATAAAGCGTCCAAAAACTTTTTCTGATTTTTAGTTATGTTTCCTGTATTTTCGTATAATTAAAATTCCTTTAACATATATGTTGTCATATTTAGTGATGATTGTATGCCTTTTCTTTTAATTTTATGTGCAGCATTTGTTATTTAAATTAGAAACTAAAATCGGTTCTTCACTTTGGATTTGTGTTTTAACCTAATCACATTCAACATCTTTTCCTAAAAATCTGTTAAAAGTCTCGTGAGCATAATGTATAATTCTAGACTGATAATGAAGGAAATTCTGAAGTAGTTGTAGATTGTAAATCAAGCATTTGAAGAAACTTGGGTTTTGTAGGAATTTCTGAAAGGGTTCCATGAGTGAAAATAAAATTCAAAAACAAATTATTTTTTAGAAAAGGAAACTAAGAAAAAAATCCATTCAAGTATTACGTTAAATAAGAAAGCTTGCTAATGAAGGAGAATGAACAAATTATTGATAACAGATTTAAAATATAAATAAAAAATAGGAAAATAAAATAAAATTTTGGTTGCAGATTTATGCAGAACACACACGAGTTTTTACCAGAGCAATAAACATTTAATGCCGTTTGAAACAAATTATTTAAATGAATAATTTTTCAACATATGTGGCAGCAAAAAAATAATATAGAAACAAATTAAATACGGATTATGAAATGCGACTGCAGATAACAATTATAGAGCAAAACTTTGACAGTTTGTGTAAAAATATAATGCAAAGGTAGGAGACATATGTGGGAGGAATTGACACTACTAATGAGTAAATAACGTTAATTTTATGTTAACTTTTTTTAATTAAAAACACTGCTTTTCTTTGTCTTTACAAAAAAGTGAATATTATTATAAGATATATTTTTCTAAGTGCTGATAGAGGAGTTCGTCACAAAAAAACGTATAGTTCTAATGGTTCCGTCAGTCGACCCCATGGATTAAATATCCCGGTAATCATGTTTTCCTATTTCTATAATAAGTGTTAATTTAATGCATAAAAACAACCATTGTGTTGTTGACTAATATAAAATACACAAGCTTAAATATCGATTAATTATAAAAACATTCACTTATAAGTTTTCAGTTCATTTTTCTCGTTGGAAGTTCATCAAATTAACTGCAAAACGGTTTACCAAAGTTGGTTATTAGTACACAATTTTGTCCCCTTTTGACATATTGGAAAATCACATTTCTAGTGTGCCATGCTCACGTCTTCATTAAATTTTAAATCAAATCTGCATGGAGAGAGAAGTTATTATGGATTTATTAAGTTTAATAATTGTTTTGACAGATTTTTTAATTCGTGTGTTTATATTTACTTGCTGTAATCAATGAGAAAAAGTATATTATTCTAATCTTAATGTATAAATCTCGCTTATAAGTATAATTATTGGTTATATGCCCAATAAGATATATTTGAATCTTCAAATTTCAAAATATACTTTTTTCAAATATAAAATCTGATTGTGTACCATTTGTGATTTACTGATTTGGTGAATACCTGTAGACGGTTTATTTCCGGCTTTACCACTTGTTCCAGCGAACTTGTGGACTAGGAAAGATATATCGGAATTCAAAGCCGACATATTAAAGCATCAAAGAGAATGCTGCATAAAAATAGGATCTTTATCAACAGCCACAGTTCGAGTACCGACTCATCCTGATGGTCGGTGTGTTTTCTGGGAATTTGCTACAGATTATTATGATCTTGGATTTGGTGTGTACTTTGAGTGGAACGTCCAGCCGTCTGAAAACATTACTGTACATATTTCCGAATCCAGCGATGAAGAAGAATTCGAAGAAGAATCACCATCAGTTGAAAACCATAGTGAGTATTGACTAAATAACAATAATAATATTATTAATAATAACAATACTATTAATAATAATTAGAATTATAATAATAATTAGTATAATGAACTGTAAAATCTTTTTTTGTGTCGGTGGCGGAATTATTTATATAAATAGAATTTAAACAAATAACAATTTAAGCCATTTCCGCTATGTTTATTCATAAAATATGAAATATTTCGCCCGATAAACAGTCCTGATAACTCATAACCAAAATTAAACTAGACTTTCACTTTCTCTTCTCTGATTGATATTTTCTTTCACTCAAATATATTTATTTAAACAAATTTTCAAAATTTTCAAAATTTATAAATTCAATAGATCCGAATAAAAATTTGTTTAAATCAATATATTTGTTGGATATATTTGAGTGAAAGAAAATATCAATCAGAGGAGAAAGCGAAAGATAAGTAAATAATAATAATACTAATATTAATCATTTTATATCACCATGAAACTTGACATATAGTAAAGAAAAGACATTTCGAACGTATCAAAGAGATATTTTTTTAAAATAATTTTGTTGGATGTAACATAATTTAAACTGACTTGTTTGGCCTAATTGATTTTTATTGGGAACTTTTGGAATTAAATAACAAAACTTTATAATCCATGAACCTTATAAAGATTTATAATTATCAATCCTAATTAACTTTACCGTTCTAAATGAATATTTTCATTAAAAATATTTATTACAGTTATAATAAACATTTTTCATTTGTATATGTGAAACAGTGCATCAAAATAGTTTTCAAAATGTGCAACGTCGCAAAGAAATTTCACTTTGAATCACTAAAAAATTCCGCACATGCATAAAAGAAGTCTTTTAGATCATTTTATGTCACTTTTTGTCCGTAAATTGCAATAAAGTAACGAAGAATTAGAATTCCGAAGTTCTAAACACGAATCTTTCAATCAAAATAACAATTTTAGCTAAATCAAAAACAAAAAATAAAAATATACTATTGCAAAGTCATTAAAAGCCGGTGAACTCCAGAAAAGCCATTTAATTACACTCTTTCAAACGAAAGGAAATCAGATTCATTGCTTAGGTTAAATGTGCTAAATCAATACAATTTTAAAATGGCGCTATCTCAAAAACTAAACAATACATTTCTCCAATATTTTGGACTGGTTTAAAGTTGTAGCGGACTGTAATTGAAACATCACGTAATATGATTTGAAAACTGAATACACTGAAAGATCAAAGTGCAATATTATTGATAGTGTAAATAACATAAATGATTCACATTTTTAGATAATTCAAAATTTGTAGCCATTACAAATTATCCGATTGATAAATTCCTAAAATAACTCCTAAACTAACTGAGAAAAAAACCTTAATTTTAATTGTACTTAATAACTAATCCTGATGTCATTACAAATTAAATTGCTTTTAAAAATTGTTATTTTAATTTTGCTATGATTTTTTGAATCAATTTTTAATATTTATGAAATTTTTTCAACTAAATATTCAACAATTTTAATTCAATAAAAAACGAAATAATTTAAATTATAACAAACCAATATTTATATAGTGTGAGTCATGGAGTGATTTTTTTTTATCTACTAGTCCATGCTTGGTCAATCCAATTGATCTTATGGATCACTCTGAAAGCACTTAATTCTACTGGTCACATGTAATATTTTAGGGGTGAAAATTTAAAACAACAAATCATTATGGTTTTCAATTATTATTATTCATAAATTAACTATAAAACAGTTCTTTCACTTACCTTTTTTAATTCGACTTCAATAATTGAATTTACACACTGAAGTTTATATTTCCGGTTTTCGTCACGATTGCACCGTCATATAGTCATAACAATATCACAAAATAGTTCTATGAAATTGTGTTGAATCTCACGACCCACGGGTTGATCACTTTTGTGCGAGTGGATGCCGATTAACAATTAGAATTATATATTTCCTTTTCTGTCTAAAACACATCTATTTTTGGTCTACTAGATTCGTTATTGCGGCCGTATCATTTGTTACGGGGGCCGAAACTAATTGATAAAAAAAGAAAAATGACTTAAAAATTAAATGTCTATTATTAATAAAGTAGTTAACTAGCGATCATTAGCCTCAGGATACAAATTGTACGATTATTTTACTATGATAAAAAGTATAATGAAAATTGTTAATTTAATATCAATCATTATGATTTACAGAATATTTTTTATTGAATTTGAAATATTTCTTAATTGAATATCCATTGAATAATTTTAATTCAATAAGTGAATATCAATATCCGATAAAAATTTGAATAATAATAATAATTTCTGAAACCTCTGGTCATGAAGTCGATTCAATTTCAACTCTGTTACTATTGGCGCATATTTATCTCCATTTTATCCACAGAATCCGAAGACCCCGAAGAAATTCAACAAGATGATCTGGAAAAAGGCCGATCGAAAAAAGGCAATAATACACCGACAGACGAGTTGATTCCCGTCTATCGCAGAGACTCTCATCTAGAGGTTTATTGTGGCAGTCACCAATATCCAGGAAGGGGAACTTATATATTGAAGTTTGATAACTCCTATTCCGTTTGGCGGTCCAAGTGGCTTTATTATCGAGTATATTATACCAAATAGATTAGCACACAACTATCAGACAGAAAACAATGCAGACTCGGTTGTCATTCTTTGTGACAATTGATTCATTGTTTTTATTTCATTTGTATAAGCATATACAAATTTACTTAACATTCATTGGTTGGTTGTTTGATTGATTGAATTTTTGGTTAATTGATTGATTAGTTGGTTGATTGATTGGCTGATCGATTGATTGATTAGTTGGTTAATTGATTGGCTGATTGATTGATTGGCTGATCGATTAGTTGGTTAATTGATTGGCCGATTGATTAATTGGTTAATTGATCGATTGGACAGAGTATCGCATGTGTCATCAATCAATACGTGATGATTTGTATAATCATTATTCGAATATATATGTAATCGTTGTCTTTTGTCAATAAATCACTTTTCTTACATTTTACGATATTATTGAGTGAAAATCTATTTGTAAATTTTTGGGTGAAATCAATAAAAACAATTATTTTAGCAATACTAATTTCTATGTAGCACTTACTTAATTTTATAAGAATTATTATGTTATTTTTCATGTCGATCATTTTGTTATTTGTTATTATGATTGTTATGATTCTAATAAATTCAATTTTTGCAGTTTTGTTTATTATTTTTATTCTAAATCTTTTCTTGAGCGTATGACAAAAGAGACTGTGGATAAGTGCATGTTGAATTCTCATGATAGTTGTGCTGATTTGTCTGGCTGTAATATTCTTATGGACTCTGAAATTGGTAAGTTGTCAAGTTTGAAAGGTGAACAAAATCGATCAAAACTAATTGAACCAAAATGTATGGTTTCAGAGAATTTAAGCACAAGATCCTCAAACATGTAGATAAAACTCAGTTTAGGATTGTTTCAACGTCTTATGGTTAGTAGTATGTTCACTAATAAATCCATTTACACGTAATGGGTGTAACGCCACATATTGGAGAGACTGCCAGTCAACTCTCTAAACACTGCTATGTTTTCATTAGTCCCTCATAATTATTTTCCCTGAAACTTTGTGAGTTTTATTTTCTCGACTTCTAGCATTATAATTATCCAATGATAAAAATAATAATAATTGAAAATCACCAACTGAATATTCTATATAACATTTCACTATATATTTCCACCGTTTATCAGTGTTTTTCAGGCTAAAAATCACATTAACAAAACCTAAATGAAAATTAATCAATAATCATCGTAATCAACTAGTGTTTAAAATTAATTTTAATTTAAAAAATAAAATCAAACATTCATTTAAATAAAATTTTTGTCTTCTCTGAACTCGAGTTCTTGAGCCTTGTTGACTAAATGGTTAGAGTCGCATTAGTTATTATTTAACGAAATGTACAAATAAGAAAATAGGTATGTCTGACTTCAAGATTGCAAAAAATCTAAGTCATTATTGGGAAAGAATAACTTACGAGGCGTTGTTGATAAGATCTTTAAATCCTATAATTAATGTTAAAAGTGCTCAGTCTACAGGCTGTATTTTGAATGTATTTAAATAATTTATTTTGTATAAATGTTCGGTATGATTTTGTTTAAAATTTTTCTTATTTTGTAAAATTTGTTTGAAAGAATGTTAATAATTTTTAAAAAATTAAAAATGATTTTTATTTTTATTATAATTTGAATATTAATTAATTCATTTAAATATTCCTTATTTTCATTTAGTTAATTTTAATGTGATTTCAAACCCGATGAAGACTGATAAACGGTCGAAATGTTTAACGAGATATTATATAATATACTTGGAAATTTTTATAATTAATATTTATTTATTTTTATTATTATAATTATTATTTAAACTTTAAAATAAATTTATCGATAGTAAAAATATAATTTAAATAAATAACTATGTAAGCCTATTTCAGCAGTGTTTATTTAAAAAATGAAATATTGCGATATGAATAGGTCTTGATTATGTTCTTGAGGTTCTCAGCTTGGTGGTTCCTATATAAATAAGAACACAAACACTAGTTAAGATAAATTTATTTAATATGATTATTATACAAGGATAAAATGTTTGCCTTTGATAAAAATTGAAACAAAAATATAGTTTTTTTGTATGTTCCCTTCGCTATGTTACTTTTTATTGCCAGCTGTCGGTTATGTAATTTTGTATTCTCGAAATTGTATTGCAATATCAATTACTGAATTTGAAATTCTTAGCTTACACATTTTTGGGTGCTTTGACTGAGAATTCTATCAGTTTAGATACTTAATGACACATTAATGACACTACTCATTACGCACCACAGAATAAGCAGCAAAATTTAATGATCAATTGAAATCGTAAAGTTTATCATATTCAGTTAGTAAAAACAGTTAAAGAAAATTAATTTTTTTACAATATTAGAAAAATCCAGAATGATATTTTTCAACACAAATTTCACATTTACGAATTGTAGTAAACGTGAAACACAAATAATTATATGTCCACAAGGTAATTTTATTATCTATTCTAATTTGAAATAATGTTACAGAGTTGTTAAAATTACTTATTTTCCTCACATTTTTGGCGATAAGCAACAGTTTGTGAATTATTCTATCAAATGATGCAATGAATTAATGGTAAATTATAGGCGATAATTAAATAAGCATTTCTATAAATAACGTAAATACAGGAGAAAATAAATTTGTATTGCTAACTGAAGAATATAATTTCTATAATAAATATTAATTTCAAAGAATTAAAATGAGTGTGAATTAAATGTGAGAAATCTAAACGGTAAATCTCATTGATGTACTCAGGGGTATAAATCCCCCTCAATAAGTCCCCCCCCCCCGAAATTTCAAAAGGAACTAAAATTAGTTTTGTGTTAGGTGAAAATTTTATTTCACACTATGAAGGTAAACTTTTGTAATTTACTGGTGATTTTAACTTGGTTAATTTAGTTTAATTTGGTAAATAAAAAATCGAAATTCGTGTTTATATGGTTATTGGGTTTGAGAGCCACTGTACATCGTACGGAAATGCCAGTTATGTAGCGTATGTGATTTGTGCTCTGTAGTTTTTTGAAATTTATTTATATTATAAAATCATTCAAACATTCATCCCTTTCCGTAAATCGGTAATTCAATTTTTATATACCTAATTACATGTAAAAGGTATTATATTAGAAAACAATATATCAAGAAACACTAATAAGGTATGTTTAGAAAGGAGCCTATAAGATTTTTATAATTTATAATTTACATGTACAATATATATATATATATATATATATACAAAATCAAAAAAACCGTTTAATGAAAATTTATTTTGAAAATCCCCCCCCCCGAAATTTTTTCCTGCGTACGCCCATTGTAAATCTTATGCAAAATATCACTCTCGTGGCTTGAATTCATGAATATGGAAACGCCAACAAACTAACAGATAAAATTAAATTCAACTTTAAATGGTGCTTTATGTCATTTGGGCCCAGTGGGCTTTATTAATTTGTAATGGAGTTGAATTCTGACCGTGGTCATTGAATTTGTAATTATTAGAAACAGAAGTCTCATTTCAGGTTATCCGAAATTTGTAAAGCAGCTTTACCTGTAAATCATTTCACAAATAATTCCCTTTATGAAGACTTGGAACCCGGCAAAGAGAAATAGCTACTAAGCAATCAGATAAAGATTGGAGGATTGGCCATGGAAAGTTTTAGTAATGTTTCGAGTTTTATACAATTCTACAAATTTGAATAAAAGTCAGTGATCTATGGAATAATTCCTAGAACATAATGCTGAATGAGAATCAACATCGTGGAAGATAACATTGGTGTCTCTACAGGAATCAACCAAAACTTAGAGAAATGATCAATTCGTGAGATGATGAACGTCGAGAAAGTTGCATTTTTAACTATAAATAAACTATAAATAAAAATTTATTTAATTCATATTTGCTTTTTCAATCGGTATCTGTCTCTATTCACTATCAAAATACATTAACTCAAACAAAAATCTTTTAAAAATAATAATTTATATATTTACCGATAGTTTATATAAGCTAAATAAAACAGATATTTAATTTAATATAAAGTATATTTTATATAAATTTAATTATTTTCTATTTAATTATAACTTTAACGCGTTCATTGGTACGCGTCACATACGCGTGACAGATCTCACATTCTGACCAAAACCTTCGTAGAGAACGTGGTGAACACCTGTTTACAAAAATGACAAATAAACACATTTTAAATCTACAAAAAATTATATATTCAAACAAAGTTCCGCATAAATAAATAAAGATTAAACAAAAAAAATTCGTTTTTTCGATTTTTTAACTGTGATGCTTATGTTGTATTTTTTTCTTTACTTTTGACTTTTAGCAAAAGAAATTCTAAATTGGCAAAAAAGATTAATTTTTACAAACCGGTTCGACATTTATTTTCGCTATTCACGCATAAAATCTTTCATTTTAACAAATAAACTAATTATTTAATTATCTTATTTTATTTTTGACAAAAATAAACAAAAATTCAATTCGTAAATTGTTAATTACTTTCTTTTATTAAGATTTTACAAATAAATATTACAAACGCTCAAAGTGAAAGTTAAAAAAACACTCGAAATCATCGTCGGCCGAATCGAATATATCGTTTTTCCAAGTTTTCATTCATATCATTTAGAAATTCACTATCAAGAAGGTCGTTTCTTTTGTCTAATGGAATATATTCTCTTTTCCCAAACCTGATGTACCTTTTATTTGGAAATAATTGTTGATGACGTTTCCCAAACCTAATGTATCTTTTTTCTAGGATAATAATAATAGTAATAATAATAATAATAATAATAATAATAATAATAATAATAATAATAATAATAATAATAATAATAATAATAATAATAATAATAATAATAATAATAATAATAATAATAATAATAATAATAATCAAATCTATCAAATTACCAACTCATTCACGATAATTGTGACTCCATTTTGCAATTAACAGAACTCAAACATATTTCAAAAATAAATAAATTATCAAAATCTTTTTCAATAATAAAATTTCCTTAAACAGAAGTTCATTGAACATTGAAGAGTACTTTTATTCTTGGACCTATCTTATCACAGGATAAGGCATTGTGCATTAAAAAAGTCATGCAATTTTAGCTTATTTTTGACGCCTCTTGCCGTTGTGATAAATATTGATAAAATAATACCCCACAAAGCTCTGACCCCCTCGTAAAAATACACAATGAAAATATTTAATGCGTATAAAATCAATCGGCTCGTCTAGTATACGGATGGGTTCAGTGATCAGACCGATTAAAATTTGAAGGTGAGCGTTATAAACGTAATTAATCGAAAAAATTCGAACAAGTTTTTTTGATGTAATGTCATGTGATGTCAAGTTTCGAAAAAAACCCTCTCCTTCTTCACAAGTGTCCGATTTCTGACCTCCATCCCATATTAAGCGCTTAACGTAATTAATGGACAGCCCCTATGAAGTAATTCTGACAATAATCATCCATATCAAAATATACAATCAGACAAATACAAATAACTATGATAGTGACTCTGATAAATTTAAATTGTTCATTATTATAATTTGAATGTTTATTGAGGTAAAAAAACTAACACCCCTTAGCAGAGGTTATGGGATTCATAGCCACACTCAAATGATATATTGGTGGAACCTCTGGATCCTCTTTTAGCCTAGTAAGTTCACCGTAATCTGCTACCATACCTGTTAGGTATCACTAACTAAATCTCATGCTTCTTGTCATAATCTAATGGTTTTTAGTTTTTGTAATATTTCAGAGACGGGTATAACGCTAACTTTCTGATTATCAGAAAGGCTTCTATAAATTGCTTTATAACTAACATTTTTATTTATGCTTTTTCTCTTTGAATTAAGATCCCTTAACCTCTTGGAAGCAGCTCCGATAAATAATTCACAGAATTTGCATTGAGCTCATACAAAGCAATAATTATAAACAATTTCACACATGAATGTGACAGGAATTTTGTAGAATACCCCCAAGGGCTTCAATAATTCACGAAAGTAAAACCAATGCATAAGCCCAAATTCAATGTGAGCTTATGTATTGGTTTTACTTTCGTGAATTATTGAAGCCCTTAGGGGTATTTTACAAAAAAATCAAACAAATGTGGCGTTTCCCCATGGTACCATTTAACCTTTTCCATGTGTCAGATGCTACTAAGATATATTTAAAGACATAAGTAAATAAAGAATCCTCACTTTTAGAAATACTAGAAAATAAAATTATTTTAATTACATTAATAAATATCTAATTAAATTATAAACCAATACTAATTGAGAAAAAAATTATTTATTATAATTTTTCACGGCGTTTTCCTCTCTAACTGCGATATTAAGGCAATGAAATGACAAAAATGTGAATAAACAATTTTCTGTCTGATGCTAAATTACTTACGTTTATCAAATACTTTAATTCATCTTTGATGTTTATTTTAAATGATCAAACTCTCTCAAATGATGAACTAATAATTCTGAAATCTCTCCCTAGAAATCTCAAGAAAAATTGCTTTGAAAATAGTAAAATATTTTCAGAAATTTGTCAACATTCAACACAAACATCAATTTTCATTAAGCCCTCATCATGACTATTTTTCCTGAAACTTTGTGAGTGTTATTTTCTCTGTACTTCTAGCGTTATAATTATCCAATAATAATAATAATAATTATAATAATAATAATAATAATACTAATAATAATAATAATAATAATAATAAAATAATAATAATAATAATAATAATATTAATAATAATAATAATAAATAATAATAATAATAATAATAATAATTATAATATTAATAATAATAATAATAATAAATAATAATAATAATAATAATAATAATAATAATAATAATAATAATAATAATAATAATAATAATAATAATAATCCTACCTTGTATGGCGTAAACATCCATAATTACTAGGAACAATGCAGCAACGAATAAAAGTTTCATTTCTAACAGTTATCTAAAATTTAATAAATGTCAATTTTCTAATTAATATTCTTGTTTTAATTTTCTCAAATTAATTATTATTTTGATGGCTTTGATTCAGTTAAATAAATTTTATGTCAATGCAATTTAAATTAATAAAAAAAAACCGCTGATAATTTTAAAACGATACTATTGGAAATTTTTTTACAAAATGATTTCGGATTTAAATTAGAAGTATTATTCAATAATATCCCATAAATAAATAATTTATTCAACAATTAATATATGGCATTATCAAGTATTAAAACAAAATTCATTTGAAATTTTATTTTTATTTTTAATTTTATTTTCAAATTTTAAATTTAAGAGTTTTATCGATTTTATTAGGTTTTTGATTATAGAAAATATTTCTTTTTTAATAATAAAATTTATTTTAATTATGTCATGAGAATAATTACATATTTTGTTATTGAAATTATTACGAAACTAAATGAAGTTATTCGAATTCCAACATTTTCATCAATTGTTTCCTCAAGGCTTTACGTTTCATTAAATATATGTCAGTAAAAAGAGAAAATAAGTCAACTTTAGATTTATTTTATTTGTTGATAAAATAATATCATTTTCAATTTTTTTAATCTTCATTTTTAGACTATCGATCAAAATTTTATTTATTTATATTGTTATTTTGTTTTGTTAAAATAAAACAAATAATTGATCGATAGGCTACAAAATAAAGATAAAATGAAAGAAAATAGAAATTTAAATAAATTATAATTAATATATAAAATGAAAAAAAAATTAAATGAAAAAGTAATATAATGCCAATCAAATGTATGTAATATATTTTGAGTTTTTAAAAATACAGTTTAAACTTTTAGATATTTTATATTTCTGAAAAAATTGAATATATCAAATCTACAAATGTTTTAACAGAAGTGTAACAAATAAACGTGCGGGTCCGTACCCCGCACAAGCATTGCTTACTTTTGACTTTACATACACTCTTGTGATGAACGAACGACCATTATATTAACTCACCAAATTTTACTTCCTAGTTCCCAACAAGACCAAGACCTAATATTTTTACAGATACTTGTACATAAATAGTTTTCATTTTAATTGAAAAAACAAATATATTAAATAATTTTTAATTGATATGGGTATCTAGAATGCGTATATATAAATTAATTAATTAATAAAACAATTTGCCTCATATATCAGTGAAGAAAATGTATGACAAGTTTATCAAAGATGGTAAACCTGACATTTTTGGTGACATAACTTTTTAATGATGGTCATCGTCCAAGAACAGATAATGCTCACTATACTTAGAGAGCACACCCACAAGCCAATTCAACCAAATGCAGATGAGCCGATACTTTTTCGAGGGCTTTCATAAAAATAGGTGCATGCGTTATGTTTGGTTTGTTGAAATTTGTATAATGGCTCTAAGGTAAAAAAAAAATTTTCAATCCTCAATTGAACATTTAGCAAAATAAATTTCGCAGCAAAAAGATTTTTAATGTAAAGAATTTTTTATTTTTTATTTTTTTATAAATAAATATATTAAGCATATAACTCTTTCTTGTACTAGAACTACAATTATCACAAAACTATGAATATTTCTAAAAGTGACATGACATCATAGTTAAATAACGTTTTATTCCTGAACTTTGACACAAAACATTTAAAAGCTTCAACATCACTGTAACAGATTCTTGTGAACTAAAAACAAAATTTTATATTTTAGCACTTACAAGAAAAGGATTGATACGGTTTATCTTGTTAGGTTAAAAAAAAGACAGAAAAAAATAAAAAGACTATTTTTGTAACAAAAACTTGGTAATTTCATTTAACTATGCCATTTTTGGTAGACGAGTACCTTATAATATCTTCTAATATTAAGTTCTAGTCACATTTATTAAAGGGATTATTTTCCAAAGGAAACTATATTTTATTGTGTATTGTTGAAAGAAAATTTAAAAGTGCTTTAATTTCGGTGATTTCTGATTAAAAGTGAGGAAACTATGTTGAAAAAATAAAGTTTGAGTATTGTTAGGTTTTAGTTATTAAAAAAGGAATACTTGTTAACAAAATTTTAACAAAGTTAACAATATTATCATATCATAATCTCAAAGACCTGATCAAATGAATGTTTTTTATATAATTAGAAAAACGTTTATATAACTATATTATCATTTTTTGAAATAAGGTAAATAAAGTGCATCAAAATAATTTATAATTGCCTGTCAAGGAACTTTTAGAAACGCCTCCAGTACTATTTTAAAGGTAATCTTTTTGAAACAACCCGAGTCTTATTATATACTCACTTCATATAATTCTCTTCATAATGTTTAAAATTATACTAAATAGTTATAAATTAAGACTGCAAATTATTATTATTATTATTATTATTATTATTATTATTATTATTATTATTATTATTATTATTATTATTATTATTATTATTATTATTATTATTATTATTATTATTATTATTATTATTATTATTATTATTATTATTATAAATTTTATTACTATTGTATTATATTATTTTTATTTTATATTTCTAGTATTAGGCATATTGTTATTACCGATATTTTTCTAAAAATTTGGTATTTTCTAAGCGCGGCAGATTCAAAGATTATGAATGTATCAAAACCAAATCTGTCATTACTTTTAGAAAGTTATATTGTTTATTCGAATCGATTTAAACAAAAAGTAATAAAATTGACTCAAAAGTAATTAATTTTACTAATAAGAAATTTTCCTATAAACTGTAACAATTTATGAAAGTTATTTTTTTCGATTGAATAAAGTTTCTTCAAATTAAAAATATAATTTAAAATTAATATTTGAATAAAAATATTTTCCTAGAGTCAGATTCACTTTTCAATATCTCTTATTATTATTTTAGTGTTAACTTTTGCAACAATTCATTTCAATTTGATTTTTTATAAAAGTCCTGGAAAATGCAAATCAGTAAAATAAACCAAAGTTAAGTATAAATTTGGTGATACTCTCTGTAAGAAAATACAAACTAAAAAATCTCCAAATATATTTTTTGTTTTTCAGAGTTTTTGACACAATATATGACGTGAATTTCCATCATTTCAGTTAATAGGAGTCAGGATTCGAGGCGGTACTAATTTTTGAGGCTTCTAGAGTTGACAGTGCCAATTATAAATTATTATTTTAAAAAATAACAAATATTTTTATAACAAAAGAACAGAGAACTGAAACAACAACGCATTTAAACATAATTATTGAAATTGTGATCATAAATTGTTTTAAAAAAATAATAATAATAATGATAATAATAATAATAATAATAATAATAATAATAATAATAATAATAATAATAATAATAATAATAATAATAATAATAATAATAATAATAATATCAAACAAGTATATAATAAAATAAGCTCTTGCTGTCAAGCATATATTAAAAGAATTTTAATAAATTATATTTTTTAAATTTTAATAAATTATTATCATTCTATTCTTTTAATTTTCAAAAGCATATCAACTGAAAGTAATAAAAACGATCCCTACTCCTAAATATTTTGAATTTTACTGGCTAATGCAGTTATAATTATTTTATTACTAATGAAGCTATAAGTATAATAATTTTTTTATTGAATTTGTTGAAGGCATTATGATGACAACCGAACTGTCGAAATATATTGCAATATTATATTGAAAAATGGTATTTTTTATAAAAATTTAAATAATAATAATAAGTAATAGTTAATAATATTAATTAATTAATGTTCAGCAAAACAAATCTCACGATGCCAATAAAAGCGCAAGATCATATTTCTAGCCTCCGCCTAAGCGTTATCAAAATTATGATTAGTTTAAGTAGCTGTTGTTTGTTCATGAACAACTCTTTCGGAGGGGAAAATTATCGGTTTACTTATTTGCCTTGAGATTAATCTCGAACCCACTTTAATATTTCAATGTTATTTGGATATTGTCAAAACGTTGGGCGATTGTCAATAATAATAACAATATTTTGCTTCTCAGTTACAAATGTTTATGGCTCAACCTAGATTTTGGTTCGTTTGCCAGCAAACACAAACCATCAACAGGTTTCATAGGGAAGGGTTTTAAAAGATTTTAGGAAGAAATAAATCAGGTGTAGTATCAATAGACATAGATTTGTCAAGTGTTAGAATTATTATTCTTATTACTATTTCTATTAATAACTACCTCCATTATATGATATATAATTTAAGGCTTTATAATAAGTTGTTGATAGATATGTAATTCATGCCAAAATTATTTTATCAAACTTATATACCAATTATATATTAGATATATATTTGTTTCCTCTTTCCAACAATAATCAGGGTGTAATATATAATTCTACTTAGAACATTTAGACATAATTTTATTAGAAATAGCAAGACAATTATTTTTTTTATTTAAAAATTATTTTATTTTAAAATTAAATATATGTCAATATTATTTTTTAATTATTTCATTTATCCTATTTATTAAACTTTTAAATGTAATGATTCATTTAAATATTAAATGGTAATTAAATTTGAAAACGTCGAGAAATTTTTAAGAAGTTTTCTTGTGATTGGATTTTATAGTATTCAAAAAATTTTCATAAAACTTAGTCAATAATGCACAAATTTAAATTTGAAATAATTCTGAATTTGATATATTTATATAATTCTTACAGAGATTCAAATTAATTTCTAAAATTTAACATAATTTCTACAATAATCACTTAACCAGGTCCGTTCCTGACGGAGTGCAGAAGGTGCCCCACACGTTAGTGGCCAAGTCGAAGGGCGGCCGCCGACCAAATATTATTATATTTAAAAAAATAAAATTAAAAAAAATTGATTTTATTTTGGAGTACTAAACTGCAAAAAAAATTAAACTTGGACAAATTAAGTAGAAGACAAGTTTTCATAAAAACATTTCCTATTTTTTTTATGGATTTTCCAATTTACTTATATTTTGCTTAAAATTCCATGAAAAAAGTTTAAGTTTTGCTTGTAAAAATTTGTAAGTATTCCATGACTTTTTAACATAGCCATGACTTATATGCTATATATATATATTTACATATTAGTGAAATAGAATTATTTACAAATGATAGTTGTCTAATACAATTTTGTTATTAGTTGCTTCATATCAATTAATATTAATTGATAATAATTAATAATAATTGACAATTATTATAGGTGTTTATTATATCAAATTCTATTTAAAAATTAAATTTATCAGCTGCAATATTGCTTTTGCATGCACTAACTTAAACAAATGTTTTTATAAATATTACATTTACAAAAAATAAATAACAGTTTTTAAAGAAATTATTAAATTAAAGTTTATGGTAAAATTTTGATTTAATAAAATAAATCAGAGAAAGACAGAGATCTGGTAAATTCTATATGTTATGGATATCAGTCGGTCTAACAAAAATAATACACCTTATCTAGCTTATTTAAATTTTATGTCTATTAATGTTTACATGTGTGGTTATTTATTTAAATTTCACGGAACCAAAATATGTAAAATACGTAGCTCAGGGTCTATTTAAGAGACTGTTTTGTGGATTTTTTGCGGCTCAATAATTTTAGACTTTTTATTTTTGACTCTTCATTCGATTTAGGTTTGCCAAGCCTGAATGAAAACATCCAGCAACACTTTTAGTTTATTCAATTAATTTTGTACAGCAATATTTGTTAGCAAGTTAAGCTTGGTTCAAGCCTTGACCTTGCCATTGATTCAGCAGAATAAACTAGTTGCACAAATCTCTGATATTATGTGAGCTACCTTCATTTCTCCAATTATTTTCTGATAAACTTCTATATTCTAAATCATTGTAAATTTATCTTTTCTCTGACGTTTTCTTTTCAATTGTACTTTTTCCTCTTGACACCTATCAGTAATAACAACAAATATTAAAATCTTTTATCTTTTCCCCATTCGTAAAACTATTTATTGCTTTTTTTTGATTTTTTAAAACTATAAATCGAACAATTATAATTTATTTGATTAAGAAAATAAAAACCTTTCCTTAGTCTCGCATCATTATATAGCTCCGAATATCTTAGCACTTAAAATTTTAGCTCCCTACTTTTCTGTTTAGCTCTCTTTACTATTTAATTTTATCGTTTTTTATTTTTATCTTTGCTATGTTTTCATTTACGATATTATTATATTGACTTTGCTGTCCAAACTTTTTATAGATATTTGTACTGAGCTAGAAATCTCTTACAATTTATTAAACAGCCGTATCAATTAACTATTTAACTCCACAATATCCAATGTTTTGTATAAAATTAAAAAATATATATTTTTTTACTTAAAATGTTATCTGTAACATTTTACTGCAAACTTTTTACTTAGCGACCTCTTGAAAGCAACTAAATATTTTAGCAACCCCTAAAGTTAGTTGCGCCACCCCAAATGGGGTCAGGAACCATACTTTGAGAAGTCCTGATCTACAGCATACACGAGTATGACTCAAATTTTAAAAACAACTCATTACAACACGCCTGTTTGAGATATGCTTCTAGTTTATAGGAAAATAAATAAATACAATAAATTAGCAATTTGAGAAGTATACCAATTTGTCCGGCAACTGACAAATTTATTTAAAAATTTCATTGTTTACAATATTATCTGAAAAGCATCCCTTCCTTGCAATCATTTACTATTTATTTTTGAAACAAATATATTTTATATTAATATAACTTAATATAATTCTAGAAAAAATTATCATATCCCAATTAATTCACAACAGCCAGCTATTTTATAAAAGAATAACAATTAATATATTAATTTAATTTATTAGAATTTTATTTGAATATTTTAATTATAAAAATTAATTAATAACGTTTTTTTTGCTTTAATTTATATATAATATTAAATAAATTAATTACATTTTAAATTTTATTTAGATTTATATTCAAATAAAATTAGTAAATTATCTAAAAATTTTATGTTAATTGATAAAACCTTTTCTACAAATTAATTTATGAAATAATTTACTTAAATATAATATAATTTAATATAATTTCTTTTTATAGATAAAATTCTAAACAGTCCTCACGCTATAACTTCTAATATTTAATTTGCAATTTAAAATGTAATTAAAACAAAATTCACTATATGTCCTAAAAAATTTGATCAAAAAATATGAAATAAATTTTTCCGTTGTAAAGTTAATTTTTATGTTTAAATAAGATAAATTTATTATAATACTTTAATGCGACGTTTTGATAATAGAAAACTTTCTCTAAAAATTGAAATGTAACTGAAAGTTGTAAATGAAATTTACATTAAAAGATTACAATACATTTTTACATAAAAATTTTAAAATATCAATTTACTGAAAAATTGTACATTAATTTTATATCATAAAATTACACGCAATTATAAAAATTATCTAAATCTTGAATAAAATAAAAATTTTTTTAGTTTTACTATTTAAAACAATTATAATTTAAAAAATAAATATAAAATATAAAAGAATTATAATCTAATATTTTCCATTGATGCAAATTTGCAACAAACGCTTATAATAGTATTTTTTAATAATTTTGTATTATAATAAATTATTTCATTTTGTTTTTAACCTCTGATTTTTTTATAAGTGACATAATATTTTCTACAAAATTTGACTATGAATCAGATTTATTTAAGGTATAATATATTATATAAGATATAATTTATAATACCTCAAACAAATCTGATTCATAGTCAAATTTTGTAAAAAATATTATGTCACTTATTAAGAAATCAGAGATGAAACACAAAAAAAGTCCTTACAACAAAATATTTTTATAAAAAATAGAATAAACAAAAATCTAAAACTTGCAACGTATTTCGACAGCTTTTTTTCCTCATGAGATAAGATAGAAAAAACTGTAGATTTTTCAGATTTAATAAGGAAATTACAAATTTATTATTTTTAAAATTTTTAATTTAATTTAAACAATCAATTATTTTTAAAATAAAACTTTTTAAAAATTTTAATTTTTGTTTAATACCCAATAATTTTAATTTTAACTTTAACTTTAACTCAATACCTTAAAAAATAGATTGTGTACAAATAAAATTGGCGCGCTGCAAATATAATTAAAACAAGATATTTATTATTATATTTTGATATTACATTTTGAGTTAATTTTTTAAATAAAATGATTTCAAAAAGGATTCCAAATCTATCTTTATGTATCTTTTAGCAATTAATCAAATTTTGAAAGGATTATCTTTTAGTCAATTTAAACAAACATGAAAATTATAGGAATCAGAATACGGTTACTCTACTTATGGAGCTCATTTGATAAGTTGAATTTTTGGGATAAACTACTGTTATATTTTTTAAATGAAAAAAGATTTTCAATGAGTTTATGTATAAATAAAAAAGCAAAGCTGATACACCTCGCTTTCAAGGAGATTTTGGCAGTGAATTTTTATATATGTGAAACGTTTTAGGATCCAAGACTAAGTTGTAGATGTCGATTTCTTTATAGTAATGGAGAGCTTTTGTCAAATTGGTTGTGATACGGTATCCGAAAATAGAGATAAGCGTGGTATGGTTTTCATCTTTCTCCTCGTGTTCAATATCGGACCAAGAATATTACAATTATAACTTTTCAAAAACTTCATGGAAACACGAATAGTTCTGAATCTGCAGATCACTGTGAAAACCATTGTTTGACAAAGAAAAGATGTCAAAGTATCCTGATCAGTATGATTTCGAAAGATAAATATATGATATTTTGCACGAATTATAGTCATCTTGACATAAAGTTTATAGAAATTCTATTTAGATAAATTAGTCAAGCTTGATTGAATTATTATTCTTACAGCAAATCGTGTGTGGTAATAAAATTTGGGAAATTTGAGAACATTTATTTTATTTAAAAAATTAAAGCATTGCTTATATTTTCACTTAAAATAATAATAATAATAATAATAATAATAATAATAATAATAATAATTTTGAAATCTAAACCTATTTAGCTAATTCCATTAAAAGGATGAATATTACATAATAAATTTATTAGTAATTAAAACAAAATAATAAAGACAACTAACTTTTCTTGGTAATTTTGCTCTGTTTCAGGTGGACAAGTGAATGAGTTACCGAAAGGAAAATTGCCATAATTTATACCGTTCAGAATTGGGATTTTAGCCAATTAGAAATGATCTCTATTTGTTCATTTATGATCTGTTTACATTAGTTTTTAAATAACTAGTTAAAAAGCGGCTGCCGACGTCGAATTCACGAATTAACGGACCAATACGGTGAAGAAATAAAGCATCCTATCGTATTTCATGGATTTATTTACAAACAAATTGAAAATTATTTTTCATTATAATTAATATTTAATGGGCTTCTCAGTAAAAAAAGGCAAACTGCTGGCTGAATTTTGCTGAGGCATGCGTGCAATTCTGATTGGCTGTTTCACAATGTGCAAATGGCACTTTATTTTCGTGTTGGTTTTGGAGGTTGCATGGAAGGTTCTTTGGGAATTTTGATTTCCAGCGATTTAAACAAATTAAAAAACGAAATTTTCGCCAACCTCCAATTAAATGATTTATAAACTTTAATTGTTTAATTAATTAGTAATACGTCAAAATACAAAAGTTTTCGGTATGTGTAAATTTAAAAAAAATTACATATTAATATAAATTTAATGACATAAAATTAAAGTGTGGGTTGGATAAAAAACAGCTTATCTATATTATTTAAATAATTTTTAATGTCTTTGTATTTGATTCAGTAATTTTGCAATGTGACTGCACTAACCATGCAATGCGTCATGCATATCTTATGTTTCAGGAGGCTATAACACTGAGTGATTCATATTTAATGACCAACATTTAAAATTCTAAACTTCAGTATAGCTTTAACTTTTATTTAGCAATGACATTCAATACTTTTTTCAAAATAATTTATAATTAATTTGTACACATTTTTAAATAAATAACAAAATGATAATAAATTTATACATCCGATGATGTATTGATTCTTTTTTTATCAGGGGCATTTTATGTTCCCGGCACTCGTTTTACCTCATCATATTTACCAATTTATATTTTACCAATTTATCATATTTACAAAATAAAATGCCTAAATATTTTTCCCGATTAAAAATCCTAAAAATAAAAATTGGTTTAAAACGCTTACTAATTAAAAAGCCTAAAAATAAATCATCGATAAAAAAGTCAAAGTATTTTTTATGCAATAAGGACTATGCCTCTTGGACAAATGGCTTAGCAAATTACCTTGAAATAAATGGCTTAAAACATTGCCTGTTGATATTTGGCCTGAAAAAATACCCATATCCTCTTTCCCCTAAAACATTTTTCAAGGGAGGGGTTAAAAGTATTTTTAAAAATTTAATTATTTGTGTTAATGAAGTCAATTAATTTATTTATTAATATTATTATTTTTTATTATTAATTTTATAATATTTTTATTTATTATTATTAAATATTATTGTTAATAAATTGTTAATGCAGTGAATTAAATTAATAATTAAATTAGTTATTTTTTTAAATATTATTAATATTGTTATTATTATTTTTTATTTTATTTATTTTTTGAAAAAGTCTAATAATAAATTTTCATTTTAAAAATAAAAAACATTTACTGATAAATCATCGATAAAATAGACTAATTTGGATTGTAAAATTAATTAAGCATCGACAACAAACTTTCAATAAATATCCATACAAATATTTATATGCTTTACGCATTTCGGCTTGCAATATATATTGTTTGGTGACGTTTGAAATCGTGGCAACATTGAAATCCATTTGAACATATTACTCTTATTGAGTCTTTACATATAATGCAATTTGCAACACATCGGTCACCAGATCCCTGAACGTTGTGATAGTGAATTTCGATAAGTTTTTCAATGTTAATCTTTGAAATGGTAAATTTTTGTTGCAAGAAACTCTGGTGCGCAATAATCCAACGTATTTTTAATTCTTAGATAAAGTTCCTGAATTTTCTTTAAAATTACTTCAAAGAGATAAACCAAATAATAATGTTGTGGTTGTTATAAAATTATATAAATGCAATGAGTGCACACGAAAAATTGAAGGTGAACAAACACATCAAAAATCATTTAAAACCCTTCAAGGAGCTTTGATGCTTCCTTTATCACTCAAGATGCTATAACATTTTGGACGAAGGAACATCCACTCCTTGTATTTACGTCCTTTATTCTGGTCTTTGAACTTAATGACAGAATCGAGGTTCCTACTATACAAGGGATGTTTTGGGTCATAATTCGAAGTATCGAGGAATTTATCACGAACTATTGCAGATTAAAGTATGTTTAATTTACAATTTTAATTTCCAGAAAATCGGTGTCTCAGCAACTATATTAATATTGCATTTGAATTCGATTCGATATTTTTCTAAATCTATATATTGTAATTGATACATCCTAAGTTTAGATAAATCGAGTACGGTTTGTTTAATGTAACTCGATCAATCTAAACACACCGATTCCTTTTTTAACAAAACAGAAATCGAATCATTATCGATTTTAAATAGTTTTCGAAAAGATGGTTTTGATCAGTAATGAGCTGTTTCCGGTTCGCACCGGTTCGATAGAACCGGTTGTTACATTTTTTAACAGTTAATCGAACCGGTTGTTATTTTAAACTTTAAATTAATAAAATCTATTATTTATTACAAAAACTATTTATAATTTCGATTAAATAGATTTATAATACCTATCTATAGAAATACGATTTCCAGTTATAATTGTGAGTACACTTATATTGTGAGTACACTTATGTTTTCCAGTTTATATCTAAAAATTTTGTAGCCCTTTTATTTAGAAAATAATATTTGATGAAATGCAATAGTAATATTTGTGATTATTTTAATATAAAAGTAAAAAACAATGAAGAAGAGGAAAATATTTCACCAACAAAATCTTGCTCTACAATTCTATCAGTCAATCCCGAAAAAGATAAATTCGCTGTGAATATTTGTCCAGATTGCTGGAATGGTGATCAATTAAAGCTATTTCAGGATAAATACGATGGTTTGGAATAAAAAACTTGGATGTATAAAATTCTCCTCGTTCGATAATTTGGGTATTTGTACAGAACAGAACATTCAAATGGCAAAATTTTGAAGTTTAACCATCGGGATCAACGAAATCTATTCAGCAGGCTTCATTAAGGAAAAAATGTCTGAACATTTCCAATCAAAAACACATTTATTGGTTTTAAAAATACTTTAACTAAAAAAGGAAATGAACTAACCCAAGTCATCGATTCAATGAATGACAAACATATAACTAATACAAATAAAATTTTCAATATTGCTTACAGCTTAATAAAAAGAAATAGGCCGCTTTCAGATATGGAACAGAAGTTGAACTTCAGTTGAAAAATGGGCTAGATATTGGAATTTCGCTACATTCTAGATTTACTGCAATTAGAATTGCAGAAAATATAGCAAAGCAAATGAAAAAAATAATTGTTGAAAAAATAATTACATCTAATTCAAAATTCTGCGTAATCATTGATGAAGCCTCAACTATTTCAAGTAAATCTGTCCTATTCATTTTTTTAAAGTTTAAAATGGAGCTAGAAAACCCTTTATTTGGATTTAGTTCATTTAGAATCCCAAACCGCTTAGCATATTTTTGATATCCTGCTGCAAACTTTAATAATAAATGGCTTTTCCATGAAATTTTTGATAGAAAATTTGATTGGTTTTTGTTCTGACAGTGCAAGTACAATGCTTGGTCAAAAGTCAGGTGTTGCTACAAGATTAGTAAAAGAATTCCCTTACATAATAGTTTGGCGTTGCTTAAACCATCGCCTTCAGCTTGTTTTGGATGATGCAATATATGCAATAAAGCAAGTGAATCATTTTAAATCATTTATCGATAAAATTTATGTTATTTTTGATCAATCAAATAAAAATCAATTACTTTTACAAAATATACCAAGCGATTTGGGAATTGAAATAATCAAGATAGGACGTGTTTTAGGTCCAAGATGGGGGCATGTAGCTTGAGATCTGCTTTGATTGTTTGGCGTGCTTATGTACCACTTTATAAATGTTTTCCTGAAGATTCAAAATATCTTGGTATGGTAAAACGACTTGCAAATCAATATTTTTTAAAGGATTTAGCGCTTATGGTCGATATTCTTCAAGAAATTACTTATTTATCAATAGTGTTGCAAGCCAGGTTTGTTTCTCTTCAAAAGGCAACCAAACTAATAAATAGAACTGTAAATGTTATGATACAAATGAAAGAAAATTTAGGAATATTTGAAAAAAAAGTTGAAGAAATGTTATCATCACCTACATTTGAAGATATTCCTTTTATAGAAAATAAAAAATTTGAAAGTCTTCCACGAAAACAACTTATTGAAACAATAATTGACAAAATAAATTCTCGAATGTTAAATTGAGGACATATAAGAATAAACAAAAATGAGAAAAAACGATTTTGCTGAATTATTTAATTTACTAGAAAGAAGTGATTGGAATTTGGAAGAAGTTACATGCCCGTGGATTTACGGAGAAGAAAAATTGAGAAATTTGAATGAAATAATTAGGTATGAAATTCCCATAAGCGATTTCAGAGATTATGTACAAAACATAATTGAAGAAAAAAACTCCGTAAAACATACAATTCAAAAAGCTAAAAATAAAATTAATACTATTGCTATAAGTTCAGCAGAGGCCCAAAGAGGGTTTTCATTAATGAATATCATTTGTGAAATGAAAAGAGCTAATCTTTCGGTAGAACATATTTGTAGTTTAACGACTGTTAATATGGTTGGACCACCACTTGACAGATGGAATGCTGAAGAATATGTTAAAAATTGGTTAAGGAATCATAATTCAGCTGATGATACCAGGGTTCGAAATAAAGCAAAAAAAATATTAATGAAAATAATGAACTTATTTGGAAATTATTATAATAATATATAATTTCAGCATAGGCTAATTAAATAAATAAAAAAAATTAATTCTATTCAAATAAAACGAACTTCTATTAGAAAAATTTTTTTTGTTAGTTTTTAATTTTGAGAGAACCGACTGTTAAAATTTTGGCAGCTCATACTGGTTTTAATGTATAAGTTATTAATTTATCTGCAGCATTGCACAATCTTAAATTAATTGTTTCTTAAAATTTTACCGTAGCGATTATTATTTAAAAGTTTATAATAACTTTTGTCTAATGCATTAGTTGGTTGCACTGAGTTGCATATTTGTGTCTATATATTTTTGAAATATGGGTAATTGGTTATATATAAAGGGTAATTTTTACTTTTAGAGAAAGAAATATCATTGCAGAAGTCTCCAATAAATAAAATAATTTTTCTTAGGATAATGCGTAAGCATTAACTTCTCAACCTTAGAACCCGTAGCACACATCTTTTCAACAGTTACTAGAAAATCATTCTGTTTTTAATGAAGAGATGTGGGAATCTCTAAATCTAATTCACAGGTGACGGAAAATGACAGTGTTTCAAGATCCTCGTCCAAAAAACGAATTAAATTATTTAATTGATTATTATCAGTAACCCATTTAAATTCTCCATAAGGTAATGATTGACTTAAAGCTCAACCGTAAAGATAATTGATATCAATGTAATGAAGTTCTGTATTGTAATCAGTTACTACTTGATGTTTATTAACAAAGGTTAATCCACCACGGATCCCCTTTCGGAAAAATTATACATATCCATATCCTGGGGAAGTTCAATTGGTTCTTCCAGTGTTATAAGAGCCGATGCCCATGACATACCGGGAATTCCATAAAAGTTAAGTGGTTCCAATCGGTTATGAGCTAAGGACTTTAAACAAAATTTCTGGAAAAGGTCAGCCAAAAGATAAACAGCAGTTTTGAAATAAAACATCATATAGTCGAGTAAAAAGTTACAATTGGTTTCTTCCCACAAAGATTGAGCCTTACCATATTCGTCTTCAGTTACATCTTCCAATATCGGTGAAAGTTCATACGTAGTTTCTAAAACTTCTTGAGAAGTTGCAAAGTTATAAGGAAAATTCCTTTACTATCGACATTGCTACCTACAAATTCCGAACGAGTTAAAGGAAGATTGGTCAATGTTTTTACAGCGCTATTAATGAACTGTTAATAAATTGACAAGAATCAATTAATTTTGCAGTTAAACCACTATTTCTTTCCGACAAAAAAAGAAACTTTTTACTTTTTACAGGAATACAACTTATTTTCCCCGTGTTAAAATCACTTATACCATACTTGAGGATATAGTGAAGGTTATACCCTCTCAAACTGAAAAACAACAGAAAATTCAAACCTTATTTGTCTTGAAATATTAAATATTTATTACACCAATAACAACAAGTAGCTGACGAAAATTAAAGAATATCTGAGGTTGTTAATATTATTTTCTTTTTACAATTATTTTAAAAAAGGGTAAAACAGTATTAATTGAGATATTATTTATTTCTTGTAGAAAACTAATTACGCAATCATCACCCAAGAAACTCTTTTTTGTTTTTTCGCTTGTGAAATTTTTAATTAAAAGTAGACCGGCAGAAATCGCAATGTCTTTGAAAATGCCTCTCATCTGAAGGTAAGAGAAGGCCGAAATAAGGAGTTACAGTTTTAGCTTAATTTCTAAATTCTAATTTTTTATTTACAGGTAATGTATAAAGAGTTGTCCCAAATTGATTTTTATCACACAACACCTTATGTTTAATTAATCATTAAATTTTAATGAGTTGATATCGCGCAAACCGTTTAGACATCGATGTCACCATATACTTTGAACCCTAGTACCAGCAAAAGAATGATTCATATAATTTAAAAGCCTATCTAATTTAGTTACCGTGATATAATGGTAAGAATCAATACTTTCAAATAAAATTAAATTAATAGTTTTTCCCCCAACAACTTTAAATCGATGGATAATTTCGACATACGGGTGTTTGAAAATTTCAGGGTTAGAAAAATTATTAATTAGATTAGTTTCATCGTACGTAAGAACATTAATAGAAAGATTTGGATTTTAGCCTCAAACTTTGGAATGCCACAAAGTTTCATTGGCAAATCCGAAGGTAAAAAGTAAAGTTCAGATGTTTCATCCCTAAAGGTTTTATTTCTATCACTGATACTGATATTAACATGATTTAAAATAGTTAAAATACTGTAAATGAAGATTAAATTGTCGGAATTAGCAACATTTACAGTACAATGTTTATTTAGTAAAGATAGCGGTGCTGGAATAGATCCTTGACCACTCAAACGATTTATCTGGGAGAATTTGGTAACAACAAAATTTTAATTTTTTTATAACCCAACTACTAACCTTGTTATTAATTAATGTAATTTATGAATCACTCATTATCCTGGCAGAGTTTGAAATGATAAAAGATTGAAATTCACCATCTTTTTCCAACTCTAGATCAATACAAAATTTAATCTTAACCGATGCCATTTGAGTAATTACATTAGTTTATTTATTAATTAATGTTATGAGTAATGTAATTGTTTTTTAAATTTAAATGAAAAAACATCCATTCTAACAATGGCAAATGATTGGTTTAAATCAAAATATTTTAGGGTAAGGGGTAGGGCGTTTTATTCGAGCCAAATACCAAATTTTTAAAAATTAAGGGGTTTTATAATACAATTAGTGAAAAACGTAATTATTGGAGTATTTTATATAAGGTAAGTACTATATTTATTTATATTTTACAGATTTTTTAAGTTTTAGGTCGCGGGTCATATTTGCCCCACAAGTCTTTTTTGGCGGGACATATTTTTGTCCCAATAGTCTTGTAAAGTTTTTAATTTTTAATTTGTTTTTTTATATATAGTATAAAAAATGTATGCAAAAGAAATTGAAGAAAATTTGTTTAAGAAAATATATTAAAAAAAATCTTTTAAAACCTAAAAAAGGAAAGCCGCTGCGAAAGGGTTAAATCTGTTTCAAAATGAGTTTCTTTTTTTCAGTAAGTAGATCAAGAAACGAAATCTTAGAATTAATTTCTTCTTCCACAGTAGACTTTATATTAGTATATAAGTTATGTAAACAACAGACTATGAATGACCAATTTCACCAATTAAATTCATCTTCCCACAATTTATTAGTGAATTTCATATTTTTTATCATAAAATTACAAAATTCATTAGCTACATGGTGCTACCTTGATATGCTATTACTTACAGACCGAACAAATTATTATCAATACGCCAGTACATGTAGTAAAACAGTGAAAATTTACGAGTGATATCTTACCAGCTCCTGGCTAATATAATTAATGAATGAGATATATCGTAGCTGTCGGCAAATGTGAAAACGTTATAACTTTTATTTAAATGTTAATAATTAATTACACTAAAATTTCTGCATCAATAACAATATAAAATTGGCTGATTAAACGACCTTAAACTTAATAAATTAAACTTATTCTGTGTGTGTAGCGAGGGTTTTGCCAACACACACTAAAAGCGCTATAGAACAAAATCCGGTCGGCAACCTTTGATACTCGAGCAATTATCATGCGACATTCGGTCATACTATTTAGTAAACTTAATTATTTTATGGTTTACACCTGATTCGATTCATTAAAAACTTCTATAATACAAGTTTTAATGAACAACCAATTAGAATTATGGTTAACTTTATGAATTAGCCATTTTTAAAATGGCTAACAGGTAAATTTTTTTAATAAAGTATATTTTAAGGCTTGAATTATGATCTCGTAAAGTTATGAGATCATTATTCAAGCTCTTAAATAATACTTTTAATCATCATTTATTTTTAATTCAGTTTTAATTAATTTTTTTAGGATTTTTTTAGGAATTTATGCCAATTTATTGGAATTATTATACTATAAATGTAAGTCAGATTAATTGACAAATAAATTTTATTAAAATACAAGTCCGATTAATTGAAAACTAAAATTTATTATTAAAAAGTTTCTATATTCGAATAAACTATTCTTCTGTTCCTTGGAAATTTGTTTTGGCTGCCATCTTTTTTACCTTTTGACAAATTCAAATTATTGATAATTATTGATTTATGAGGCTTTGGAAATTTCTGTTAATTTCCCAAATTTATAAAAATCTTCCCCATTTTCAATGGTATTATTGATTTGGATTTTTTATACTTATAAAAAAAAATTTTTTTAACTTAAGTTATCGGAAAACTTATGTTTTACGTATTTTTTAAACTCCTCATTTGAAGGTTCTGGTTCCACTGCTCCTGGTAAATTGCAAATAAGGTAAAAACTCAAAAACCTAGAGATTCAATGGTATTTTTGAAATATCTGAAAAGTTGTAAAAATATTAAATTGATTGATTTTCTTGAAAAATCTTACGAAATTATTTCTTAATTTTCTCTACAACTCAAAGTAGAGTTTTTGGTATTTTTTTTCAAAAATTTTCGACTTTAATTTAAAAAAAAACTTGTCTAAAAAGTTACTAGAAATAGTTTTATATAGAGTTTTTAATGAATTGAACATTTCTACATTTTGAAAGTTTGCATGCATTATTTACTATGTATTATGTGTTTATGTTTAAAAAAAATTTTCTTCAATTTCCTTCCTTCCTATAATATAAGTTTTTATTCAGTTGAACAAATTACATGCAGACACGGGTAAGTATGTATGTTCCTATATTATAGCTTTATTGATTTTTTCATTTTATTATAGGAGTTTTTAATGAATTGAAGCAGGTGTACCTTTGACCAAGTTTTTTCATTTAGAATTTCATTTATTTTTATTTAGTTTTTATCTATATATTAATATCTTTTTTTTAAATATAATCTTTCAGTATTGCTTCTTAAAAGTGATTATGAGAGTTATATTTAAGTTACATTTTTATGATTAAATAATTAAATTAATATAAATTCAAACTTTAATTTACAACAATATTAAAACAGCGTATCACCATTTATTTAAAACTGTCATTCATATACATCACTGAAAAAAGATTGACCAAATTCGTATTTTTAAATATTTAAAATTTTAGTATTTTAAGTCTCTTTCAGCATACTACACTGATTTTATTTGTTTTATCTAATTCATTTTTCACCATTATATAACCCAACTCGGTGCAACTTCAGAGTTCTTTATATTGGGCCCATAAGAGTCAATCACAATAGTCGAACAACTCCTAGCGGTGTTGATACATTTCTTTTATTTCACATATACAAATTATTTGGAACCCAATAACTAGTAAATCATATTTCACTGGGTTCATTGTTGATGTGGCATCCCTGTGATGAGTAGAAATTGTGTTTGATGGTTTAGAAACATTATTTATGTATTTTTATTGTTGACGTAAAGGTAACGCACATAGACTAAGCTTAAGCGTTAAGTAAGTTCGATTATACGGAAAATTTTGCTAACACTTTAAGGCGCTGTAAAGAGAAAGCGCGATTGGGTTCTCTGAAAACGTTACATACATTTTTACCGAATTGAATCTACTATAATCAGATAAAATAGGAATTATATTTGCGTGATACATTTTACATAAGCATGTTATTTGTAAATAAATTAAACGAGGCTGTGGAGTTTTTAATCCAGGATTGATTTTAATTATTCACGTGCTTTTGATTGCTGGCCTTAAATCTGTCTTCGCATGCATTAAGTAATGCTCACTATTTTGTATCTTTAGCAGATTCAATTTAGAAAGTATATACAACGTTTAAGAAAAACCTCCATCATGGGTTTGAATAAGAATATTAATAGCTGTGTTGTATACACTGTATATTATACAGCCAACTTGTAAAGTCGTTATTGGGTTCTAACCTTAACCTTAACATTCTCAAAACTATTATTTACTGTTACGTAATCATGCTTTTCTCAACTGGAAGCTTTGATCTTTTGTTTAAATTAATAACATATGTAATTTGATCTCTGTAAAGAAATACAATTCAAACTTAATTTATTTTTGACACTAATAAAAACGACATATCCCCGAACTTGTCGCTTTTTATATTTTCTTTTCAGACAAAAGTGAAGTTAATTATTAAGTTATCTTATTGAAATTCCCACAGACAAAATAAATTTGCTTTATGAATTTTCTGTAAAACTTGTTTACTGTGAAATTTCCTTTATCTGTTGTCCGTTGTTTTATTAAATTGCATTTTATTTACAATTTTAATTTCAACGACACTGGCATTTTCTTCAACCATCGACGGTGCCCCATCTGTTAATATACAAATAATGTTTTACCATTCAACTCGTGTACAAGCAAGTGCTAAAAAATATTTCTTGGGCTATAGAAGTTCTCGTCATTAGTAGAATTGTTGGGGTTGTCGGTGAATTTAAATAGGATGTATTGTCAATCTCACTCCAAGCGTGCTTTTAAACAACAGTAATGAACTCCAAACGATATAAACTTTATTGATTAATAAACTTTATCTCCACTTTAAAATGACACAAAGAATTATCTATTACAGTCACAACTTGGTGCTTATTACTACCCTTCGGGAAGAATAGCACTTTTCAGATCAATTGGATTTCGCAATCACTTGACTACTGTGACGGGCTTCTGAGATCGGTAAATCTGATTTAGTTGCTTTGCTTTAACTTCACTTTATTTCCTTTTCACAATTTCGGCTTTGTCTCTTTTCAGCTTTCTTTATTATTTTTTTTGCTTAATTTGTGTTTCAAATTTCTCTTTTCCTTGATTTCAACTTCTAATTTTCTCCAAATTTTTCTTTAATACCTTTCTTCAATAATTTTCTGTAATTTTCTCCTTTTAATTCTTAGTCCAATATTTTCTCTCTTTGATTCCAGTTGCGCTTCCTTTTTATACTCCGTCATCTAATAATACTTACTGATGTCAAATAGAATTTCCAATATATTTTTCCGCTAATTCCATTTGGGCCTCTATAATCACTGACAGCTGTCCAGATAAATAATTTTTAGAGATGCCCTTTCCCGGATTCCCAAACAACATTCCTTCCCTTATCTTGAAAGAGCTTTCGAAATAACGTGCAAATTTTCCTTTTGTTTTCCTAAATTTGCACTCGTTAATTATAAATGACCTTCTTTTATTCTATTGTCTGTTTTCATTGATTTTCTCTTATTCCCTTCTCGTTATTCGACATTTCTTTTCCATTCCCTTTTTATTAAGCTCTAGAACCACATCTTAATCACTTATTGTTTCCCCCAATCATTTTACATGTTTATTAATTATTTTACTCTATTATGTAGGTATCCTCAACAGAACTGTGAATTATGAACGATGAGTTTCTATGCCCAGAGGAACTAAGTTTTATCTTATTTTTTTATTGATATTAATTTTATTCTAGTTAATTGTGCTACTATTAATTCACTTTTTTAATTTTTTTCTTAGAGATATTAACACAAGTTGTGTTACACAACCTTCATCCCAAACCGTCTCAACACACTTTTACAGGTGACTCAGTGGAGTTCTACAATTTTCAAAAACAACTTATATTTACAACTATATAGCATTTAGAATAACAAGCATAATAAATAAATTATTCCAACTTTAATACAACATTTTTTGTTATTTTAAGTTGTGTTTATCGAGAATTTTCAATCAAAAAAGTTGCATTTAATAAGGAAATTGCAATTATGAAAATATTTTAATCTTTACAATAAGTACTTAAAATATTTTTATATTTCTTAATAAACAATTAATACACAATTATGCTCTTTATAGACTTCTATGTGACTTGAGTGTATCTTTTATTTTTGCTTTCTTCAATATTGCCAAGAATAGAATAATTTTATTGATATTTTATTATAGAGCTTTCAGTGATTTAAAGTTTGCATTTACTTTCATTTCACCTATAGATCAATCTTCTTTCTATTTAACACAAATTTTCATCAACGCTTTTTTAAGAAAAAGAAAAAAATAAGTGTCAAAAACATTTGTTACATAGGACAAAAGTTGATCTAGTCAAAATAAAATTTAAAATAAAAGATGAAAAATATAAATGATTTTACTTTCCTGTGATTTTTCAACGGATCTAACTGATTGTTTGTGTATTTAATAATAATCCTGTCACATACGCAACGAAAAATGAAATATTAAAAAAACTAAATTACATTAAAATCTGATATAAATTTGACACGTTGAGTTGGCTGAGAATAAATTATGGGAATGAAAAAATATAAAATAATGCCCAAACTTACCAATATAATCAAATGTTCTAGTCGGCGTGAAAATTAACGGGGGAAAGGCGGCCATACTACTTATTAATATCGACAAGTTAAGTGATAACTCAATTAGGTCAGGAAGCAATTAGAACTCGAGAAGATTTACTGATTAATTTTCCTCAAAAGAAAAATTTTTGTGAAAATTATAATTTTTTTCATCTTCTAGTTGTTTACATTTTGTTTAAAAAACGATTGCAAACATTTGTTGTTTATCGATAAAAGTTTTCCGTAAAATTTCCCATCTCATCAGTTATAAGCATCTACCGGGGGATTTAATTAGTGACAGCGCCTAATTCGTAGCCACCGAAAACTTGTTGGTAATTATACAAGTATAGTACTTTATGATCCCGACCAACCTCAAATCCTGACGGGTTAATTAGTAGTAAAAAACTACTTCCGATTAATTTTTATTACAAATAAAATTTCAAAATAATTTATTGAAAGTAAATATATTCATTAATTTCTGATTATTTTCTTTCTAGATAATAATAATAATAATAATAATAATAATAATAATAATTATAATAATAATAATATAAACTATAAACTATTAACTTTAAAATCATTTATTTTATTGTCGATAGCGGAATCGTTTATATAAATCAAATTTAGATAAATAACTATGTAAGCCAATTTCCACAATGTTTATTCATAAAATTAAATATGAAATATTTCGACCTGGCCACTCTAAAACAAAAACAAAATTTAAAAAGTCGTTTGTTTTTTATTCTTCTTTTCTAATTGATTTTTTCTTTAAACTGTTTTCAATTATTGAAATTCAATATATATATATATATATATATATATATATATATATATATATTGTTGGGCTATAAGCCACAATTAAAACGAACAATAAAAATTTAACTAATTAAAAACAAATGTAAAAATTTTATTTATATGGCTACCATCAACATACACAAGTACCGCACACAGATATTAAAAGGGAAAATAAAAACATCAAGTAAAACAAAAAAGCCAACAGAAACATAATCGATACATTAAACGGCCCAAACCTTGCTAAAGAAGGTTTTAAAAACATAGGCGAAAGCGGTTTCCAAAACTAACTATTTTGATGGTCGAAAAGAAAAATGACCCAAAAATAATAATAAAATAAAATTCAGAAAATTATAAAAATAATATCAAAAATAAGACAAAAATGAAGGAAAAAATATAAAAATTAATAAAAACCTCTCAAAATTCCCAAAAAAAGGTCTATTGGTCGCACACACACAAAACAGCTTTATATACGGTAGCCAAATTCATAATTTTAACTTTACGAAAATTCTAATTAAATCTGAACTATTTTTCTTGTATGTAAATTTTTGAAGTTAAAAATTGTTGTATTTTGTATAAATATTCCTTTTATATGTTAACGTTTTGTTTTTAAATTTAATTATATTCTGGATGGTATGGCATATTTTGGTGCCATCGACGAGTCCCTTTAAAATATTATATGATATGTACCGAAATAGACTCTGTTTGCACTACTCTCAATCGTTCGGTGTTCACGGCGAGTTCTAGTTGAGAGCCACTGGTCTTGTTCCGTAGGACACCGTTCTACAACCTAAAGCGCCTGGTGGAAACGCCGGTCGTGGTAGGCACTATAAATATTGTAAGTTCGAACTCAGTAAGGGTGGGGAAAGCGATGTGATTCATGCAAATTGATGAGTTTTGAAATCTCGTCGAAAATTATTAAATAATTGAGAGGGAAGGGGTAGATAATTTTTGTTTAACCGTCGAGATATGTCGTAGGATGAGGAGCGAGTAAAGATGAATGAAGTGATTTAAGGCAACCGTGGTAGAGTGAAAGAGCTGTTGAAAATGCGTATTCGAGGAGAGTATATTTCGGCGTATAAGACGACCCTTAAAGTCAAAAAATCACCCTTGAAAATTGTGGGTCGTCTTATACAACCGATATAAAAGAAAGTATTACAGTACAGGTAGTTGTATCATTAAAATCATTATTAAACGTAAAATAGAACTTAGTGCTAAAATTTAATATTTAATGCTTATATTATCAAGATTGTGATGATGATAGACTATTTTCAAACCACCATAACATGAGATTTTGCCAAATTTATCCTACGAATAAAACCTTAATTAAAAATAAAGAAGCAATGCATACAAAATGGAAAATATATCAAATAACCCACTTTTTCATTGTTTGTAGCTAAATTATTTATATAACTTTGACTACAATGTCCGAACATATAGTGTACAACTCACACTAGCATGAGAGAAATGGGGATAAATTACACCTTTAATCCTTAAATCACAGAAACTGACAACCACTCACTGCCACCACAACCACCTATATTTCAACCTGCATTATAGCGGAATTTATCTGAACTTCTCTTGGTGTATAGATAAAGTCATATTTTTCCTTAAACACTAAATCGACTTGTCGGTATGTAAAGTTGTGTGCATTTTCAATTAAATGAAATTTCCAAAATTAACGAAGATAGTGCCTAAATCCACCAATATGACAATGTCGGACAATCGTACCCCATTGGAGATAAAATACCAGCAACTACATCGACAATATAAAAGACTTAAGGGGACTTGGTATTCCTCGGAGAAGGCCAATGAGCTTCATAAAAAATAAGTCGTCTCTCCAACTGCAGGGACCACTTAATTATCGAGAGTCGTGTCTAACGCGTTCTGATCGCGAATCAGAGTTCTATGCTCCGTCAAGTCTTCCCTGAGAAGGAATTGCAGGCGTGAATGCTTGGTCGAGAAATTGCACAGAGAATAGATTTGATTCCGGCTTACCATGTGTCAACCGTGGGAATTGTTCAACATCTTCTTAGAGTAGTAAACTCTCCAATATCAGCTCCAATACCTAAGGCGATTCATCAAACGTCTCGTGCCCTTCAAGACATAAGCCTAACTAAAAACGGATGCGTTGTAAAAGATGTCGCGCGGAGAACGCGGCTGTCCAGAAGAACCTGGAAATATTCAGAAACCCGCCACCAGTTTAAACTATCTTTGCCCAGGGAATCCCTAATTGAAATACCCCAAATTCACCCAAGTAGACTCAAAACCTTGACATCGTGTACTCACCTTAACCGGCCCGCCATGACAATATGGCCCTAAATATGCAAATTTCTATCGACAAATTAAACGTTTGCCTACCTTTAAAATTCAAACTCGCGATCAAGTCGGGTTTGAATGGTCGTGCAACTAATGGTGGTACAATACTGAACTCGGATAGAGAACCCATTTCGCATCAAAAACACCGGCCTCTCACGAATATCCATATATCAATCTAATTACTGGACAGGCGACCCGAGCGGATCTCTATCGGTTCCAAAGGAAGCCAAAGGTTAGGACCTAAGACCATCCGTAAAGCGAAGATTGCTCAAGGAGTAGTACTAGGAACAGTGATTACCTACTTGGGGAATGTTTGGCTGTTATGTACAGTACCAACATGAGTTCACTCATGGGTACATATCAGTACGTTGTAAAGTTATGGGGTGTGCAAGGGTGAAGGTTTGAACCCTGTGGAATGATGAAGTGGGAACGAACTTATTAAATTTTGTTTTTTGTTGTTGATTGATCATGACCTATTTTAGTTCCAAATATTTCATATTTTATGAATAAACATTTCTGAAATTGGCTTATTTAGTTATTAATTTAAATTTGATTTAAATAATAATAATAAAATTTAAAATTTTGTTTAAAACAAGTGTCTATTATGTTATACTAAAATGTGAAGATTTTAAATTTTGTAGAAAGAAAATCCTATTGAACAAGACATGCAAAATAATAAATAACCGATCGTAACATTCTGTCAAACTTAAAGTTAGATAAAATGAAAAAATTAACAAATTATTGGAGAATTCGAACTTTAACTTGAACCATTTCGGGAGATAATTAAATTTCCTTAAATTATTAATAATCTTGTCCAAAAAAAAATCAAGCTCAAACATCAAAGTCAGAAAATAATGACGATTCTAAAAATTTGTTTGTTTTTGGCAATATCAAAAAAAAAAATTCTCAAACGTTACAATGGAATAATAAATTTAGCGTTTTAATGCTGAGAAATAACATAAAATTTAATCATTGAATTTTTGAAATTTTTCCTTTATTTTAATATAACAAAAAATAATTAAATGACATTAATTTCATTTTATGATTGAAATTTTGTAAATGTTAAAATTTACAATTTAAACTTGTTTTTCAAATAGTTTGAGTCAAGACTGCAAAACTGCCAAAACCAAAAAGGATAAAGTCTAAGTCCGTAATTTTAAAAGGATCCTGTAAGAGGTTTTAAACATATCTTGTTGTTTAGAAGTAGCGTATTGTTGTTCACCAGACACTCAGCTGTTGAGGATGACTGACACCTTCATTCTTGCAATAGAGTACGCTTTAAACATGCCACCGAAGAAAACTGTTTTATTTTTTTGTTTACTACATATTATTACTTTATAAATTATATTACAATCGGCACTTCAAAACTAGTGGATTTTGGAAGGATACAACATGAGTTGGTCAAGATTTCCTGTTCATTTATTTTTTTTCATAAAAGCGACCTTTCTATGCTACATAGTTTAACTTTCTCTGATCTATTGTATTAATAATAATTCTTTGTTTTACTGTTCATTTTTGTATTTGAGTACATTTAAAGATTTATCTGTTATAATTTAACTTCTAAAAATGTTATTATTTTTTATTTTATTATTTACTATGTTGTTATTATTTGTTATCATCCCTCCACATGAAATAAATTTTATAAAGCTGCCTCTCTTATAGTAGTTATTCCAAATAATAAGATATTGTTAAGCATTATTTATATTTTATCTTTATACCATTCAGCGGCGTAGTCAGGATTTCAAAGGGGGTGCAAAAATGTTTTTTCTCCTAAAAATACTACTAATTCTAACTATATTTCAGACCTCAAAACTCAGCAATAACATTTATTTTTGGTCTTCAGAATTCATACGTCAAGTCGATGTTTTCCTTTGCGGAACTCGTCGATAAATTCTTCAAGCAATACTTTGATATCACGATAAATGCTCAAAAACATCAATCCATTGAGTCTTTCCTCTCTTGTCGTGTTTCTGTCAGCTGTTTTAACTTGCTTCGTTTGGCTGAATGAACGTTCGACGTCAGTGATTGTTACAGAACTCACATTGTAGATTTTCAGCAATGTGAAAAAGTTTGGAAACATCACTTGCGGGTATGTTGTGAAGTTGTCTATCGCAGTTTGTGGTTTTCCTGATGAATTTCTCAGTCATTTCTGCAACATCTCAACTTATCCAAAAAAACATCTGCAGTGATCCGTTCAAGTCGCCTGCTTAAAAATGAAAGATGTCTAAGACTATTCAGGACTTTGTCGCTGACCTGCCAATCAAGTTTAAACATCAAATTTTTCTCGATTAAGTGAATTTAACAATGGGGTGAAAAAAGAAACTTAAATAAAATTCTTCAGACTGCTTGTTCATTCCATCCAATATCGGTCGTCCTCTATTTTACGGCAATGAAATGCCAACTTCAAAGCGTGATGCAACCACAGAAGCATCTTTGAATAAATTTTATAAAAATTGTTCTGCTTAATCGTCACAAGCTTTACGATAAGATCCTTTGACGATGAAATTGCAGTTCTATAATCTATTGAAGGTGATTGTAGAAGTTGACTTAATGGAAGGGTGAAAGCAAACACGAATTTTAATGTGACAAGAGAGATAATGAAGTCGAAGGTCAACACTGTGATTAGGAAGCTTTGAGCTTTCTGGCATCGTCGTTGCTACACCATCCTGCAATGACACTCAAAACGTCAATTGTTGGCTCGAGAAAGTGTTGACTGCTTTATGACGTTCAAACCGGCGCGTTCCGCAAGTATTTTTTAGCTTTCTCTTAGCAGTATCTGTTGTTGTTCTCTCGATTGATTTGCCAAAGTCAACTTGTTTTTTCGAGGAGTTCAAGAAGTTTTAGATACTATTAATTGTCCCAAGCACAGAGTAATCTGTTTCACTTTGCAGCTTTCTCCCAATGACCAAGTTCAATCAATGACTGAAGCAATTTACGTAAGTAACTAAAGGAAACTGTGGGCGAACTCTTTCCGAAATGCCTGATTTCTCTCTACTCATCACTCTTGCTCCATATAAGCCCCTTCCTCGCTAAACAATGAGTCAGTAAGTCCCTTGATCATTACATCAACCAAATCTATGAGCATTAAAAACACTTCGACGATATTTCTGTCATCAAGGTATGTGACATTTTTCCGCCAACTATCTAATGCTTTCCGGAAAAACTCGTCCCTCGATGCAAGAAGTGTAATCAGATTTCTGAAGTTTCCATCGTTTAAGATTCCACCAGAATCTCTCTGTCCTCGGAACGATAATTACTGTCAAGCGAGATAATTTATCCTGCTTCTTTGTCAGACAATGGTAGCTCGACGTTATGTTAAGAATCGTTTTTATCTTCACGAAGTTTTGGAGTCTTAGTAAAAAAAACGGGAAAGCAAACTTTGATGATGTCTATCATGGCTGTAAATCAGTTAAATATTTAAAAATTCAACGCAAGTAAAGAAAGAAAATTTAGTTAGTACTTGCTGAAGACTATGATGCTATATGAAACTAGTCAACACTTTATTGAACTTTAACAATTTGAAAAATCGAAATCCGATAGGTAAATCATCAACTTCTAAAATTACAGAAGTTTCTTGGATCAATTTATTGTTTTATGAAAAAACAGTTTCGCCTAAAATCCCTAGAAACTCAGGTATCTCCCCTAAGGCTACGCGCCTGACACTTATTAAGAGTCTACAAGTTTAAATAAGGTTAAATTAAAAAAATGTATATTTGTAAAAATAATCATTTTTAAATAGGATTGCCCTGACTTTTATCTTTAAACTCGCAAGGCCCACTTTAGGAAACACGGCTCTTAAGTAAAGAAAATAAGTTGTAAAGAATTATTTTAAAAGTATGAATCCAAAAATTATGAACACATATGAATAAAGAATCAGAATTAAATTTGTTGTTCTACAATTTTTTTAAAAAAAAATTTAACCGATTATAGAATTTGTTTCTGATCTAGAGTATAAGTTTTCATGTAATGAATGCAGTACCACATACATTGAAGAAGCTTCCCGTCATCACGCACATGGGTTCAGGAACATAGCCAATTGAGAGACGTGAGTAATATTATTGAGCATAGAAACATGTGCAAAGGAACAACTAATTTAAAAGATTTTACAATTTTATATAAAAACTTTAATAATAAGTGAGAAAGAATTGCTGATTAAATCACAATCTCCTACAATTAATATTCAATCAGTGACAAATTTATCTAGATTATTTAATTAAATCAATAAATCTTAACTGTTACATCCTTATTTTTTTGTAAATAGCAGTTAACAAAATTTATGATGTTAGATTAATGTTGAAAATTAATTATTGATGAATTATTGATTAATTTGTTTAAATTTTCAAATTTTCATTTAGATTTTGTTAATATGATTTATAACCTGAAGAAGACTGATAAACGGTCGAAATATGTTTTGAAATGTTATATAGAATATACAGTTGGCGTTTAATTATTATTATTATTATTATTATTAATTTCTAGCTTGATGGCTGTCGATCGCAGAATACATTAAACGCCCCCTCCCGAATAGATAGCTAAACAGTTCTAATATTGACTTACTTGATGAATTTATGGGGATAGTTGATTATTGCAATGAATTTTTGTTTAAATGATGAAAAATTTCCAAATCAAACAAATTTCCAAACAGTTTACTCTGAGTTCATAATATTTATTGTTTATGTCGGATAAAATTTTCAAAATTAATTATATTTGAAAAACTGAGTAAAATTATTTTCAAATAAATAAAAATTTAACGGAAATTTTTTATGTGATTTTTGTATTTAAATTAAAAAATTTAAACAGTTTAATTTTACTTTTTAACTCTTTGATGCATTATGTCTAAATATTTTGTTTTACAAATGTGTCGCATGCGTTCTCAATTTTTAATATTTGCATAAAATATATGATCAACTGCGCCAAGACAGGCATCATCTATGATTACTTGGATCAGTATTTCCAAACCTGTGGGTCGCGACCCAAACAAGAGTCACCTAAACATTTACCAGGAATTGCCTGAGACATTCTGAAAATTAAAAAACTTCAACATCAAAATTAGTCACTTCGAATGTGTACGTCTCTAAATTGTACAATGGGCATTGCACAATATACACTTAAAATGTAAACATTTTATTTCTTTGCAAGTTCATTTTTGAAAAATATTGACCAAAACATTTAACCTAAACATTTATTCAATTCTATATAATTTGTAACTAAAAACACAGTGCCTATAAATTATCAGATATTTTAGAAGTCAAGTACATAGTTAGTTAGAAAATGCAGTAAAGGAAAAGCAATCCAAATAATTTTATTGCTTGATTCATCCCAATTTGACAAATGTTATCAATGGGACATATCTCCAGAAAGGTTGAGAACCGCTGACTTAGATATTTATTTCAATACAAAATGTTTTACCAAAATTTCAGCATCCATAAATATGTACGTATAGAGTTAAACAATGTTGAATAAATCGCTTAATTCAGTTTTTATGCTTCTGTAATTAAGTTTTCGATTTGTTTTAATTTATCGAAAAAAATGCATGTAAACACCAGTGTAAAGGTCATTTAAAATTTGCGATAACACATAAAGTAATACAAATTAAAGAACACAACATCTTGAGAATAAATAAAATATAGAATAATATTTTATGCAATCCAAGTGATGGATAATAATAATAATAATAATAATAATAATAATAATAATAATAATAATAATAATAATAATAATAATAATAATAATAATAATAATAATAATAATAATAATAATAATAATAATAATAATAATAATAATAATAATAATAATAATAATAATAATAATAATAATAATATGTGTGAAACGTTTATTGGTTATATTACATTATTAATCTTTTGTTGTTCACTGTGCCATGGCCCTATTTTCAAAGAAAATTGGTAGACTGAATATTGTGAATAGGACTTTCTGACTTTCTTTTCATCTTCAAGCTTCTGAAACATTTAAGAAATTTGCTTTTTTATTAAGATTTTAAGTTTTACAGTTGTAAGATAATTTTTAAGTGAATTGAATTATTGTTTGAGAGAAAAAATTTTCTATTATCGTTTCTTCCCCTATAACCCTTTAATAAGAGTACACTTGGTCCAGTCTTCTTGAAACTCATGGATAATAATCTCTTTCGTTTGTGTAAATCTGATAAATAAACGTATAGAGCCTTCATTATTTTAACTTCCTCCTCAGTCGAATGCACTGAGCCATTAATTTCTTATGAAATTTTGATAATTTTTCTGATTCATTCGTAGAGTGAATTGTAAACTAGAAGGGCGCATCTCTTAGTTTCCGCAATTTTTGCCGCAATTTTTGTTGTATAATTGTTTTATCTTGTAAGGACAAAATATTTAAACAAATTAAGGACTTTACATCGATAAATCTTAAATAAAACATTTACAAATTGAATCTCATATAAACTGAAAATTTAAATAGCATCGTATATTGCATCAGGTACACGTTTTGGTACCCTTATACTAGTTTGCTATAAAGAGAGACAAGTGTACAATAGTTTATTCTAACGACGAATCTCCAACACACTCTTATATAATTCTTTGGTTAGCATCTTAAAAGGAAGTTTATTAGCTTAGAAATTATTGATACAGAATACTTTCATACACGCAAACATTCCAACATATGAAACCAACCAGCAAAAATCTCAAATAATCTTCCACGTTTTGAATAATTTTATTTCAGTTTACGTCTCTCAGTTTATACCTATTTTCATAAATCTGTAACATAATTTCATATAGTCCTTCATAACATCCATTCATCTTTCTTATATTTTCTCGCTTTACTAATACGTTATATCCAATCTTGAAATTTCTAGAAGTTATGGTTTTATTTTATTTCCTTCCTTATTTTATTTATTTAAAATATTTTCTCCAAATTTCTTTTCATTTTTAATCAATATTGATACGTTCTGAATCCAAATTTTGCGTTCCAGTCAATTTTCGGCATATTGTCCGCAGGTGAAAATTCCTTTGTTTGATGTATTTTTGACTTTAACATGAATTCAACATCTGGTAAGATTTCTGACCAATCTTTATTTCGTTTTTTTTTGTGTAAAGGCTATTGAATCTCTTATAGTTCTAAATTGTCTTTCCACTATATTTATGGTATAACAGTGGTGTATTTAGTCTAACTGTCCAATTTATACACAAACACAACACAGCGGTATAAAAATTAGCATTTAATAAATTTTGGCAGTTTACAGCTGGTAATTGTATTTTTTTTCTCAATTGCGTATGCTATTTTAAAAAGGTTAAAGCTTTCCGTTTAAATGCAAACTACGCACTACAGTACAAAAATTAATATTCGAACATTTTTGCTATTAGTTTCACTCTTTCCGTCCATTTACAAAACTTTTAACCGTTTGTGATAAATAAACCAAATTTTAACCATAAATAGCTGTTAAGGAAGTAATAATTTTAGTAAAACATAATTTTCCTCTATTTCTTCCCCTATTCAAGCTACACCACCTCAAACTTTAAAAATAATCTACTTTAGTAAGCTGATAACTTTTTAACCAAACATGATTTTTTAGATCAGTAAACATTATAATATAGACGAATATTTTTACTTTTTAATAGATTTTTCATGTGATTTCTAGCCTGAAAAACACTTATAAACGGTCGAAATATATAGTGAAATGTTATATAGATTATACAGTTGGCGTTTTTCAATTATTATATATATATCAGTGATCGGATTATTGCCCACACGAAAAATGCAAACAGAAAAATGCCCACATAGACAAATGCACGCATAAAAAAATAGAGAAAAATGCACTACAAATAAAAAAATTCTTAATGTAATATATTTCAAACCCGAGTTGTAAAGGAAAATTTTCACTTCTCAATTTCTCGCAAATTCTCAATTATTTAAGAATTCTCAACTCTTGAGAATTTGATTTTTTGAAAATAATAAATATTTAGGTAATACAAAAAAAGCAAAACAAAACAGTAAAATAAAGACAAATCTACTTACTTTTATTAATGAAGTAAAAAGAATTTTTGTCACAGTGATTAATAGCAATTATTATTATTATTATCGTACATTGATTAACTCTTAGATTGAATATTATTCTTGATTTTTTCTCTATTTATTTTATTGTAGTGCTTTTTTCTATGCGTGCTTTTTCTATGTGAGGATTTTTCGTGTGAGCAATACTGTCTGTGGGCATTTTTCGTCTGGGCATTTATCACCGAATCATATATATCATTCGTACTATAGATAAGAATACTGTCTTTATTCAGTCGTCTGATACATCACAAATTGATATGATTGATTGGATAAAATGGAATTTAACGCCTCCCCCTCATTTATCTCTTTTTTGGAATTTGAATTGAAAATGAATAAGAAAATTACTTTTAGACCAATTTCCCAGTAATTCCCAATCCATTGAAAAGCCATCAAGGATGTTTCTGTTGCCATTTGCAAAGTGTTTGGTCACAAGTCCAGGCATGGTATGACATCGGTAATACTTTTTAAACCTTTGGATGGATGTTCTTAATAAAAAATACTATCGAAAGTTGATTTTTGTCTTTGAAAAGGATAATTCAAATTTTTTCTTTCCTAATCATTGACATTGTCATGATATTTTCAATGCGGGATGAGGACACAGAATATACAATTTCAGCACAAGGGAGTAAATATAATAGCTTATATAAACTACATCTAAATATGGCCAAAGGCTCAAAACCACATTCCGACAGTAACCAAATAACATTGTTTTCACACTTCATCTTAAAAAACAAATTTTACTAAAGCAAAATATGTAACAGGAAAATGTGGTAAAGTGCGGTAGTAAGTGCCCTAATCAACTCCATTAGTAAGTCTCATATTTCTAGAATACTGACGACAATACTAACGACGCAAAATCACTTATGTTTAAATGCATGTTTGGAAAAAAGGTAGGAGCAGTAAAATTTCTAAACATCTAAGTAAAAATGGCTTGATTCGATGCTTATATACCCAAATACAACGTTTTACTATGTTTCCTCTCTTCAACTCAAAATTTATTAAGATTCGACCCCCCTTTATATATATATATCAGTGGCGTGCGGTGGGTTTCCATGCAGGGTGTGCAGAGAGCAACGATAATAGTAAGCATAATAATAAAACCATAAAAATATACATTAAAAACGTTTTTACTATTAATTTTTTATTTGTACACAAAATCCATACGCCTATCTGTATTTTTAACAAAATCATCAATTACATGATCATAAAACTCTGGTTTTGATTGTAATAAGTGTAACATTTCTTTTTCTATTGTTATTACAGATAAATTGATTAATCTACCCTGGATCATTGCATTCCGTGCATAATTGTTTACTCTTTTCAATGCTGAAAATAATCTCTCCACTGAAGCAGTTGAAAATGGAATAGTACAAATTAAGTGCGCCAATTTATTTACTTCGCTTAGGGCATCTGTCAAATCATTTACCAGTATATGCTGAATAAGTTTCGCTAAATTCATTTCATGATATGATTCACTACGATACAGAACGCATAATTCATTTGCTAGCTTTACAAAATCGAAATGTTTTGCATACGCGTTCTTTAACGAATTAAGACATTCATCCGGAAATTTACTTTGATATTTCTTAAAAAAGCTGAAATTCAATAATTCAAAAAATTTGAGCGAACTTATTTTTTAAAACGAATATCTAACTGACAAAAAATAGTGTCCATTATTTCGTAATATAAACTTTTAAAATGTTGGTCTACACTTGAGTTCTGTAAATTTACACGACGTTTCTTTAAATTTGGGGAACCCACTACAGAAATAGTCTCTTCATAGACTTCAATAAATGCAACATCATTTCGCATATTTCGAATTGCGTTTTTTACTTCCTCTACTTTTTGAGTAGAATATGCTATATCTAAGTTAGTTTTTTGTAGAATATAAAACAAAACATCGGTATAACTAAACACTTTGGCAAAAATATTTAGGAGAAAATTACTATTAAATTCTTCAAAAAACATATGATAACCCTTTGCAATATTAATTGTGTCGTTGTCCCAGCCTTCTGGATTCTCAATAATATTTTCAAATAATTCCGATAGGCCTTGCCTTTCGCTTTTTATGGTATTTACCAAGAGAGATGAATAATTCCAACGTGTTGCAGCTAATTTTGGAAATTTTCTTTTAATAGTTTCATTTAAAACATGATTTCTTTTTGTAGACACCAAAAAAATGACACTATGCCAGAAATTGTTGCAAAAAATAATTTACAATCTTTTATAAACAATACAGATTGTGACAGAACTAAATTAAGTACATGTGCGCAACAATGCACGAACATAGCTTCTGGAAAAATGTCTTTGACTTTTTTCTGCGTCTCATTCAAAGCTCCTGCCATGACTGTCGCTCCATCGTACGTTTGAGCAATCAGTTTATTCTCACATCCCCAACTCAAAATCGTTTCTTGCACAACATTACACAAAGCTTCTGCTGAACGGTCACCACTAACATCTTTGAAAAACAAAAATCTTTCCATTGGTACACCATAATTAACATATCGTAGCACAACCGATAATTGCGATTTGTGAGATATGTCAGACGTTTCATCCAGCATAATAGCAAAGAATGGCGTTTCTTTTACCTCATTTCTAATTTCGGAAATCAAAATATTTTTAATCGATGCAATAATATCATTTTGTATTCTATTAGAGGTTCCAGAAAATACAGTCGCGGTTCTTAGATGATTTGCTAAAAGGTCATCATATTTACTAATTAATGTTACTAATTCTAGATAATTTCCTCGATTAAAGGAATTTATATTCTCATTGTGTCCACTAAATGCCTCTTCTTGTTTTGCTAAGTAACAAACTACATCTATTAATCTCTTAAGAATATTTCTATTTCTTGTTACTTTTTCATTGTGTTGAACAATCGATGAAGCCTTTTGTTGATCTAACATTAAATCTATCCTGACAGTACCAAATGTTTTTAATTGTATTACGGCATTTATGTGAGATTGTGTCCTTTCATGTTTCTTTGCAGCTTCGTGAAAATGATTTAAATCACTGTAGCCTTGTTTTATCCAAATGTTCTTATCTTTTTCATTTACAACAAAAAGTAAACATGGCCAACAGAACAACTTATTTAATTCCCTACAACCGGTTAACCATTTAAATTTTTCATTGATAGATTTTTGAAAATGCCGCACATACTGTTGTCCTTTAATCTTAACGCTTTGCGATAGAAAAATATCAGGCGCCGTTCTACTTAATTTAACTATTTCGTTTTTTGTATCAGCATCTCGTCTTAAAAATGGATTTTCCAATAAATCTTTAATTATTGAGACATCTGGGTTCTCCATTCTCAAATGGATTATTTATTTTGAATTTAAATTTAAAGAATACAATAAATAAAATTTATACCTGAAATGATGTATCAAATGTATCAAATTAAATCAATTTATCAATCAAGATATAATAACTATAATTTTAAAAAGTTTTTTAATGTTATTATTTTCATTTAAACCAGCGAAACTTGAGAAAAGTACTAGAGGCACCATAGTGGGATGTGTCACATCCAGCACAGTACCTCCTCCCCGGCTGAGTGAAAGTTTTTCTAAGTCCAAAAGTCCAAAAAATTTTTAAGACAAAGACAATGACTCATTCAAGGTCATTTAAACAAAGACCATGACTCATTCAAGGTCGTTGGATGACTCATCATATTTTCTAGGTCATTTAAACAAAGACCATGACTCGTTCAAGGTCATTGGATGAATCATCATATTTTTTCAAGGTCATTCAAAAATAAGTCAAGGTCATATTATTTTTAAACATTTTTAAACTTTAATTTACTACTTATTTTTATAAGTAGTATATATTTTGTAAATTTATTTTATTTATTTTTTATTATTATTAATATTATTATTTTTATTATTATTTAATAAATATTATTATTAATATTATTATTAATAATATATAATAAAAAACCAAGGCATATACATAAAAACTTTTATTATAAAGAAATAATTCTACTATAATAATATTGTCGAAGAGCTTTATTCAAAGCCCATTCCACATACTTTCGATATCGGGCCGCACAGCAATGACATCCATCACCACATGGATATTCAGGTTCCATATCTTTTAACAATTTTTTTTGCTTGACATCCCATAGGAACTCGTCGAAGTACACAAGTACTAAAACTAATCTTTGGAATCACACATCCGTTAGGTGAGAAACTAATGGGATGGACTGATTTCGATATGACGACGAGAAGATCGTTCAAGAAACACCATATTAAGGCAAGGAGAGATCAATAGACCAAATGAATCATATGGATGCACACCGGAAACATCAGAACAATAACTCATCATTGAGCCAATAGAAACTGCCGATAGTTTCGGAACCAGGTCTATTTAATTTGTATCAAGTAAACAAACATTAATTACTTTACAAGTGTCTTGGTTATTTATTCCGGTTCGTTCCATCGTAGCCCAAAGAAAACGATATTGATACTTTTTGTTGACTTGGTACCTGAAGTCTGAACTATCTGATTCTTCCGTCGAGATTTCACATTCCATAAAATTTTCTTTTCCTTCTGTTGGGCCAAAACACAAACGGCCTTGTAAATGTTTAAATGAATCGGTAATACACATGCAAATATAACCTACAACTTTAAAATCAAACCCATGAAAACATCAATTAAACCCAGCAAAATATGAGAGAAAAGCAACTACATATAAAATAATAAACATAAAAATAAATTAAAATAATAACAAAAAGCAACAAGATCCGCACGATATAAATACAAACATAACACGAAAACCCAACAAATTCGAACGAAATTTGATAATTTAACAAAAATGAAAATTTCATGAAAATGAAATTTAAATCAAAGAATTTGAATTAGAAATAATTCAATAAAAATTTCAAATAAAAAATTATCAAAATAAATTAAAAAATAATAAAAATTAAGATTAGAAAGTAGATAGATATGTCGCCGCTAGACCATGTCACCGCTGGACCACATACCCCCCCCCGGGAAATTTTTTTTCTAAGTCCAAAAGTACAAATTTTTTAAAAGTACAAAAAATTTTTAAACAAAGACAATGACTCATTCAAGGTAATTGAAACAAAGACCATGACTCATTCAAGGTAATTGAAACAAAGACCATGACTCATTCAAGGTCATTGGATGACTCATCATATTTTTTCAAGGTCATTTAAACAAAGACCATGATTCGTTCAAGGTCATTGGATGACTCATCATATTTTTTCAAGGTAATTTAAACAAAGACAATGACTCACTCAAGGTCATTGGATGACTCATCATATTTTTTCAAGGTCATTTAAACAAAGACCGTGACTCATTCAAAAAAATTTTTTCAAAATTTTTTCTATGTTGAAAAGTACACGATTTCCAATGTCACCGCTGGACCAAAAACATAGAATATTTTTCGAAATTTTTTCTATGTTGAAAAGTACAAATTTTTTCAAGGTCATTGAAACAAAGACCATGACTCATTCAAGGTCATTGGATGACTCATCATATTTGTTCAAGGTCATTTAAACAAAGACCGTGACTCATTCAAAAAAATTTTTTTCAAAATTTTTTCTATGTTGAAAAGTACACGATTTCCTATGTCACCGCTGGACCAAAAACATAAAATATTTTTCGAAATTTTTTCTATGTTGAAAAGTACAAATTTTTTCAAGGTCATTCAAAAGTAGGTCAAGGTCATTGTAAAAATTTTCAAGGTCACGGAATTTTTGATCATTTTTCAATTATATTATGTCTACTTACTTTTATAAGTAGTATATATTTTGTAAATATTTTTAAAAATATTATTTTTATAATTATTTTATAAATATTATTATTTTTATATAATAAAAAACTTAGATATACAGCAAAAACTTTTATTATAAAGAGATAATTCTACTATAGTAGTATTGTCTAAGAGGTTTATTCAAAGCCCATTCCACATACTTCCGATATCGGGCGGCGCAGCAATGACATCCATCACCACAAGGGTATTCGGGTTCCATATCTTTTGACAAATTGTTTTGTTCGATATCCCATAGGAACTCATTGATTACAGTAAATATCCATACAGATGTATGGTTGAATATCAAGTCTGGAATTATTAATTTTGGCTTTTTCTTCAATATTTCATTTATTTCTGGATAATAGAATTCCAGACGTTCTTTAATAACTTTAAAATATTCATCTATCAAATAGTTAATAATAATATTTAGTAATTATTAATTACCATAATGTTTAATTTCATTCATAGCTTGAACTGCGCTTGGTACATCCATTATAATAATAAAAATTGAAATAACAATTACTTTTATACTAATTTAGACCAATGAAAAGTTAAACACACAACTTTTTAGCTATAAACAATAAATATTAATTTATATAGATTTGAAAAATGATTAAAGAAATTTTAATAATAATATTAATTTTTAATATGGTCAACTCCATTGTTGTAACCGTTCAAGGTAAAAATTCAACAAGATGTCCTGATACAGCAGTGTTGATGGATATTTTGTATATGATAGATAGGCCTAGATATTTGAAAACTCCAGTCAAAAGATTATCTGAAAAAATGAGTAATTTAGAATTCCGATTTGAACATACATACGAGACTTTAAAAAGAGCTAAAAACGAATTATATGATGATATTATATATCTAAATAAGACCATTGGTATTATAAAAAATGAATTAAGAAAATCAATATTCGAATTGAAAGAAAATCGTAAACTTAATGAAAAAATGTTGAATCAAGTTCAATATAGTATAAAATTTTATTCTAATAAAACAACTGATCAGTTCAATCGTATAATGAAATTACAACAACCGGTTAACAGTGGTGACAACAAATTGAAAGAAGTTAACAGTGCCAACAAATCATCATCACCATTTCCATTATATATTTTTACATATTTTCTTAGTATTGCATGATTCTGATTGGTCGAATATAGTATAAATACGCTTACACTTTCAAATATTTTTATAAAATTCCAGAAACTAAGTTTTTTATAACTTAGTTGAATGAGCGGGTCTCTAATAATAGAGAAGAAGATGATATCATTAAAAACATAAAATCCATGGTAAACCGTACCGAGAAAATCGTAGAAGACATTCCATTTGATTATGAAAATATTCTCAATTTGCCAACATTGGAGAGAAAGAAGTCATTCCAATCGATATTTAGTTACATGTTTGATGAAAATAATAAATGGATGCGAATAATAGTAGGATTAATGTATATGAAACACATGATATTAAAATCTGGATCCGACTATGAAAATTATTTCCAATGGTCTATAGAGGTAAATTACTTTATATTGTTATTAATTTATCAATTTTTAGGTTATAGAAACAAAAATTGATCCGTGGGTAGAAACAAACGGTGGATGGACAGCGATTATTCAAGTTGCCGCAGAAGCCAAACGCTCTGATATTAATATCGAAAATTGCAAATTTTTATTAAAACTATTAACTGGAGCATCTGTTTTATATTTATGTAATAAAGTTTATCATAGATTTTAATAAAATATTTCTTTGTTGTTATTATTAATAATAAAAAACTATATTTTTAAAGATTTATTGATTATTACATGTACATTCTTCATCACCACAATATTCTATCATAATATTTTCTATAACATGGTCAATAAAATTCTTAAATTCGGTAGGCTCATCTTTAATAATTTCGGTAGTATCTTCAGTATCATTAATATTTTCTTCATCATTAATAACTGTATCATCAATAATTTCTTCAGAATCATTAATAATTTCAGTATTAATTTCTCCATCATTAACAATTTCAGTATCATCACTCTGACATCCAGAATCACTCTGACATCCTGAATCACAACCTGAATCTTCTTTACTCAATGCTTCAACTAGAATCAACATATCTCTAATTTTTACACCGGTTATTTCTTCGAGTTTATCAAACAAAAAGTTTATTAAATATTCTAAACGAAATTAATTAATTAATTTATATTTTATATTTTACCTTTTTCAGACATCATTTTAAAACTATTTTAAAACTACTTATAACTTTGTTTATAGAATAACAAAGAAAACATTAATACATTTATTAAACACTAAACACTATACATTAAAATAATTGTGAAAGTCTAGCAGTAACAATTTTCCAGATTGGAGAAAGCACATCATTTTGATCAGCTTTATATCCTTGGATTGTTATTGTTATATACCAGTTTTCCTGTTCTTTGAATCCTATTTCTGTAAATGCATCATAATATCTGGTATATTGACTCGTGAAGAAAGCATTTTAAATTGGAATTGATCTTTTTGAATGTATTATCAATATCCTTGATATATAACATTGAGAGAGTCCCAGCAAGAGATTGAAATTGAGTTTTATTGAGTTTGACTGGATTTGCCAATTGCATATTGATAGGCTCCTTTAAAAAATACATTTTATAATTGTGGAACATCTGAACTGGTTGGACACTGATAGCACTTATTTTCTTGGTCATGTTTGATTTATGATCTTTTTAAGGTGGTGACGCGCTTTTATACCCTGGACAGATAATGATTAACCAACCAGAATCGTGTATATGATTATAACAAAGACAGTGCATGTTTAATGCATGATAAGTGCAAAATAAGTGCGTGACTTCAAAATATATAAAACTGTATGTGAATTAACCAATGGAGTTTGTATATGATTTTACACACATCTTTCATCTATATAAAATGCATTATTAATATCACGTGTTTTATTATTATTATTACTATTATTGTTAACACCACCAAAATAAAACTAGTACTACCAAAATAAAATACAAAACATTTATTATTATTATCATTATTATTATTATTATTATTATTATTATTACTATTATTACTATTATTATTATTACCACCACCAAAATAAAACTATTACTACCAAAATACAAAATATTTATTATTGTTACCACCACAAAAATAAAACTAGTACTACCAAAACAAAACAAAACAAAAATAAAATACCAAACATTTATTTTCTAAAAAGTTGATATTTAAATGAATTTCTAACGGATTTCGCCAGGCACCATTCGACATATCGCTGGTATCGAAAATCACAGCAGATGCAACCCAGAATACAGGGGTATTCGGGTTCCATCTCCTTCGGTCTTCGGTCAAGCTTTATATCCCATAGAGCTTGATCTATTATGTTAAAAATCCATATGTTGGTGGTTCCATAGACCAAATCTGGAATTATTGATTCTGGCTGGTCTTTGACTATTGCTCTGAGTTGAGGATAGAAAAAGAATAACCCTTCAAGTAATACGGCCTGATATTTATCTGGAAACAAAGATAATAATATTAATAAATAATAAATAATAAATTTACCTTAGTTTTCAATTTCTTTCTTGGTTAATTTTGTGCTTGTAGTCATCATTGTATTTTCCATTTTTAAAAATGAAATGAAATGAATAAGCAAGTTGTTTTAATCAATCATTAGCCAATCAGATATCGACCAATCCGGTGATTTCATTTTGTATGTCACAAACAATATTTTTGTACTCTAGATTTCGCACCCCTAATATGACTATTTTGCCACTGGCAAACACGTTAACACACATTGGGTTGTATTTTAAAAGCCTCAGTGCAGGAAATAATTCTGGTTCGAAAATACAAAGACATTTTGTTGACATGTTGTATAGATTGATAGATTGTCCCATATCCATGGTAACTGTAATTGACTGTATTTTAATATCCTTTATTCTATATTGTAATTTATTGACATCTAAAGGTTTCTTACATCCCATGATTCTGCATTTGCCGGATTTGAAAAATATTATAGGGTATTTTCCACTCCTATCAACAATTTTTTGAGGTTTACCAATCGGAAATGTCATTTTTGATACATCGAAAGTTCCTTTATAATTTATATTTGATAACATAATTAAACAATAAAGAAATATTAAGCTATATATATGATTTTTAGGAAGAGTTCATTTAATCATATAATATAAACAAAAACCTATAATTCTACAAATTAATAATGGAATTAAGAAATGATGCTGTCTATCAAATCGTCGGTCCAAGTGGTAGTGGTAAAACTATGTTTGTGTGTAAATTACTGAAATCTAATTTATTTCAAACAAAATTCAACAAGATTTATTGGCATAGGGGTGCAGATGAAGAACATGAATTAACTCAGGATAATTTCTGTAAATTGAAAAACATGAAAATAGTAAAGGGTTTCGATAAAAACTGGTCAAGTCTTTTAAGGAAAGGTGATGTAATCATTATTGATGATTTGTATCAGGAAGCTAATAAAGAAAAGGATTTTAATAATTTATTCACAAAAATCAGTAGACATGTTGGTGTTACTGTGATATTTATTACTCAAAATTTATTTCATCAGGGTGGCGCACATCGAACAAGAAATTTAAATGTTCAATATTTAGTTATTTTCAAGAATCCTAGAGATGCAACAGTTATTGATTTTCTTGCTCGACAAGCATACCCTAATAATCGTAATTTTCTCATCAGTGCATTTCAAGATGCTACAAAATCACCACATGGATATATATTTCTTGATTTCACACAACAATGCAATAACGATTTACGGTTAAAAACAGATATTTTCAATAAAGAAGGTGCCATGGTATATAAACAAAGCTGAAAACGTTTAAAAATGTTACAAAATGCTACAAAATCACCACATGAATATATATTTCTTGATTTCACACAACAATGCAATGATGATTTACGGGTAAAACCGATATTTTCAATAAAGAAGGTGCCATGGTATATAAACAAAGTTGAAAACCTTAACATGTAAAAATGTTTATGAAATCCAGGCTTAAAAATATCCGAAAACTTAGACAAAGTATTAAAAAGACAATAAAGACACGTGTTCCACCAAAAACCAGTTATACACTATCTAAAAAACTAATAACCGAGAATTACCCTGCAATGAATCTAATTTCTAAAAACATTATTAAAAAGAGTAAGAAAAAAGTTAAAATTGTAAAAAACCATAGGAGTTTCCATTATTTTAATGCATTGTTAAAGGCTTCGAGTATGAAAAGAATGTCTATTTTACAATCATTTCCAACTTTTGTTGTCGATGATCTACTCAAAATTCTATTAAAAGTAGTCAAGGGTAAAATTAAAATCAGTAATTCTAAAAAACTAGTATTGAATAAACATCGTAAGCCATTGTTATCGCTAGTAAATAATAAAAATCGTCAGCAAATGAAAAAAATCATATATAAACAACAAGGTGGATTTATCGGAGCAATGTTACCATTAGCATTATCATTATTATCACAATAAACGATGGGGCAATCATTACCTAATGTTAAATTAAAATTTAAATCATCTTGTTGTAATGGAGAAGATATGGACGAACCCAGAAGACGAAGCAGGTTTCGGTGGAGTGGCAAAGTTAAAGAAAAGAGTCCCAAAGTCGAAAAAGGAAACGCAAAAGTGGTTGTCAGATCAGCTTGCGTACAGTTTAAACAAACCAATGCGGAAAAGATTTCCAACAAGAGCTTATAAGACATTCGGAATTAATGATTTATGGCAAATGGATTTGATGGAGATGATACCGTATTCGAAGATTAATAAGGGTTATAAATATATTTTAACGTGTATTGATGTTTTCAGTCGTTTTGCCCGCGGTGTACCAACAAAGACAAAATCTGCAGAGGAAATATCTAAAGCAATTAATAATATGTTCAAAAATGGACATCCAGACAATTTGCAAACCGATTTAGGTATTATTATTATTATTATTATTATTATTATTATTATTATTATTATTATTATTATTATTATTATTATTATTATTATTATTATAGGCAAGGAGTTTTACAATAGTAAAGTTAAGCAAATCCTGGATCGGCTCAAAATTAATCATTATTCTGTACATTCTCAATACAAAGCCGCACATGTTGAAAGATTTAACCGGACATTGAGGGATAGATTGAAGAAATATTTCGTGCATCAATGTAATAAAATATGGATAAATGTATTATCGAAAATACTTGTTGGTTATAATAATTCATCACATCGAGGTCTGAATGGTTTGAGACCCGTGGATATCAGGTCAAAAACACGAGTACCATCTAAAAAAGTTGCTATTACAAAACCAAAATATAAAGTTGGTGATCACGTTAGAATTAGTAAAATATCTGCTTCACCTTTCATCAAAAATTTCGATAGTAATTGGAGTGATGAAGTATTTCGAATTACTAAAATTAATACTAAACAGAGCCCTGTAATGTATGTTATTAAAGATAGTGATAACAATGTAATACAAGGGAAATTCTATGAACAGGAATTACAAGTTATTTCCAAGCCTATAGTGTTCAGAATATAGAAAATATTGAAAATTAAAATAGTTGGTAAGGATAAACAATACTATGTCAAATGGCATGGATATCAAAAACCCTCGTGGATATCATCAAAAGACCTAGTAAAATGAGTTTCTATACAATTTTACCGAGCAATAGTTGCCCGTTAATCCATCTGGAAAATCAAGCAAGTAAATTTATGGTTGATTTTCAAAATCCTATGTATTTACATGGATATTGGGAAGTTGCTTTGCAAGACTTTACATTTGTGTACAATACATTCCCATTTTATAGTCATTGTAAAATCAGTTACAAGAAACGTGTACCCATAACATGTAGTGGTATTTTCTCAATCAATAATTTTGAACGATATTGTCATATTCCGAATCAAATTTTAGATAAAACTTGTGGTATGTTTTTCAAAGATGGATTGAATGTTAGTTGTGATTTTAGCCCGTTTACAATAAAGTTTGAAAGTATTGGGGATGCCAAGTGAACGGGTTGTGATAAGCTTAACATAGTTGTTCCTGGTACTGAATACCTAATACGTTTCAAAACATTTGATGAGAAAAGTGTAACGATCGAAAACATCAAAATATCTGTATCATATATTAATGAGGTGGAAGAGACATTTACATTTACTAATGAATTATATATTGAAACACTTGAAGAATTAAATAAATATATCTCATTCAATTGTTTACATATATTTAAAACTATTGAAATTTTTAAAGATGGATTATGCAAATTTAGTTTGAATAATAACATTTTTGAAGTTACATTTGATAAAAATTTGGCTAATACATTGAGATTAGATAAGCAAACATATAGGGTAAGTGTTTTTGGTGTACGCAAACCAAAAATAATAAAACTTCATAGGCAAATGTTCATATATACTAACATCATCGATCCTATAATTGTTGGTGATTCTTTGTTTTCTCTATTGAAATCTGTGTGGGTTGATAAACATGACCAGGATGAAGTTGTCAATATAAATATCGATGTGATAATGAATGAGCAGAAAATATTACCATCTCTGAAATCAAATGCATTATCCGAGTTAGGGAAAGTTCTACCAAATGTTGCAGGTATGTTTCAAAAACAAGAACCTGCACTAACACCGACTCAAAAACGTAAAAGACATCATAAACATATAAACAAACGAATGAAAGGACATGGAACTATATTTCAAAAATGATTTGCGGTAAATCTGAATTGTGTTTATTTGATAGACCATCTTCCCAAACAGTAATTGAAATGGGGGCCTTTGAAGATGTATTTCCGATGAATTCTATTATGGATAGTAAAACTGATATTGAATTTTATATTAATGGTTCCCAAACTGAATATCTAGATTTGAATAATACATTGTTAACTGTTCAGATCAAAGTTTTAGATAAAGATAGAAAACCGTTGGGTGAACCTAGTGATGTTATACCAAACAATTTCTTGTTTCATACACTTTTAAAAGATGCAGTTCTCGGATTTAATAATATCAAGATTGAGGGTGGTAACAGTACATATATTCACAAAGCTCTAATAGAAACTATTATAAATTACAATAGCGATACTAAAAATACATGTTTAACTCCTATGGGTTATGGTAGGGATGATGATAGGAAAAAGTGGATTAAAGGATCGAAATTATTTACAATGTGCTCATCATTACAACTCGATTTTATGGATCAACCGAAATATTTACTCCCAGGTGTTAATGTACACATTAGATTGAAACGATCTGATTCGGCATTATCACTAACAAGTGCCACCACAGCAACTATTCTTCAATTAGTTGATGCAAAATTATTGGTGAGAAAAGTTCGTGTTGAGCCTTCTGTATTAGCCGGTCATCAACTGGGGCTTAATTCTAAGCATGCAATATATCCATTGAAAACAAAGGAAATTGTTCAATTTGCAATTGCTAAAGGTTCAGCTTCTTTCTATAAGGAACAAATATTTGGAGATAGAAGAATGCCCAACTTTATATTGGTAACATTTCAAAGTGAATCTCAATATAATGGATCATACTTAACATCGAGCTCAATTTTCAAAAACTTTGGTGTAACATCGCTAACTTTATCGAAAAATAGTGATTACAGAGAAACATATACTCAAGATTTCGATAATGATAATTATTGTGCTACACATATGCAGAGTATAGTGAGAAATATGGGTTATTTGGATAAAAACCTTAATTGTGGTATAACTCTTGAAGATTTTAAAAGCAAATATCCATTCTTTACATTTGTTTTGGCACCTGATTTTGATTTAAATCAGAGTTAATTACCTCAAAATGGAAATTTACGATTAGATATAAAGTTTGCTAAGGCTACAACTGAACCGCTACATGTTGTAATATATGGCGTATTTGAAAATGAGGTTCAAATAACTGCAAACAGAACAGTGTTGGTTTGAACAAACATTATTGGTATAAATTTATAGATAATTTATGATAATTTGTCATGGAGTAAGTTTTTCATGTATTATTAATATTATTGATGTAGTTCTGTTCAGGTCTATCGAATTGGAAAACAAATACTAGGACATGAATTTTTAGGGGTATTTCCTCTTGATAAAATTCCATTTTACGTAATAATCAAGCCATAATCGTCAATACTCAATGATCCTATCTCGGTGGAGAACATTGGTTGGCAATATATATGAAACCTAGCAAGATATTTGTATTTGATCCTATGGGTTTCTATTATCCGGCTTTAATGGTTTCGAAACTTCAAACAATGGGTAAACCTATTGTGTATAATAAAACTATGTATCAAAAACCATGGACCTTAACATGTGGTCAACATTGTTTAGCTTGGTTATTATCCAAGCGATTTGATGTTTAATAAATGTATTAATGTTTTATTGTTATTGTTATGTTTTATTGTTATGTTTTAACTATTAATATTTTTATTTATTAATGTTGGGTTTTGGATTATTTCAAGTCGGTTCTCTCTGACTCCTGGTGTTCTTTAAATTAAAACAATGAACGACCCAACGTATATTGAAACAACAGGTTCACAATTTATTATCACGCTACAATGACCAATCAAAGTTTATACGATTCTCTGCTCGGCGTTGATGCTTTGCAAACAAACAATATTCACCTTTTGATCCTTTAGTTCTGTTGACTCTCGTTTTCCTCGGTTTCTGTTTGGTTTGATCCCTTTTCGCCTTTCCGTAGTCTTAATTCTATTTCTTCTTTTCCCTACTTCCCTAATTCGTTTACCACTTTTCCTACAGTCTGATTCTTCGAACCCTAGCTGAGGCAGAATGCCGATTTTCTCTGATTTTCCCTTTGCTTATATACTCCTCGAAATCAGGATGACAAATGGTTATTGCCGAGCCAATCTTTCGTTTGACATTTTCTCCTACGTGTTTGCTTCGGCTGTCATCCATAATGGTCCAACGAATCCAGATAATTAATGGCCCTACCGGTCTTCCTACGCGCGCTATCTTCTCCTTACTCTTTTCCCATTAATCATTGTGTCAAGCTAATGGGCCCAAATCTTCCTTTTGTTTGCCTTTCTTCTTGTTTACCCAGCTCGGGTTTCCTTCATCTCTCGGGTTCTCCATTGGCTCGGGTTTCCCATTAGCTCGGGTTTTCCATTAGCCAATTAATTAATTAATTAACGTTTTCTGTTTTCATACATTTGAATGTTTTTCAACCCTTTCTAACCCTTTTCTGATAAATCCCTAACCGTCATCTTGTTGACCATTAGCTAATCTATAACTGTCCCGTTTTTCCCATTCGATTTCGATGATTTTTCCATTTATTGATTTTTCTCGGATTTCCGGATTCTCGCCTTTCGTAATTGCTTTTTGCATTTTCTAATACTGTTTCCATCGCACTTTCCTTTACTATTAATTCTGTGCACGATCCCGCTTTTATTTGCCTTTTTTCTTCGCTTACTTTCCATTTGAATTATTATCCTAAATTTTATTTAAATTTTTAATTTTAATTTACAGACCTCAACATATCTCCCCCCTTAAAAAATTTTTTCGTCCTCGAAATCTATGTTTTGGTGTGATTATGTATTATTATTATTAATAATATTACCCTTATTATTATTATTACTATTTATCCGAATTATTACTTCAAAAATTATTCCCCAAACAAATATTTCCCCAATATCTTAAGGTAATTTATAGTAAATTAAATAAATTGCAATAATCGACTTTCAAAATTCATTTTCCAAAAGACCTATTAATTTCCCATTTGCATTTGTTGATATTCCCGTAGCCAAAACGTCACTCTGAAATGGATCCACGGTCCAATTCTTATTTGCGTAATTGTTTTTATTTTATTTTTGTTTCACTGAATTAAAAATGTACTATCACATTTTCATTTCATTTTTAGTAATACAGTTTTCAAAAGACTTATTTATGGTGTCGACTATAATTTGCCCCTTATTTTATAATACATTTTAAAATTATAAGTTTGATTTAAAATTTATAAATTAAAAATTTCAATCCTATAAGCTTTTTTTTTTTCTTTTTTTTTTTCAAAAAAACCTTTTTATTTATCTATTTCCCCGGGCTTATTGTCAGAAATTTTTGGGAAAGAATTCCCAGAGTGAAACTGTTAGTATTTTTTTTTTTTTTTTAAACTCAAATTTCTAAAAGTTCCACTTGTTGATTAATCGATATTTTAATTCTATGCGAATTTAATTCTTTTTTTAATTTTTAACTAATTTATATTTGGAAACACTTTGAAATATTTTATTTTGCTTTAAAAATCAAAATAATTTAGACATTCTAAAATTAAATTAAAACTCAAATAATTTAAACAAAATATACCATTTAATAATATATTGTTTCATTTAAATTATATATTAGTGTTATTAATTTTCAAAATCAAGAAAAACTTAAAATAAGGAAAAATAAAAACGAATTTATTAATAATAAATTGCTATTAATTTTCTGTAGTACCTTATCTAAAGAAACAAATTTATCTTACAACTCTCAGTTCGATATTCACTTCTGACATCAAAATTTGTTTTAAGGAAACCTTATCTAAAGAGACAAATTTATCTTACAACTCTCAGTTCGATATTCACTCCTGACATCAAAATTTGTTTTAAGGAAATAACAAATCAGAAACAATTGATTGTCAGAAATTTATCCTTATCGGCCAAAGAATTCATATAAAAAGGATAGATTTAATTATATTTTGCTTTTTACTTTAATTGTCGGATATTACTAGATATAATGCCAATGAAACAAATCACCTCGTCTTTTACTAGTTTATTTATTTTTTCAATGATTCTTGTGCTCATCAACCTAATTTTCGCAGAAACGACAGATCCCTTGGTAAGTGTAAACATAAACAAAATGTATCTATAATTTATATTTTCATAATATATGTACATAAGTAGTTTTAATTTGTTTTATTCAGAAAATATTGAATAAAAATGTATTCGAATAATTTTATAATTTTATTTTAATGGGGTAATTTTTTTTTCGGATTTTTTTTTTTTTTTAAAAATATTTTATTACAAATTTAATTTAAAACCCAAAAATTAACTATTTGTTTTAAACTTTTAAACTAGAATATCAAATTTTAGGCAACACTTTCTTTTAATGAAATTATGAATGAGGAATTTTTTGTTTTATATTTGTTTTCTATTTTTAGAAAAGGTTTGAACAAGAAGATTGGGAAAAATTTAATATTATTAGCAGAAGAATTCCTTATTTCAATGAATTATATGGACATCAACAAATTCACGATGGAAAACGATCTTGGATGAATAAAGAAACAAAGAAAACAGTTAAAGATTCTCCAGAGTTCTTTTTGTTGGACCATGTTTTGGATGATTTCAGTAAAAATAAATTTATTATATAGAGGTGATTAATGGGATTTGCTGATTAATTTTTTGTTATTAATAACTTATTGGTTTATTTCGCTCGCAGCATGGTAAAAAGTTAATCTCCCCCGCACCGACCGACTCATGATATCACTTTGTTTACTCAGCCTGATAAGGTGTCTGCGATGAACATTAATATTCCGAATGAATTTTTTTACTTATCCTGCGGTTTTTGACGTAGCCGATACTGATAGGCTCTATAATTAATTACCCTGTGGTTTCTTAACGTAGCCCGTGCTGATAAGCTTTCTAATTAATTACCCTGTGGTTTGTTAACGTAGCCTGTACTGATAAGCGTTCTATATAAGTGTCTGCTTTACCACTTTTCGTTAGTTTTGTCTTGCCAATCTTGAAGTAAGCATTTTATATTTTATTTTTATTTTTCATATTTTTTTTTTGAATTTTAGTAACGCCATCCCTCAATTACTATGGACGTAAGTGATTACTTGTCTTTTGTTATTTTTTGTTTTTGTGATTCTTTTTATCATGCTGTCCTCAACTACCCTCATAGTAACCGAACACTTGCAATCGCTGTCCAGGGTAGCCAAACCCCGGTGATTGCAAGTGCTCGTGTTGCTTATTAAATTAACTTATTTACTGTTTAATTTTAGTTCGTTAATTTGTTTATGCAACTACCTATACCACACTCATGTGTTGGGTCATATATTTTTGATTTTCTGATTTTGTATTTATACTAAAAGCAAACCTCTAATTACAGCTACTCGTATTTTTCTGACAATTTTAGCCGTATTTATACTTATTAATTTATTACGTAATTCTTAAAATCAATTACTTCCCTGCACTAATTATTTGTCGAGGGCGCCATGGTACGGAGTTTTACACAGTATTTATTTCATTTTTCTTTTCAACCCTTACTATTTTAGGCTGTCCCAGAACCTAAGTTTGAGCATCTCGATGTTATGCAATGGTTATTTGACTGCCATACTACCAGGTTTTTTTTAATTTCTTTTTCAGGGTCCCTTTGCCACCGCGCCGAAAGGGATTGAAACGTACCTTTGCCTGTGTGGATACAGGCAGTAGGTTTGAAAGACGCCCGCCTTGCAATGTACGCAGGGAATGGGACTGTGGCATCCAAAGTCCCGTTCTGTTGGACTCTGATGACGAATAAAACTTTGAATAAATGTTCAGCATACCTTTGTTTTTAATTTATGCTAGAAAGTGTGGGGTAATTGTGTCCCTCTTCGCGATTAGTCTTTGTTACTACTAATGTGAAATTATTCCTTACTTATTTATAATTTTGTTCTCTCGCCCCAGTAGGTTACCCATTGTTATATAGTTATGCTAATTCCTTCATTACTACTCAGCCCTTTAATATTATTTATTTCTAATGTTCATTTAAGGTATCATTTCATTATTTGCAACATTTATTTGAGTTATTCTATTTGCTTTTGTTCATTTTTATCTATTATTCATTTATTTAATTTATCACTTTTTTTTAATTATTTATTTATATCAATTTGTCTATTCATTTGATTATTTACTTGGTAATTTACTTATTTTTATTTAAACTATTATTTATCACTGCCAATTATTTCTTTATATCAATTTGTTTATTTATTTGATTATTTGTTAATTTACTTATATTTATTTACTATTATTTTTTTTTTCTCGAGGACGAAAAAACACTAACTGGGTCCGTTTAAATAATTTATTTTTTTAGTCTAATTGATTTATCTCACCATCGTCTTCCGATTCCTCTATTTCTTCTACTCTCATTCGAAACATCGCGAAATCGGCCTCGTGTTGAAACAATAAGATTTCCAAACGGTCCAACCGCCTTTTCAGACGGAAGTTTTCTTCCTCCAAATCTGTTATTCTGCCCTGCATGCTACGAAACTTTTGCTTTAGTTCTTGCGTACTTGTTTTACTCTCTTTGCATGACATCTCCGAGGCTTCTTGCATTCTCTGAAATTAAATGATAGTAATTTTTTTTTGTATCACTCTTTATTCGCAAAGCATCAACACCTCGCTTCGAATCTCAAGCAAATTACACCGTTCATCCTATGGTACTTATAAACATGCACATTGTTAATATAAATGTAATATATTTTTATACTCTATTCATGCAGATCACAATTTATAGTCTTGTCTCATAATATGAATATGATGGTGGTTGAAGGATAGTTAGTTGTCTCTCCTTTACACATATCAAAATGGTGATGATTATGAATGTTATTGATAAGATGAGAAAACCTGTTATTAAAATGTAAATGAGATATTCACAATAGTTGACTGTCAAATCCGAATTTATCCTCATTAGTTTATTTGAGTTAGGTTTTGTCGTCTCTTGGGTCGGTAATTGGAAAGGTGATGTGGTTGTATCTGATTTTCGTTTCGATTCATTGATTGTCTTGACTTCCACGAAAACTGTTTGCCATCCGCCTGGTTCGGTTATCCATCGCTGATATTTAACTGTTAATTCCCATGCCGTCTCTAAATCAGAAGTGTAAAGTGTAAAAAATGATTACCGGCATCTAATATAGTCAGGGTTTTTTGTTTGTAGATAATAACAACTCTTTCATCATTTCCTGATTTTCTATATATCGTTACCGGTCCATTTCCAACACTCAGGGTTATACGATTTGACTCGTCTCTGAGATAGATAGACTGGGTCTCACTCTTCAATCGTGACCATTGGTTTCTCACTACCGTTCCATTTTCGAGGCATATGTTCTCGTAGTAGTTTGCATTAACTGAATAATTTTGATTCATTTTCAATTTCTCGTAGCGGATAACTGATTTTCGCGAGTTAAGGGTGTCGACATTTAACCCTTGAAATGTGATTCGCACTTTCACCAAGTCCACTGGCTTCCAATATATATTGATTTCATTTATCTCTGGTTCTATTTCGATCAAGTTTCGCATCTCTTTTGTGTGCACTTCTATCGGAATTTGCGTGTACCACTTTGACATGTTCTGTCTCAACAGCCATTGGTATTTGAAATTTGGCTTTAACTTTCGTACCGCAAATATATCTTTATCATAATTCAGTTCTACCACTGGTGCCGTATTGTCTAGTAAATCAATAATTTCTATTTGGTCTGCGATCTCGCATTTACAGCTCCATACTATATTTGTTAGAGTGGAATATATATGTATTTTCTCCATTCCTCGGATTTTGCTTACCGCATATGGTAAGTCAATCTTTTTGCCGCTCGCAACTGTTACTAACATCAGCATTATTGCTACATATAATATCTTATTGATGTAGCTGACTGGTGTTGGATTTTTCGTGAATTTCTGTTTCAATTTTGTTTGACCCGTTACTTTATTCTGCTTGGACCTTAAGGGGTATCTAGATTCATCTTCCTCTGGCACTAGTTTACATCGATTTGCATGCACAATCATCGGTTTAGCCTTTTTACTCCTGAATGGTAATAACTTCAAATTGGTTTCGGTGGTGTCGCACACTTTGTAGGGTCCTTTAAATGGTCTTTGCAATTTAGGCGATAAACCTTTGAGAGGTTCCGGCCTGTTCAGATACACTAGATCTCCAATCTTTATGCCATGCGCATGTGCTTTTTTATCGTAGGTTTCTTTATATTTCTCTTGGTTATGCTTTATTGTCAAACCGGCTTTAGTCCATACTGACTGCATTTTTTCTTGCATCAATGCTTTATAATCGGGTATCTCCATATATGTCTTGCGCGTTGACAAATGACCTCCCAACGCTCCATCATGATACTGCATCAGTAATGCGTCTCTGTGCTTGGCTGGTATAATAATTAATGCTTCCCCATTTTTCCAAAATTTAAGTATTCCATTATGAATTACATATTTGCTGTTTGCATCTGTAAGTCGTTTCCAGTCTTGTTCTTTTCTTATTTTGACCGCTTGTTCCATAAATTGTTTTAATTCACTATCGTTTTCCTGATCATTTTGAAGTTCAGACATATTATTAACAGCTTTGATTGCAACGAATATAGTACCTTCCACTTTTTCAGGTGTCCCCTCACTATTATTTTCTGGGATTCTTGACATTGCATCTGCGTTCGCGTTAGCTTTACCTGTCCGATATTTAATCTCAAAGTCGTATTCTTGGAGGGCAATCGACCATCGTATTAATTTACTGGCTGAATCTCTGTGTTTCATTAACCACTGTAATGGATTATGATCTGTATAAACAGTAAATTTTCTGCCCAATAAATATTGTCTAAAAGTAGTAATTCCATACACTAACGCTAACGTTTCCTTTTCAATCGTTGAGTAGTTTTTCTCGTGAGGCCTCAGTGATCGGCTTGCATAGGCTATTACGTGGTCCTTTTCACCTTCAAATTTTTGTCCTAACACCGCACCCAATGCAACGTTGCTTGCATCCGTCATCAAGATAAATTGTTTTGTAAAATCTGGACATCTTAATATAGGAGTTGTTACTAATTTCTCTTTTAATGTATTGAAAGCGTTTTGTTGCATTTGTCCCCAAATAAATTTATTGTTTTTCTTTAGTAACGTATTCAATGGTTGTGCGATGTGAAAGAAATCTTTTATAAATTTTCTGTAATAGCTCGCCAAACCTAAAAATTGTCTAACCTCATCGGCATCTTTTGGTACTGGGTACTCTTCCACTTTTTTGATGTTATCTGGATTAGTTTGTAACCCTCGCCGTGATATTATATGTCCTACATAAATCACTTCTGCTTTGCCCATTCACATTTCGATGGTTTGATTTTTAATTTTGCACTTTTGAGCCGTTTAAATACAGTTTCTACATCTTTCAAGTGTTCTTCGAAATCATTTGAAAATATTATTATATCGTCGATATATACCAATGCATGTCGAATACCTCGTAACACATAATTCATTCCTCGTTGGAATGTAGCTGGGGCTCCTGTTAATCCAAATGGTAACACATTGAACTCATACAGTCCTTTGCCATCCGAGAACGCCGTCTTTCCTCTATCTTCCTCTTTTACCCTAAATTGATTGTACCCTTTGTTTAAATCAATAACTGTGAAATATCGTGCCTCTCCCATTTGATCGAACATTTCTTGGGGTACTGGAATTGTATAAGTGTCTTTCCTCGTAACTTGATTTAGCTTCCGATAATCTACGCAAAATCGTAAGTCTCCATCTTTTTTCTTAACTATCACTATTGATGAGGAGAATGGTGACGCACTATCTCGAATTATTCCAAATTCCTTCATTGCTGTAATCTGTCTATCACTTTCATCTTGATGAACGTAGGGGATTCTGTATGGCTTTATTTTTATTGGAGTTTCGTCTAATAACGGTATTTCATGCTCAATTACATTGGTTAGACCTAAATCATATTCGTGTTTGGCAAAAATATCTCGGTATTTTCTCAGCAGTTTTGTGAATTCCTTTTTCTGCATCTCATTTAAATCATTGCTTACCACTTCAGGCTCCTTGTACACCTTGACGTTTCTTGGTATTTTACAATTTGTTTCAACAGACATTTTCGATAATTTTCCCAATTTTGTTTTTGGGTGTAGCTGAACCGGTTTCTTACTGCTATTCGTTATATGAACTGGTACTATCTGATTTTCCACTTTGACAACTTCGTCACATATCGGTAAATCATATTTTTCGACTAGCGTTTGATTTGGTTCGAATATAAAATCACCATTATCCACACTCATGGTATTTGCACAATATACCATCTCCGATTGTGGTGGTATTGTCAATGTCTGATTCACAAACACTTCACCTGCCCTGTGAATTATTTTTCCTGTTTCTCCTGCTATCAAATTACCTGTCTTTAAATCAAGTGAGACTCCGTCCAGCTGCTCTAATATATCCATACCGATCAGACATCGTACTGGGCTTCCCTTCATTATGAGCGCATTGTGCGCTATTATTCGGTCTCCAATATGGAATATGACGTTAAGTTGTCCAATTATGTTTAATTCATTTTTTGATAATGACCTCACTATTTCGTCGGTAGGCTTTATTTGCATTTTCTCCTTCACGTTTAATACATTTTCCGATATTATTGTGTGACTAGATCCCGAATCAACCAAAGCTTCTACTTTATGTTTGTTCATTTGTATAAATATTCGGGGTTGCTTTCCTCTTTTTGTTAATGTCATCATTGAGTAGTTGCATGGTAAGCCTAACATATTCTTTCTCTCGATCTCTGCGCTAGAAGGCTCGATTCCCTCTCCTACCATTCCTTCACATTGTAATGCGATATTTTCTACTGGTTTCATCTCTCGTAATCGATCAACTGGATATACGGGTGCTGGTTGCATAAACGATTTTGGTATACACAATTTTGTAAACGTGTCTACGCTACTCGCATTTAACAGTGGCTCTTTTAAGATTTGATAGGTTCTCAACGCTTCTTTATTCATTCCACTTAGTTCTTGATTGTCAACATATAACGGTGCACTATCACCCTCGTTGTCATTGTCATTATTCTCGTCCCTTGAAGGGGTTGTACTAGCGTAGCTCACCTTTTTCTTCTTTAATATTCGCGCTTTGAGTATCTCCAACTCCTGATATTGATGATGAGTAATGAAGAATCTAGCCAATAATGGTATGCAACCAATTACTAATTTCCACGACCAACCTGTGATCGCGTATAATCTGTGTGTTGATAGGACCTGCGATATTATTACTTTGATTACAACACATATTACATAAATTCCAATCAATCCGGCACACGCTTGTCCAATGAACATAAACTTTCCCCAGATCTTTTTCATTGTATTATACGTCGCTTTCTTGTAATGATCTGGAGTTAACAAATACTCGTAATTTACCTTCCCACTTCCGCTTGGGAGAATTGTATCTACCATCTCCATTATTACTCTTTCTTTCTTTGATGGAAATAACAAGTTTCTGCGGGCTTCCTCAATGTCTTCGTTCGAGTAAATTCCACTTTGCGATAATTTCTCTAATGACGTAAAATTTACCAGATATTGTAATTCTGTCAATTCTAAGTTTTCCGGTGTCTTTACTTCTCGATGATCTGGTAATGCAATCCAAGATTCTGGTGTTAGTCTGTATAGTGGTGCCAACAATCTATTACACTGTAATACTTTCGGTTTCACGTCCTCTTCCAGTAAGATTCGTGTTACAGGCTCCATAAATCGCAACTTTCCATTTAAATTCACTGGTAACTCGTTGGTGCATTGGTCATACTTTGTCAGTTTAACTGGTACCGCTTTACATTTATAGCTATATAGTGCTTCACCGAAAATTCTGGCAAACACCCCATTTTCTGCAATTAACATTGGTGCTACCAAATTAGGATTGGTTATAGCCATTGCCATCCGATTTCGGAGTATTTCTTTGTTGAGATTGCAATCATTTATAATAACTTCTCGGTACACATTTTCAACAGTATTTTGACCAAAGTGAAATAAATAATCTATTTTGTTATTAAAGTAATTTGTCAACTTGATATCTCCGGCATGTATGTTTGTTTGGGCCTCTATAATCATTTTCTGAGATACATATATACCTTTATAATTTGTCTCATAGACATTTTGTCCACACTTTGTTTTAGTTTCTTTTCTCAGGAATCGCATCCCGTCTTCCTCTGAGGTTGACATTAACACTGTTGGAGTATCTTTCATCCGTAGAGGTGTGATTCTTGTTGTTGTACTCGTTGCTGGATCCATTCTTATTTTCTCGGGCTTTTCCCTGATCTGTTCTCCCGTTATTTCTTTAAAACTCATTGACTTCAATTGCACTAAATTGCACTTTTTGGTATCGACATCGTACACCAAAATTGATTCTCCTGTCTGACAGCTAGATTGTTTCATGTTGCAGAATGGATGTGTTTGTAGTTTACCAGTATCATCATCAAATGATCCATCAAATTCTCTTAATTCTGACATGTACTCTTCTACAACCACGGCTTTGTCAATTATAGCATCGTCTACTTTGTATGGCTCTCCTTGGCAATCACCATTCGACTTTATTATCCCTCGCACGGTTACAGTCTCACGGATTTTGTGGTTAAGCTTTGCTTGTAGTTTGATATCTGCATTAATTTTCAACTGTCCTGTTTGAAAGGCTGCCAAACAATTCTCCGGAATTATTTCTATCGGTCTAGGTATCGATTGCATTTTCACCATCGATGAGTGGCTCCATTTTCCACAATAAAATACAAAAGTAGTTCGTTTCACTGTACACTCTCTCACCTTTGATCTTCGAAACCCCGATTCTTGATATACATGATATTTTACTGGATTTGTCACTTTAAATTTTACTGGATATGCATCCGAACACTCTGCTACGTTTACCAACGAGTATACTCTTCCCATTTCGGTTTGGGAGCAGTCATATGCCACCAATGAATTCGTCGTATTTATTATTCCCAATAACATAATAATAGAAATCATCAACCATGGAAATGCAAGTTTTCCCTTTTTCCTCACTGTCTCTGTTTTTGGGCTCTCAGCCTTTTGTATTAACTCTTCCCATCCGCCATTGTTTGCGATCCACTTCATCAAATATTTATTCGTCATTTCAGTAGCTTTCTTTATCAATGATTTTGAATTGTCACTTTCCAAATAACCATAAGTACCAATCTCCAATATTATATAGGCTAGCACTGTCAATATTACATCTCGATCTAACTCAGTTCGTGTTAAGTCCTCAATTACTGCTTCCTCACAAAATTCCTTTTCTTCATAATTTCTTTTAATTATCGACGGTAATCTCCTCTTTAATTCCGTTGCCAATCTTTTTACAACTCTTTTCTCCCCCTCCGAAATATCATCTTCTGTTTCAGTTTCATCTAACAAATACAATTCCGTTACTAAACTTTTTTTTATTCGCTCAGTTTCGCTTGATTCATCTAAACGCTCAGTTTCGCTTGATTCCTCTAAACTCAAAGATTCAATTTCCGCATCATTCTGTTTTATCCCACATATCGCAATGTCATTTTTCGTCTTAACAAAGTTCTCTTCACTTTTCATCTCATCTATGCTCGGTAGTATCCTATTATCGGTGCTCCTTTCCTCAACATCCCTTGTAACTTCATTTTCTGATCTCATTTCCTCATTTTCCATTGTTTCTAATCTCTGCAATTCATTAATTTCTTGATCAATTTCTCCTGGGTCATCTACAACTTCAGTTTTAATCTCTACATTATCATTGTCCACTTCCTCATACAGAGGCCAAAACGGTACTATTACTGCATCTTCTTCCATTTCACCACTTTGTTTTGTTGCGTACACATTATTAATACAATTTGGGTTACATCCGTAGTTTAACAAATATTCGTCATCATCCAATTCTCGTCCTTTGAACGTCAACACTATAATTCCGTCATTACCTAATCTCTCCGCTGCTTTTTGTCGTATTTTCTTTGCTTTTACACTCCAATGTTCCTGATAATATTCAATCCTTTGATCCGCAATATTTAACGCTATTATCAAAGACTTCGCACTATCGTCTGCCGCCTCATAATCATGTCCTAGTTTTCGAATTACCTCTTTTAACTTTGCCTGATAACTCGTCGGTTTATTCGTATACGGTACGATGCATTCAAACAACCCTTCTTTCATGTCTCGATCCATTTCGATGCTCATTATGAAGTCGATATTCGCATTAATTTTATCTCTATTCCCTGCATACAGGGTATCCTGTAAATCTGCTAGAATCTTTTCCCAATTTTGTCTGTCTGAATTCGAAGTATTAACAGCATTAACAACTTTTACTTTATTTTTCCAGCCTGGTATCAGACCGCAGTCTACTAAGTACTCCTCGTCTTCCAGACATCGATTCTCAAATTTTAGTTGCACTTGCCATCCACTGTATTGACGCAGTATTCGCTCCTTTAGGTCTTTGATTTGTCCGTAGGCCTTTACACGGAATTGGCACTTCACATTATCAAGTCCCGTCGTTTCCACTATGATATCATCTAAATCCCTTGTTGACCGCAAAGCCTTGCCAAACTTTTGCATTTGCTTAAGTATCTCATCATCTCTGTTTCCTTTGAATAACTTTGCACATAAATGTATGGCTCTCTTTAGTTCGCTTTGGGTTAGTGACATCACACTGAGTTCTGCGATCCATCGTTTCAACTGGGAGTTGTCAGTTTCCATTTTCTCAAGCAATTTTTCAACTCGGGCTAACAGTGCAGTCGGATTCTCATCTGATGCGATCTTTCGCACTTTCGGGGCAGGTTTTCCCTCACCTTCTGACACGGTTCCAATTATGATATGAGATTCAGTTTCTTCATCTGATTCGAATTTAGCCACTAGTTTGTTCAGCTTCTGTCGCATTTCTCGAAATTCCTTTTCCATTTTGTCTTGAAATTCCTCTCTCTGAGCATATGTCATGTTACTGGTGTTTGGCATATCTTCTTGGAATCTGATTGATTTCTTTAAAATAGGTCTGCTGAATCTCTCTGAGTTCCTTGGGCATGATCGCGCCATGTGGCCGTATCCCTTGCACGAATGACATTGTATCTGTCCATTTGTATTCACTTTGTCCCTTTGTGGTGAAGGTGACGCTGACGATGATCTTGATCTGGTAAAACAGTTTCTGCTAATATGCCCTTTCTTTCCGCATCGATAGCATTCGACATCACTGCTGATCCTTTTGTTTTCTGTGAATCTCTTGTTAGGGCTGGGATTTTTCCCATAATTGAACCAACATTGATTTGAGTAGTGTCCAGACTTTTTGCAATGTTCGCATTGAGGATTATTTACCTGTCCATTTGATTGTACACTCATCGCTGATCTACCGGCTTGAAATCTAGTATTTGGTCTTAAAATTGGACTACTGATTTGATTTATTTTCTTTTCATCCCATGGTGCTCTCACAGGCGTAATTGACCGCTCACGTCTCTCCACATTAACTCCAAAAGCATCTGATCTTTTTGCACTTTTTAAATTCAGCTCTATCTTCATGGCTTTCTTCACGAGCTCATCGAAATTGGAAAAATCCACATAACATAGGGCCTTTTTGATTTCGGAGTGGACTCCGGTTATAAACTGATCTTCTAACAGCTCTTTAACCTGCTTGGCCATATCTACTTGATCGGGTTTGACTTCGAAGGCTTTATCTGCTAAAGTGGTCAGATGATAAGCAAACTCACTGACCGATTCATCTGGACTTTGAACTCGATTATAAAATTTCTGTCGCATGATTCTTTTGATATCTCCACCAACCAGTTTCAGTGCCATTGCATCCTTCAATTTTGTCCAATCATTGCCAACATTTCGTTTGTCGACTTGCTGCCAGGCTTCTCTTGCCGCACCCTTCAGATAGAGTGGGAATCTCTGAACCATAATGGCTTGTGTCCATCCGTATGCTGAGGCGTACATATAATAATCTCCCATGAAATCTGCAAATTCAACAGGGTCTCACCCATATTGATTGACGGGTAATTTCTGACAACTTGCGAAATCAATCATCTCTCTATTGAGAGGCATAACAGCATTATCATTTGCCATTTGGACTTGTTTCTGACTTCTGAGGTTGTATCGGTTCACTTTGAGCTAAACTTCAAGCGTTAAACAATAATTTAAAATTACTTTTCAACTCTTTTAAATCTCCCAATAATAGCCTTTTATAATCTCGTTAACACTATTTTCAAACTTCTAAGCCGACTTTCACTCACGTCAGTACTAATTCTTTTTATAATTCCTTTTTCACTAGCTTCCAATAATTTCCCTCCGACTTTCAATCACGTCGGTACTATTTTTTTCAATAATTATTTTTCCACTAACTTTCAATAATTTTCCGCCGACTTGCGATCACGTCGGGCTCACCAGAATATATGTTGGGTTTTGGATTATTTCAAGTCGGTTCTCTCTGACTCCTGGTGTTCTTTAAATTAAAACAATGAACGACCCAACGTATATTGAAACAACAGGTTCACAATTTATTATCACGCTACAATGACCAATCAAAGTTGATCCTATGGGTTTCTATTATCCGGCTTTAATGGTTTCGAAACTTCAAACAATGGGTAAACCTATTGTGTATAATAAAACTATGTATCAAAAACCATGGACCTTAACATGTGGTCAACATTGTTTAGCTTGGTTATTATCCAAGCGATTTGATGTTTAATAAATGTATTAATGTTTTATTGTTATTGTTATGTTTTATTGTTATGTTTTAACTATTAATATTTTTATTTATTAATGTTGGGTTTTGGATTATTTCAAGTCGGTTCTCTCTGACTCCTGGTGTTCTTTAAATTAAAACAATGAACGACCCAACGTATATTGAAACAACAGGTTCACAATTTATTATCACGCTACAATGACCAATCAAAGTTTATACGATTCTCTGCTCGGCGTTGATGCTTTGCAAACAAACAATATTCACCTTTTGATCCTTTAGTTCTGTTGACTCTCGTTTTCCTCGGTTTCTGTTTGGTTTGATCCCTTTTCGCCTTTCCGTAGTCTTAATTCTATTTCTTCTTTTCCCTACTTCCCTAATTCGTTTACCACTTTTCCTACAGTCTGATTCTTCGAACCCTAGCTGAGGCAGAATGCCGATTTTCTCTGATTTTCCCTTTGCTTATATACTCCTCGAAATCAGGATGACAAATGGTTATTGCCGAGCCAATCTTTCGTTTGACATTTTCTCCTACGTGTTTGCTTCGGCTGTCATCCATAATGGTCCAACGAATCCAGATAATTAATGGCCCTACCGGTCTTCCTACGCGCGCTATCTTCTCCTTACTCTTTTCCCATTAATCATTGTGTCAAGCTAATGGGCCCAAATCTTCCTTTTGTTTGCCTTTCTTCTTGTTTACCCAGCTCGGGTTTCCTTCATCTCTCGGGTTCTCCATTGGCTCGGGTTTCCCATTAGCTCGGGTTTTCCATTAGCCAATTAATTAATTAATTAACGTTTTCTGTTTTCATACATTTGAATGTTTTTCAACCCTTTCTAACCCTTTTCTGATAAATCCCTAACCGTCATCTTGTTGACCATTAGCTAATCTATAACTGTCCCGTTTTTCCCATTCGATTTCGATGATTTTTCCATTTATTGATTTTTCTCGGATTTCCGGATTCTCGCCTTTCGTAATTGCTTTTTGCATTTTCTAATACTGTTTCCATCGCACTTTCCTTTACTATTAATTCTGTGCACGATCCCGCTTTTATTTGCCTTTTTTCTTCGCTTACTTTCCATTTGAATTATTATCCTAAATTTTATTTAAATTTTTAATTTTAATTTACAGACCTCAACATTAATATTATTTTTATTATTATTATTTTTATTATTAATATTATTTTTATTATTATTATTATTATTTTAATTATTAATATTATTTTTATTATTATTATTTTTATTATTATTATTATAAATATTATTATTATGTGTTTAATTAATGTTAATAAGCTAATGCATTATATGTGCGTGATCACAAAGACAGTGCATGATAAGTGCGTGATCATCACATGATAAGTGCATGACTGCATGCATGCACACTCAAGACTTAATAAAGAAAACACATACATACTTTTGTTTGTATGTGATTTACAAAGAACGCATGCCTACACGGTATAGACTGCATGTGTTTTACAAAGAAAACATACCTTCACACTATAGACTGCATGCATAAAAATCTCTCACCTATATGTGTGTATTGCTAATATGTGATTGGCTAAATCCTGAAAATATTATTCTCTTTATAAACATTGACAAATTCTAAATTTGTCACAATTATTTCAAAAATTTATCAAGCGCATTTTTCAAAAATTTTCAAAAAATGAACAATAATAATATTTTAAGACCACTTTTAATGAACGAAACTGGTAAGGATTTTAAATTTAATTTTTAATTTTACTATTATATTTTCTAGACTGGTTTACGTTAACAGAATTGCAAGATCAGTTAGATCTTGAAAATGATGTTATTATTATCGAAGATGATGGTAAATTTTAATTTGATTTGTGTTTTATTTATAAATTATTTTAGAAGTTATTTTAATCAACGATACAATTATCATCAGTGATAGCGAAGAGGATATTATGATTATCGAAGATGGTAAATTTTAATTTTATTTTCTCTATATATTATTACGGTTTAGTTGATTTGGATGCAGATGTTATCATTAATGATGCTGTCAATGTTCGTGATGATGCCCCTGTTTCTGGGGAAGACAATGTTCGTGATGATGCCCTTGTTTCTGGGGAAGACAATGTTCGTGATGATGCCATCGTTTCTGGGGAAGATATGGAGGACCTCTCTTCTATGGAGGATAATGATTCTTCGGAATCAGGGAATAAATGTTAGTTTTTTATTTATTTTTATTTATTTTTTATTTATTTTTATTTATTTTTTATTTATTTATAGAAATTAAGTTAATGATATTTGAAGTATTATTAAAATAATACATCAAATATCAATAATTTATAATAATTTATAATAAATTTATAATAAATTTATAATAAGGTTCTATTTATTTCAAAAGTTTTATGATAAATATATTTTTAAATTGATGAAATTTAAAGTATTATTTTAATAATACTTCAAATATCATTAATTTATAATAAATTTTAAAAAAAAGTATTATTACTGAAACATATAATAACATAATAAATTATAAACAAATATATTGTCATAATAGTTTTTTGAATTATATAGGCAATTTTTTTTATTATAGATTTTACAGTAATTGAATTATATAGGAATTATATAGGAATTATTTTAATAGATACTTTATAAAGAAATTATTTAATAGTTTGCAGTGAGCATGCAAATATTATTAGATATTTTATATAGGTTTTATTTAATTGTTAGAATTATTAGATATTTTATATAGTTTTTATTAAATAGTTAGAATTATTAGATACTTTATTTATTTAATAGTTAGAATTATTAGATACTTTATATAGGTTTTGTACATTAATTTATTATTTTTATTAGGCAATTTTTATCCGAGATATTGCATCTCATCATTGCAACATAATGAAAGTTGTCATGAAGAAATGAAAAAATATTACCGCCATAGATTTAATGGCATCAACTTTATTATCTGCGCCATATGCAAAACATCCCAGAACATTAAATATAAAGAATTTTATAGGGAACATGCGGTTCATTTAAATTCTTTTAGGTCGAGTAAAATAAATATGTTTAAGAAAATTAATAAAAATAACATCGATATTTTGAATGTACTACAAAATAAAAATACATCAAATAAAAAGAATAAAAGACCTGCTGCACATATTAAAAATAATATATCCCAAATAAAATAATTAAAAAAGAAGTCATCGAAATCAGTGATGATGATGACTCTAATATTATAAATAATGTAAATAATGAAAATAATGTAAATAATATACCTATTATAAATAATGAAAATACTATACCTACTATAAATAATGAAAATATTATAAATAATATACCTATTATAATTAATGAAAATACTATACCTACTATAAATAATGAAAATATTATAAGTAATATACCTATTATAAATAATGTAAATAATATTATACAATTCGGAGGTTCTGTATTAGAGAATGAGCCGAACATTTCAGTAAATTTAAATGGCGCTATCAAAACTTTACGTTTTGATATATCTAACGCGCAACTAATTACAGTAACTTTAACTGAGCGAATCAGTAATAAATTAATTTTTGAGATAAATAAAATGGGGAGCGTTAAAATTCAATTCGCGATATTAATTAAATTTGAAAAAGATGGTGAGATCCGTGACAATTATTTTTCAAATAATGCGGAGACATTTTCGGATAACTTTTTAAGCGAAGGGGTTAATAAGCTTAATGAAAAAATAGAACAATTCACCCATTTAGGCAGTGGATGGCGTGTTATTAATATTATGGAAATTCACTTTATTTTAACAAAATATGCTCCTATTAATCGTCTGTCTGGACATAAATATATTAAAACCCCTTCTGCATTGAAAAATAAAGGAGCTATAGTAAATATAAAAAACAATGACGACAAGTGCTTCCTTTACTCTATTCTTTATTTATTAAAGAAAGATATAATTGGTGAAAACCCCCAAAGAGTCTCTAAATATACAGAGTTTTTAGACGAATTAGAATACGATGAGATCACGGGTTGTCCCATGAAATTAATAAACATCCAAAGTTTGAAAAGAAAAATCCAACTTTAAAATTAGCAATAAATGTGTTTTCGTACACACCAACTGTTATAATTGATGAGGTTCCAGATAATTATGTCTTTCACCATCCTCATTTAAGTTTGATCCATAGAAGCAGAGTCACTGACGGAAACCCTATTTATTTATTATTACTTGAAAATAATGATAGATATCATTATACCGCTGTGACCAATATCAACTGATTAATGAATTGCCATCAAAATCCTGACTGTAACATTCAAATTAGATGTCGTTGGTGTCCACATTGCCTTAATGGGTTTCGATTAGATATTGCATTCAATACACATGTTGCATTATGCGCCAAAAATCAGACTGGCACAACCCCGAAAATAAAAATTTAGAATTCTTAAATTATTCAAAACATATCACCCCACCTTTTGTGATTTATGCCGATTTTGAATCGGTTTTACCTTCTGATGATAGACATCATCAAATTCATATGCCTATTGCAGCAGGCCTTTTATTAATTAATAATTACACTAACACAAAATCATATTATTACTTTTATGGTCTTGATTGCATTCCTGATTTTCTTAAGAAAATTGAGGAAATTGCAACTGAAATTGTTATTCCGTACTATGATTCGGAAGGTGATAAATTGATAGGGCCTATGTCTTTCAGTGAGGTTCGACAGTTTAAATCTTGTCGAACCTGTTATTTACGTAAAAAACCGATTTTACATCCGGTTAGAGATCATTGCCATTTTACTGGTAATTATTTAGGGGCAGCTTGCCGAAAATGTAATATAGCTCGTAGGATTTATCGATTACTACCTATAGTCTTTCATAATTTAAGAGGGTATGACCTTCACCATATTTTAAAATATGGTCTCGATCGCTTTCCTTCATGTTCAATTTTTACGAAGGTGGAATACGGGGTGGGTTAACATTTGTTAACAAACATTACATTGCTGCTTCGAAGGATACAGAATTATTGTACATAGATATAAATAATCTGTATGGTTGGGCTCTCAGCCAAAGTCTTCCTTACGCTGATTTTATTGGGTGTACGATGGTTTAGATGAGGTTTTGAGTGAATGTGCGAATGTTGTGGATATTGAAATCCTTCCATATGGATATACTATGGAAGTTGATATCGAGATTCCAGATAATTTACATGATTTTTTAAATGACTTTCCGATTGGACCGGAAAAGATGTGCCCACCAAATTCAAAAGTTGAGAAGTTAATGCTAACGCATTATCCTAAGAAGAACTATGTTCTTCATTGGAGGCTTCTCAGGCTTTATCTTTCTCTCGGGACTAAGGTTACATATATACATAGAGCTATTAAATACAAGCAAGCTCCTATTTTTAAAAATTATATCGATAAAAACACTAACTTGCGTGCAAATGCAGTTAGTGAATTATATAGAGATTTATTTAAATTGTATAACAACAGTCTGTATGGTAAATCTGTTGAGAACCTTAAAAAGAGGATGAATTTGCGATTATGTAATTCAACTGAAAAGTTAATTACATATTCGTCAAAACCGGCATTTAGAAAAACAATAGAGATTACTGATGATCTTTTTGCCGCTCATCTTAATAAGGACTCAATATGTTTGGATAGACCTAGTTATATCGGTCAATCAGTTCTAGATTTATCCAAACTACGGATGTACCAGTTACAGTATGTTGAGTTACAAAAATATCATGATATTTATAATTGTGATATCAATCTAGTAGCGGGTGATACAGATAGCTTCTTTTTGGAGATAAAAAATTTAAAATTAGAAATTTTATTAAAAGCGATGATTTTGGATGACCTGTTAGACACATCAAATTATGATCCTTCTCATCCTTTATATTCTAGACGACTTGACTCGGTTATTGGCAAGTTCAAGGATGAGAGTAAAGGGTTAGGATATAGCGAGTGGGTTTTCTTGCGCCCTAAATGTTATAGCTTGCTAGGAAATAAATCAACAATGCGAGCTAAGGGTGTAAAATTACCGGGTACCGACATTAAACACCAATCATATTTGAATTGTTATAATAACAATACTATTATGTCGGTACCTCAAACTAGGATAGGAACCCGAAATCACCAGCTGTTTACTTTTAAAAATTCTAAAATAGCATTAAATAATCACGACGATAAGAGAGCTTGGGTAGGGAAAAACTCGAGTTTTGCATATGGTCATTATAGAGGGGTTGATGTCCTTGATGTTGGCGGTAATATAATAATGCCTGAAACCGATCCAGCAGTTCGCGATCAACAATTTGATGAGATATTTGACAATGACATTGATATTTATTAACAAATTTTGTAAATATTCGAAAAATAAAAATTGTGAAAATTTCTCTTTGCTATTTTCATTTCTTATAATTTACTTGATTTTCATTTTTATAATATTTTTATTTTTTCATGAGAAATGCACAGCGTGAAGAAACGTGAAATAAGACTTTAAATTTTTATATGTTTTAATGTATTTATTATTAATAATTGATTGATTTTTTATGTAGTTGTTTTTTTTATATATATAGTTGTTTTTATATAGATGTTTTTTTTTAATATAGTTGTTTTTATGTATTTGTTTTATTATATATATATATATATATATATATATATATATAAATATATATATTATTATTAATAAAAAGTAATAAAAATAATAAAAGTTTTTAAAAATAATAATAAATAAAAATTTTTAAAAAATAATAATAATAATATTTATAAAATAATAATAAAAATAATAATATTAATAAATAATAAATAAAACTTTTAATAAAAAATTAAAACATGTAATAATAATAATAATAATCAAAATAATAATATTAATAAAAAATAATATTAATAATAATAAGTAATAATAATATTAATAAATAATAAATAAAACTTGTAATAAAAATTAAAACATGTAATAATAATAATAATAAAAATAATAATATTAATAAAAAATAATAATAATATTAATAATAATGATAATATTAATAAATAATAAATAAAACTTGTAATAAAAAATTAAAACATGTAATAATAATATAAATAATAATAATAAAAATAATAATAAAAATAATATTAATAAAAAAATAATAATAATAATAATAAGTAATAATAATATTAATAAATAATAAATAAAACTTGTAATAAAAAATTAAAGCATGTAGTAATAATATAAATAATAATAATAATAAAAATAATAATATTAATAAAAAATAATAATAATATTAATAATAATAATAAAAATAATAATAAAATAAATTTACAAAATATATACTACTTATAAAAATAAGTAGTAAATTAAAGTTTAAAAATGTTTAAAAATAATTTGACCTTGACCTACTTTTGAATGACCTTGAAAAAATTTGATGAATCATCCAGTAACCTTGACCTACTTTTGAATGACCTTGAAAAAATTTGATGAGTCCTCCAATGACCTTGAAAGAGTCATGGTCTTTGTTTAAATGACCTTGAAAATATGATGAGTCATCCAATGACCTTGAATGAGTCATTGTCTTTGTCTTAAAAATTTTTTGTACTTTTGTACTTAGAAAAATTTTCTCTCAGTCGGGGGGAGGGGGTACTGTGCTGGATGTGACATGTGCTGGATGTGACATGTGCTGGATGTGACACATCTCACTACTCACCAGCACTAGCAAAACTGATATATTGTGTTGTGTGGTGTATAATTATATGTGCGTGAGTCGTCGCATCTTGCTAACAAACCGAACGTCTATTGCATGTGCAGAGGATTTCACTGCACGCTGGCGCAATAGAACGAAGAACGAACTGTTTCTTGTTCGTTGTTCGGTCAGTGAATTAAATTATATTTATTTATTAATTTTTCTTTAACATTTGGAAATCATATATACTGCGAAAAAAATCTTGACTATTTTTCAAACCAAAACCAGGGATGTGGTAATACAAATTACAGATATAATTTATAAATTCTCTTTCTCTGTAAGATACAATGAATGGTAAAATTTAAACTTTTCTGTTAAAATTAAAAATTCGTTTCTTTTTTGTCTAACAAAACAAAATAGTTTTTCAGCGATTATTTCTATACTTATAATACATCACAGAAATTATTTACTTTTACCACATTAAAGTATTTCTCTTTATATATTGACTTTTTTTATATTTTCATGAAAACAGCATTTTACAATATATAAATTTAAACATTAACATTCTGAAAAATCGTATGGCCAATTAAAAAAGCAAAATCGCTTCAGCACAAAAGTCCTTGATTTAATATAACGCTTAATAAATCGCACCTTCGGTCGGATGATTCAGAGTAACAAGTGCAGGAAAAGTAGCTGCACTTGCCTCAATGCTATAGTACGCTGTGCTTCTCCAGTAGCTCATGCATATAAAGCATGATTTTCTGCTAGTGCGCAGTGCGTTTATATATCAATACTTGGACTGTTCGATTGCTTTTGAACGCGCTACATTGTGCAGCACCTAGTGCCGCACGAACTGCAGAAATACAAGCAAATATTTGAATGAGTGTATTTTTAAAACATTTGGTTATAAATAATACATATTATAAAGAATATGTACTATATAAAATATAAATATTGGTAGACATAATTGATAAGATTATTGTCATGCATAATTTTAACTGGGTGTGCAGTGCACACCCTGCACATATAGACCGCACGCCACTGATATATATATATATATATATATATATATATATATATATATATATATATAATTTTTAAAGGTATATAATATATATATTATAATTTAAGTCAGGCCTGACCACAAGGGACGGTAGGCTTCCCTGGACCCGAACTCACGAGACATTTGCCGTTAATTTAGTTGTTTGTGGAAATACCTAAACATTGAAAATACAAATTTCAATACAAATTGCTTGTAAGATTAGTGAAAAATATACTTAGTAAATTTCTAAAGAAATTCCGGTGAAATTCGAGATTTAAAAACAATTCATCAAGCTGCGTTTCGTGAAACTCGATTGTTTCCTTTTGATTTACTAAACAAAATGAAGAAAATGCCCATAGACACAGTATTCCAAAATATTTCTATAGCATTACGAATATTTTTAACTATGCCTGTAACCGTAACTCGTGAGTTTGGGTCCAGGGAAGCCTACCGTCCCTTGTGGTCAGGCCTGACTTTATATTAGTTCGTTTAGTGTATGAGTTAAGGTAAAAGATGTATTGCAATCAACCAGTGGTGTTGTGCTAATTTTTTTTTACCGGAACGCGTATATATAATTATATAGAGAGGGCCAATCCTGGGTAGGCGGCCGCTCTGTGCAGTCTCATGTCCCAAATTTAACGACGGGGGGTGATTTTCCATGATAATCCTGGCAGCGACGTTTTTTTAGGTCTCATGTCCCAAATTTGACGACGGGGAGAGATTTTCCCCAATTTTCGCCCGTCACCAGGACCAGCCCTGTTTATAGCATAAAAAGGAAAGGAAACGAAAATCATTACGAAACCCATTTTGTGTATATGTGTATATGTATATGTTTATTACAATAATAGGAACGTTTAATAAAAATTAGTTAACAAATTATAAAATACGCATATTAGATACTTAAACAATATTGCATAAATATTTTTAACAATACATGAAATCGATACGTCAGCCAATTCTCGTTATCAGAAATCATCTTTAGTTCCGGAACGCGTTCCTGTCCAAAAAGGAAGTACCGGAACGACTATGTGCCAAAATTGTTTAAGTAGTTTAGGTACTTTAGTTATAGAAAGTAATTTAGCAAGACAGATAAATTTTGAGGACATTATTAAAATGTTTGCTAGTATGAAAGCGCGGAGGATATTATTATAAAATATGTAATATATATGATCATGTAATACCGATAATGTATGTATAAAATATAAGTAAATAATATTGTTTTGTTTATTTTTTGGGGCCCGAAAAAACTTTTCCCCCGGGCCCGGTGTTGGCTCTCAAAGTCCCTGATTAAAATTAAATAACTAAATTTAACTTTCTTATTCAATATTAAACTCCTTAACCGGCCGCAAGCTTATCAAGAGGTAAAATCTCAATGAAATGGACAAAGTAGCATCAAACCCTGTCTTAAAAATTGAAATACGTTGACATAAATTAAACACCTCAAAATAAACAAAAGCATTAAAAACGTATTTATCGAAAAAATATTTTGACTGTCAAACTTACTACTTAAGGACATTGGACACTAAAATTTGTTGATGAATTCTTCATAACTTGTGGTGCGGGAAATTATATAACCAAAACATAACGTAGAGATCCCAGTACTAATTGACATATCAAATTACCCAAAAATCCTATTTTAAGATCTTATCAGAAAATAAACACTCACAAGTTTGTGTTTAACCTTTTCACTGCGTCACAAATTTATCACACTTTCGCCAGGAGCGGCGCCGGTTTTTTAAATGAATCTGCTGTTTATAAGTAAATTAAGATTATTTATGATTAATGTGTCTTTACAAATTGTGTTTAGTGTTTTTTGGGTCACGTCATTTATGTGTGCCGTGCGCACCGCACTAAGAACCGTTCCGTCACGCATAGGTGCCAGACGCAGTCAACGTGTTAAACGTTTACTTTTTTATTTATCTCCTTGTTTCTTGAAATGCAATGCTTCCCTTTAAGCACTCTGCATAAGTTATTATATGATTAAAGTAGGTTGAACATCACTCATACATAGCGTTGTAACATTTTCACTTAGAATTTTGTTTATCTCATTTATCTTTATTTCGTATTTAACAAATAGTTTACACAGTCTTTTAATTAAAAACTCTTGATTAAAAAAGCAGTACCGCAAATTTATATTAAGTGGTAAAGAAAAAATAACCAATGAAAGGTAAAAAAGGAAAATGATTATGTGCTGTCGATGCAAAAAAAATGTTATTAAAATTTAGAAAATTCGAGTTGATTATTGCATGTCTTTTATTTAATTGTACATTTTCATTGGCTGGATTTCTTAACGCTTTGTGCGTGCGTGCGCGTAGCTTTAATTTTATTGGATTAAATATAAAAATTTTTATAGAGTAAATCAAATTAATCTTAATAAACTTTTTATTTGATATTAAATTTTCCAAAACTTTAAGTGAATTCCAGTGAATTTCTGGAAAAAAAATAAACCACTAAATCAATATTGCACTCGAGGTTATGAAATGGAATCGAAATCACTTGAAATTAGTTTTCATCAAACTATTCAATTAAACAAACAATTCATCTCAAATTCCAAAATTCCGATGGAAAATTTAAATAAAGATTTGATCAAATCACAGCTATATTGGTTTTGAAATAATAAAAGTTATTAATTAATAATAATAATAATAATAATAATAATAATAATTCCAGCATTAAAGGAAATAATTATTTTCCAAATTACTCTCGATAAAAACAATTAATTGGATGGATTTATTTATGAATATTTTTAATTATAAATTGCGAAGAGAGATTGTGAAATTAATTCAAAATTTTATCATCATAGATTGATATAGTAATTTATAAATAATTTTTTTCAGGAAAATTAATTTTAAATAAAAAATATATTTATTGATGATTAATTGATAAGGAGTGAAAATTCCATTTTAATTTTGCCTTTAAATGCTGTTTATATTTTTAAAATTCGTGCCTTGTTGTTGGCATAAAATCGTTGCTGAATTTTTTTTTAACTATTTAATTTATCAAAATAACTTTATCAGATGAATTTAATTTTTATATATGTTTGAATTTAATTTTGTCAAAAATCCTCTCAAGTATTTTGGAAATTTCATTCATTGATATGCCCTAGAAATTGAATAGCGTTACTTTCTAATTTAATAGTGTTCTATTTTAATTAAATCATTTTAATTTTGTTTTTTAATTATAGAAAACTAGTAGAGGGGTATCCATATCCCACCCCACCACCATCTGCTGAGGATTTTTATGTAGGTCAACCATACCTTCCAAAGTTTCACAAGAGTCGAAAGACATCAAGGTCGAAAATTCCAAAATTTTAAAAGTCTAAGAATTTAATTCTTCTTATTTGATTTTTTGTTTGTTTAAATTTTAAAAACTTAGTAAAATATTTGTAATGGACAATTTTATATCATTATAATCTTTTGAAATAATGGAAATTTGGAATATAAATTTGATTTATAGATCTGTAAATCGCTCATCAATTAATGAAATTGTAGAAAGAAGCCACAAATTCGTTAAGACAATTGCAGAAAAGGTAGATATTCATTTTTGAAGCTGTTTATTTGATTAACTCGACACCATCACGAAGAAAATATCGTACTTTCGATCAAATTTTTAGATATATTGGACGAATGCAAACTTCTACTGACATAAGAGCAGCAGAAAATATTACCATTCAGAAAAACTTCTAATTGGAAGAAAGCGATATGTTTGGGCCAAGCTAATATAAATAACTAGATGCGATCAAATAGTGGATGCTAGAAAAAAACTGTTTAACCAGAAAGTGAATTAAGATATTTGGTAGATTGTAATGGTAAAAAAACTCCGAGATACGTCGCAGATATTAAATCTTGAGCTTAAGATTCTGAAGAATCTAGTGTGGATGTAGTGATGGATTTAATTTGCTTAAATATCATGAAAAAAACGTGTAGTCTTGAATTTAATTTGGATTGCACAACAATACTATTATTGACATAATCTACAGACGACATTTAACAAAATCATCCCCAATTATCCGTGGATGTATATTGCTACAAACATGGAAATCTTAATATCATTTATAAATTTTTCGGTAATACATGGTTGTTTACCGAGTAACATTTAACACATTCTTAGATAAGTTAGTAAAGAATAGAAATATTTGAGTAACATTAAACAAATTTATGTATATTATTTAGAAATATATATGATTATTTCGATAAGATTAAACAAATTCTTAAATAATTTATGAATATTTGTTAGAAATAGACAGCCATTTAAGAATCATTTAGAATATTCTTAAGTATTATAGGCAATTTATATGTAATTTATATATATTATTTAGAAATACGTGATTATTTTCAAGAAAATCGGTAAATATATACCTAAACATCCAATAATTGAAATAATTTCCAGGCAATATTTAAAAGATCTACAGGTATATTAGTAATATATTGTAATTTTAAGTAAAATTTAGTAAATCCACAGATAATTAATTTAATTTGGTACCATTTACCAAATTCATTGAAAGTTTAGTTAGAAAACTTTGATGATAATTATCCGGATCAGTATACGCGCGCGCGTTTATTGTTTTTAATAAATATTGTTCCGCGCATAAGTATCCATCAAAAAATATATATCCCTATTTAAATGTAATTAACCGATGAAATCTACTCAATTGTTAATAATTTTTAATTGAATATAATAGTAATTCATCCACTCTTAAAGTACAATTCATTTTTAGTGAATATTTTCATCTTTTAAGTATATTTGTTGATCAGACTCCATTTATTTCAAGTATTTCCCAATATTTAATTGATATTTCATCTCATCATTGAGAAATTTTACCGTCTAATTTATTATAAGCAATTCTCAATTCATATTTTCTCACTTTAATGATTGGTTTCATCTTTAATGAATATATTTTCTCTCCAATGAATAATTTCTCTCAATGAATATTTTCCTCTTCGATGTATATTTTCTCCATTCAAAGTATATTACCCTTGTAAGTTTTTAATATATCAATTGATATTTAATCTATTTAGTAGATATCTTTAGCTATCCAACTTTTTTCAGTAATTTCAACGATTTTAGTCACTTAATGTACTTTCTCACCAATATTATTTCTTCACTGAAAATTTTCGTTATAGAATATAATCTCTACTAATTAAAATTCCATTTGTTGACTTGTTATTGACTTGCCATTTTCAATGAAAATTTAATTAACTTTTAATAAATTTAATTACAACCTTCAATAGATTAGGTTGTAATGGGCAAAAATAAAATAATTTTAGGCTAGGTAAATTAATTAGAGCTTATAGGGAAATTTTATGATAATTTTTAGTAATGAAATATCAAGTTTTGGATGATATTTAACATTTCCTATTAAATTTTGAATCATTTTTATTTTGTGAATTTTATGGTTTTCTGTTGAATTTTAATGGATTTGGGGGACTATTCTGTATACATTTATTAATTCAATGAACAGTTGGCTGAGCTGTTGAATGATCTGTTTGATAGGCTGTTGGATGTACTGTTGGATGTGCTGTTGGATAATCACGTGGAAAATTATTATCTTTATTCATTGTCAGTCTCAATCATATAATGACCATATGCCAAGCTTACATTCTTTTCTACCCAAACCCTTTTATCCTCTTTGTTTGTTAGTGCAACCTTTGAAGTTTTAAAACTATAAAGTTGATGATTGTTTGTACCAATACGAAATTGAGGTACAGAAAAGGTGAAGTTTTTCTCATAACACTCTTTATAAGATTTATGAGTTAGATCGGTATCCTTTAACGATATACCCTTAGCTTTTAGACAAGAAGATTTACCTAACAAACTGTAACATTTTGGTCGAAGGAAAACCCATTCGTCATAACCTTCTCCCTTACTTTCGTCTTTAAATTTTCCAATGACTGAATCAAGTTTTTTAGAATAAAGTGGATGAGTAGAAGGGTAATTAGATGTATCCAAAAGATTATCCTTAACCATTTCAGACAAAAGAACATCTAGTTTACAATTTTTAATTTCCAAGAAGAAAGAGTCTGTATCTCCAGCAACTATATTAATATCACAATTAAATTGTTGTCGATATTTTTCCAAGTCCTTATACTGAAGCTCATACATTCGAAGTTTCGACAAGTCAAGCACTGATTGTCCTATATAACTTGGTCGATCTAAACATACTGAGTCAGGATTTAACAACGCAGCAATTAGATCATCAGCAATTTTGATACTTCTTTGAAAAGTTGGTTTAGAAGCATATGTAATCATCTTCTTTTCTGTATTACATAATCTTAAATTCATTCTTTTTTTCAGATTTTCAACAGTTTTACCATACAAACTATTGTTTAACAACTTATAATAATTTTTATCTAGCGTGTTTTTACTTTTTGCTCTTAAATCTGTATTGGTATCAATGTAGTTTTTAAAAATAGGAGACTGTTTGAATCTTACAGCTCGATTCACACGAGTAACCTTAACACCAAGAGACAAGTATAATTTTAGTAAACGCCAATGAATCACATAATTCTTTTTTGGGTAATGAGTCAATAACAATTTTTCAACCTTAGATCCCTCAGGTTTCATTTTCTCAGCAGCAATAGGAAAGTCGTCTAACTTATCGTGAAGATAAGAAGGAATTTCAAGATTTACTTCAAGAGTATACCCATACGACAAAGATTCAAGATTTAAAGAAAAACAATCTGACAATATTGAATCAAAACCATCAAGTATCCAACTGAATTTGCCACAAGGTAAAGGTTGGCTTAAAGCCCAACCGTATAAATTATTAATATCTATATAAAGCAACTCAGTGGTTTCATCAGTTTTTACAAAGTGTTTATTAACAAAAGTAAGACCTCCACGAATACCACCCTCATAAAAATTATAAATTTCCATGTCTTGCAATAGTTCAATGGGTTTATCTAAAGTTATTAACGCAGAACTCCAAGACATTCCAGGAATACCAAAATAATTTAAAGGCTCTAAACTATTATGAGCTATAGATTTCGCCCGAAATTGTTGGAAAAAGTCAGCTAAAAGAAAGCAATCGAGTTTCAAGTATATCATCATATAGTCAAGTAAATTTACACATTTAGTTTCAGTGCAAATTAATTGAGCTTTCTTATATTCAACTTCACTCACTCCTTCCCAGATTGGAGGCAGTTCATAAGTATTTTCAAGGACCTCTAAACTAGTGGCAAAGTTGTACGGAAAAATACCTTTTTCATTAACAATGGTACCAGTAAAAACAGATTTTGTTAATGGTAAACTAGTCAAAGTTTTCACAGCCCTAGCTAATGAGTCATTAACAAACTGGTAAGAGTCGATAAAACGTATTCTAAGCTTACCAACATATACCATAAGGGATAAGAATTTTTCACTGCTAATTGGAATACATGATAAGTTCCAATTGGGAAATTGATTTATTCCATACTTAAGGATATGATGTAAGTCATACCCACGTAAATTATGAAAAACTAGAGGTAATATTTCTTTGATGCTCCTATTAACATTACAACTTTTACATGCTGGACCAATATATTTTCCTGTAAAATGGTCATGGTCTCTAACCTTATCTACTATGTTCTTATTACACAAATAACAATATTCACAATTATCAAATGAATATTCTTCGTCAAAAGTAAGTGGTAACATTAGCTTTTTCCCATTTTCTTTATAATATGGTAGCACAATGTTTGTTCCTATATCTGAAACCTTCTTCAAAAATTCATAAACGCAGTTTTAACCAATGAAATGATGGTAACTTGTCATACCAGTGAAGTTGTTGATTAATAAGAGTCCAGCAGAAATTGGCAAATGTTTTTTAAAATAAATGTCATCTTTTGGTAAAATAGATTCAAAATCTGCATAGATAACGAAAGGAGGTGTTATCGTTTTTGACCAGTTTTTGAACTCCAAATATTTATCTTTATCTTTTGGTAATGTATATAGCGTAGTACCCAACTGATTTTTCTTACATAACTCTTGGTGTTTTTCAAAGGATTTTGGCTTACGAAATCCATTTAAACAATTTTCACACCATTTGCAACGAATTCGAACATTACAATCATTGTTTTTATGACAATTCATCAAGGATTGTAAATTAGTTACTGCTGTATAATGATATTTTTCACCCTCCTTTATCAATAATAAATAAATTGGATCCACTCCAGTTACTTTTGTTCTTTGAATTATATTTAAATATGGATGCTTCATTATAAGTTCTTATCTATCCTCAAAATTTTCGTTATTATAAATCATTACATTAATTGCTAAACCAGGATTTTTCTTTTCAAAAGTTGAAATATCACACAGTTTCATTGGCATATCGTTAGGATCGTATACCAAGTCATTCATATACGGTAAATATTTTCTTGGTCTATCTCTATGTTTCTTGATTTTATCAGATTTCAATACAGCCAAAACACTATATATGAAACATAAATTATCGGTATTTTGTACGTTAACTATTGCCTTTTTACCTATTAGAGCTTTAGGTGTTGTAATATAACTATGTCCAGATAACCTAGATATATTAGAAACTTTGGTTACCTTGAAATTTACTTCTAGTATTCGGTTTATTTTCCAACTACTTCCTAATTCTGTTCGTTCAACAATCTTTTCATTTATTTTCTTCATACCCTCATCAAGAAAAGTTGTAGTCACTGAAGCAGCGCGATTTGATATACTAACTACTTTGAGTTCCCCATCTTTTTCAAATTCTACTTGGACTCCAAATTGAACTTTTGAATGTTTCATTTCATTTAATGTAATTTTTAATTTTTCCAAAAGAGAAGATGGAAGAACTATTTCCTTAACATTATATCTTCCGATATTCACTTTTATAATTCGGTGTGAGCGTAGTAAATCATATTAATTTCTGGTTCAACAATAATGTCACTTAACCCTAATCCAATTTGTAAATCATCTTTAATAAATATTTTTTCAAGTATTTCAGATTTTATGGTGCTTTTTCGTTTCAAACTGTGTTTAAACAATGATTTTTTATCCGTATAAAATTGAGTCAAGTGATTTTTATGGTCATTATAAAATTTAAGGTATGGGTCTGAGGTTTGGGTATGGCATACAGGACATATATAATAATTATTCACTTGATAATATCGATTCATTTTATTGTGGCAGTTGTTATCATGGCTTGTAGATTGACAATACTTCGGATAAAGATTACCTGAAACATGAAAAAGTTAAATAATTCGGATTGTAATAACAAAAAAAACTCACATTTAACATTTACAGTAGAGATATTTTCAAGTTCGGCATAATTTGTTTCGTAAAATATTCTATCATCTATGTTTTCAATGTGAACATTTAAATCATCTAAATTAAAAATAATTAATAATTTAAATAAAAGTAAAAAAATTACCATTTTTATATTCATTTCTTTCATTACTCGATCTTGAATCTTGAATATTAAAAGTATCTAACAGTTAACAATTTAAAAATCATTAAAAATTATCAAAAGATTACTTGTATCATATTTATCAATATGCAAAGTGTCTTGAAGGGTTGTCCTCTTTGACAATACTAAAAAAAAATTAATAGTTAGTTATATTATACATACACGTACTTTTGGCAACAATACTACTTTTCGATTCTCCGAATTGTCTGAGGTGATGCCCGTGTTGTTGTAAAAACATTGACCATCTACCAGATGTTATTATGAGACATTCTGGACACACATAACCAGGGAAACCAGCATCATTTATCTTGAAATATGATGATGTAACAAGTTCACAGTAGTGAACATCTTCGTGACTGATAGCTACGCAAAATTTATATGTATAGCAATAATTCACTAAAAAACAAATAGTTAATTAAATATATATAAAAAGTAAACTTACTTATGATAATATTTTAATAATAATTTAATTAATAATTGATTGTTTATACCTCAAAATCATTCGTTTATACTAATTAAAATCGATTGTTAATACTAAAAAATTACATCCAAATTGAAATTTTTAATAAATTTAAATTGAATAAATTATAAATATGTTTGAAAATGAAATTTAATAACATAGGTTGCTATAGTTTCATGAAAATCATTAATGTCAAGAAAATTACAAAATGAAAAAAATTTATTGATTTATATCACATCGATTAATTTTTCAAAAAATATATATATATATATTTATGCAAAAAATTATTAGTTGATTCCTCACAGAGAAATAAAATATAACTAATAGGTTTGAAAACCAAATTTAATAACACAGGTTGCTATAATTAGATGGAAAAGATTAATATCATGATAAATCAATAATATATGATGGTCACATCGGGAAATTAACTTTTTAATAAATTATTTTGAGTAAAGTACAAAATGAAAATACTTATTGATTTATTTCTCATCGATTAATTTTTAAAAATACATACATATGCAATAAGTTATTTGTTGATTCCCTACAAAGAAATTAATTGAATAACATGTAACTAAGATATTTGAAAACTAAATTTTTTAAAATAAAATTTAATAACATAGGTTGCTATAGTTACGTGGAAAAGATTCATATCAAGTTAAATCAATAAAATATGATAGTCACATCATAAAAGTTATTATTAGTTTTTTTTTTAATAAATTAGTTTGAGTAAGTTACAAAATGAAAAATATAATTATTGTCTATTAATTTTGTGTAAAGAATTTATAATTTATATTTAATTAAGTATTATATTAATAATTTGTATCACCACTAAAAATTAATTGATAAAATAAATTGAAATTTTCTTTGAAAAATAATAATAATTAAAAATTGTGTTACAAAGAAGTTAAAAGTAAAATAAACAATTATCATTTTGAAGTTTAATTACTATATTATTATAAAAAGAATTAATAATTAAATCCTGTCAAATAACTATATTTGATATTTCAATTTATAATGAAAATAATTTTGAATAATTACCTTATGTAAAAATAACCTTATTATACACAGAATAAAATTCGAAAGTACAAGTACTAATGTAAATATATTACTTACGTAATTGCTTATAAAAATTTTTTAATTTGAGAAAGTTCTTCATTGACAATAAAATAAGATGAATTCAACTGATTGAATTAAATAAATCACTTATGTACAACTACGAGAATTCAAATTTTCAATCATATACAATAATTATTTTAATTGTAAATTTTAGGTAATTTTATTAAGAATCTTAACAGAATTATTTAAGTTAAACACTGGTTCATTGTGTAGAATTATGTTTACATGAAAATGTCTGTTTAATTTTAATCTGATACATTTTTTTTCACGATGTCAATCAAATTTTTTAATTTTGCCCTATAATTCATGTATTTGTTCACTTAATGGCTTCAATAAATAATAATAATAATTTACGACTTAAGTAAATCAGATTTATATTTGTTGACCCTATATCTATTACTTTATTTTTAATACTTAAAACTTAAATGTTAAATGTTAAATTTAGAAGTCATTGATTTAATTTCATTTTCAAAAGTTATTATTTAATTGTCAAGTCTTAAAAATCTACTTTAAATAAAGTTTCCAGTGTTAAACGTCTGTCAAATTTTAATAATTCTGTTCTAAAAATAAATTATACGAAGAGCTAATTTTAATTTTAAAAATAAATCATTATTTACAAATTATCAAAAAAAAAATTTCAGCTTAAAGCATTTAATTTATAGTTCACGAAATATTTCTCAATAAATTCTTAGAATAAGTTCCAAAATTTTCTATTAAAAACAATGTTAAAATCAAATTGTTCGTTGGATTATTATTATTTAACAAGTCAGTTAATTTCTGACTCCTCGTGGTTCACTGTATTAAATAAAAGTACAAACGGGATGAAGTTTATTGATTTTCAACACAAAACTCAAACTATTTTCAGTTTTTTTTCTCGTTAACTAATTACTTGATGGGTGTAAGTAACCCTGAGAGAAATTACCTTTTCCGAACTCAAATATTTTTATTTTAATATGTATGTTCTTTTCTTTTTATTATTACCAACCTTTAGATTGTTTGTTATTTGACTTGTACTCGTTAACGTTTCTTTGGCACAATGACAATTAGCTTCTACATAGCTCAGTTTTTATATATTCTCGAAAAAAAAATATTTCAATTAGTTTACACCAATGATCCCAAAGTTCTGATATAATCAATTCCAAAATAAAACAATTGTTCGGCATCGTACTCGACACTTTTCGAAAATTTAAATAAATTCATTTTAATATTTTCCTGGGCTTTCCCATACAACTCGATTGTGTACATGACTCAGATTTCACATTTATCCAAATAAATTAATTTTAATTAGAGAGTTTTTTCAATTTTAACTTTCTCTAGGTTCTTCGCTAAAATTTTATTATTATATCAGTGTTAGTTTCAAGATTTATTGTTCAATTTTATACGTTTTCCCTGAAAATAATTTTATATTTTGATTAAGTTTCATTAATTTTACAATTCTATTATGTTTTTGTTTCGTTTTATTTTTCATTGATTTTACTAGTTGTACTGTTTATTTTATTGATTTCATTTTGAATTATGTCAAGCCTTAATACTTAATATACGTGGAGTTTTTGTTAGTTTATTCAAATTTTAAAATGTATTGCTTAAATTAATTCAAATTTCGCATTTGACCGACTTTTGTTTGCTTGAGTTTATAAAATTTAATTTTAAATTTATTCAGTGTAAATTTATTTCTTAAAATTTTTCTTTCATTTTTATCTTTTCATAATTTAGTTTAAAAAAAAATTACCTTTAAATTTCAAAGAAAATAAATGTATAGATATAAAATAAACTGATGAGTAGGTAGTTAGTGGCACACGGGAACCTAAAAAAAACATAGGGGGAGGGGGGGGGTATGTAATAGCGGATTAAATTTCGGATTATCTTGATTACATAATGATGTAATCAACTTAATTAATTTTGTGTGTATTTTAATTAATTTTTTTTGTTCCAGTGTGCTCCTAACTACCTACTCATCAGTTTATTTTATATCTATACATTTATTTTCTTTGAAATTTAAATGTAATTTTTTTTAAACTAAATTATGAAAAGATAAAAATGAAAGAAAAATTTTAAGAAATAAATTTACACTGAATAAATTTAAAATTAAATTTTATAAACTCAAGCAAACAAAAGTCGGTCAAATGCGAAATTTGAATTAATTTAAGCAATACATTTTAAAATTTGAATAAACTAACAAAAACTCCACGTATATTAAGTATTAAGGCTTGACATAATTCAAAATGAAATCAATAAAATAAACAGTACAACTAGTAAAATCAATGAAAAATAAAACGAAACAAAAACATAATAGAATTGTAAAATTAATGAAACTTAATCAAAATATAAAATTATTTTCAGGGAACTGTTCATTGATAGAATGAATTTAAGATTATGTAATACAGAAAAGAAGATGATTACATATGCTTCTAAACCAACTTTTCAAAGAAGTATCAAAATTGCTGATGATCTAATTGCTGCGTTGTTAAATCCTGACTCAGTATGTTTAGATCGACCAAGTTATATAGGACAATCAGTGCTTGACTTGTCGAAACTTCGAATGTATGAGCTTCAGTATAAGGACTTGGAAAAATATCGACAACAATTTAATTGTGATATTAATATAGTTGCTGGAGATACAGACTCTTTCTTCTTGGAAATTAAAAATTGTAAACTAGATGTTCTTTTGTCTGAAATGGTTAAGGATAATCTTTTGGATACATCTAATTACCCTTCTACTCATCCACTTTATTCTAAAAAACTTGATTCAGTCATTGGAAAATTTAAAGACGAAAGTAAGGGAGAAGGTTATGACGAATGGGTTTTCCTTCGACCCAAATGTTACAGTTTGTTAGGTAAATCTTCTTGTCTAAAAGCTAAGGGTATATCGTTAAAGGATACCGATCTAACTCATAAATCTTATAAAGAGTGTTATGAGAAAAACTTCACCTTTTCTGTACCTCAATTTCGTATTGGTACAAACAATCATCAACTTTATAGTTTTAAAACTTCAAAGGTTGCACTAACAAACAAAGAGGATAAAAGGGTTTGGGTAGAAAAGAATGTAAGCTTGGCATATGGTCATTATATGATTGAGACTGACAATGAATAAAGATAATAATTTTCCACGTGATTATCCAACAGCACATCCAACAGTACATCCAACAGCCTATCAAAATATAAAATTATTTTCAGCCAACTGTTTATTGAATTAATAAATGTATACCTATATATGTTCTTGTTCTTATTCATTATTTTGTAATTTTTTTTGTGTTTACATTATATTTTAGTTTGTTTTTGTTAGAGGGGGGGGGTTACCAAAAAGTGGGCCAGATGGGACACATCTACCTACTATTTTCGATGGAAAATGTTGGGTATCGATAACAATTTTGTAATACTTTAAAGAAAATTTATTTTTATTGGTAAAATTAAGATTTTTATTTTAAAGGAATTTTATTGGTTGAATAGATATAGTAAATATGATCCAAATGATGAATTTTTAAGGATCTTATTCGGTTAAATATAGATTTCTAAAGAAATTTTACCTTGTAGGTTATTACCAAAAATATGTGTATTGTTGGTACAGTGAATGAAAATGTGATTTCAAGGGAAATGATTGGTTAAAAGGAAATTTTGTGATATTTTAAGGGGAAATAATCTATTAAGAACAAGTTTGTTGTCATTTTTAAGGGGCTTGAGTTAGTTAAATATCAGTGTTCAATGAATAAATATTTTATAAATGGATAATATAGAGGAGGAATTTATAATATTTTTAGGAGGCTTTGTTCAGATATATATCAATATGTGTGTAAATCTTTTGAGAGAGTGGAAATATTGTCATTTAAAGAGAAATGATTGTTTAAGAAGAGAATTTATAATCTTTTAAGGGGAAATAAATGGTCACAAGATGAATTTCAAGAAATTTATTCTGTTGAATATCGATATGTTGGTGATTTTTATGAAAATAATGCATATAGCCAGGATTATTGTAATTTAAAGAGAAATGATTGGTTAAGCGAGAATTTATGATAATTTTAAGGTAATTTGATTGGTCAAGAGAGGAATTTTATTTTAAGGTGATTTCAAGAGATTTATTCGGTTGAATATCGATATGTCGGTGATTTTTTTATGAAAATAATCAATATAACTGGGATTAATGTCATTTAAAGAGAAATGATTGGTTGAGAGTAAATTTTATTTTAGGGGAAAAAAATTGGCTAAGAGAATTTATGATCTTTTAATGGGAAATAATCGATTAACAACAGATTTTTTGAAATTTTTAAGGTGTTAAGTATCGTTATTTAATAGATGAATTTTATAAAAATAATGAATATAGTTGGTAGAGTAGGGGAAAGTGTTATTTGATGGGAAAAGATTGGTCAAGAGTGGAATTTATTTTAGTGAAAAATAGTCGATTAAGAACAAGTTTGTTGTCATTTTTAAGGGGCTTGAGTTAGTTAAATATTGTTATTTAAAGGGTAAATATTATAGAAATGGGTATTGTTATGATTTTTATGAAAAATATTGAATATGGTTTGAAATATTGTTATTTGATGGAAAATGATTGGTCAAGAGAGGAATTTATAATATTTTTAAAGGAATTTACTGGAATGAATATTAGTGTTCAAATGGTAAAAAAAAATACTTGATAGGTTTTTATGAAAATTATGAATATAGTTGATATAATGGAGTGAAAAATGACATTTGAAGAGAAATGATTGGTTGAGAGGCGAATTATTAGTATTTTTAATGGGATTGAGTTGGTTGAATTTATAATATACTTAGGAAAATTGATACTTTTTTCATTGATTTAAGGTTAATCAGGATATATCGATAAGATTTCAGTTCTAAGAAATTGTTTGATTCATGTAATTATTTATTTGATTTTATTAAAATATTTGTAATTCAATTAAATTAAAAACTAAAACTGACTAGTATTTAAAATATTTATGTTACCCATTACTTATGTTGTTATTGACAATTTTCTGAATAATTTAAATATATATGATTATTTCTACGAATTAAAAGAAATTGTACAATTAATTTTCATTCAACAAGTTTCTAGAACAATTACCTAACAATCTTAAAATTTTTAAAAATCTAACAAATTTTTTCAATTATTTTACAACTCAGTTAATTTAATTAATTGATAAGTACTATTTTCTTTACAATTCGCTACTGTGTTGAAACTTTTTTTAAAATATTTTATTCAAAATACTAACAAATTTTATTAAAGATATATCAAGACTTGTCAAAAATTATAAAACTTTAGTAATTTTAATAAGTATTACTCAATAACTACTATTTTCTTACCAATTTGCTGAAGGTCTTATTTTAAAATTTCTTCAAAGTACTAACATTATTTACAAATTAAGCAGTTTTATTTAAAATTTAACAACTTAAAATATTTCTCACAACTTTAATCAAATTCTAATCACATGATAATCAGAATTTAAGGATAAGTGTTATTTTTACAAAAACAAATATTTTACAACAAATAAACATACATATTTGAATTTTTAGTAGATTTTATCGGTATCTATCAGTACCTGTTTCGTGTAGTTTTTAAAGCTTTGTTAGAAATTCAACTTATTTAGTGGTTGGTCGATAATCATTTAATTTCTAGTAATGTGGTAGATATTATTCTTTTTATATCAGTTTTATTCAAACCTTTAGCATCTTTGAGTTAATAATTTTAAGAGTTGAATCATTTTCAATAAATATATGAAAATTTATTCCAAGTACAATGAAAGTAATATATGTTTTGAGAAATTAATATAAGAATATTTTTCTAATCAAGTTTCTTTTCACTAGCAATTAGATTACCCACTACTTGTAGTTACTAATTAATTTATCATTTAGTAAACAATAAGAGTTGGGAGTGAATAGAAAATCTAAGTAATTTAAGTAATTATTTGATAAGTTAGCAATTAATTTATTTAGGGACGTGTGAAAATTAAATGAAAAGGTTGACATTAATCTTTGAAAATAACTTTTAGTAATTGTTCATTGTTGGACGCAATTAAAAATATTACAAAAATGATAGAAAAATTTCAAAGTCTTTTAACTAAGTTTTACAAAATAATTTCAATAAATCACATACAAGACTGTAAAGCAATAAATTTTTATTCAGAGAAAATACAACACTTGATTGGGCTTCAATGATTAATAGTTTCTTGATAGTAATCGGGTAACTAAGCAACCAAACAATTTGGAGACATCTGTTGGGCTTAGAGCCACCATTTAAACAAAATAAAAATAAAAATCTAAAGTTAAAGAGCGAGATTAATGGAAGGAATCACTGAACATAAACATGCACCGCACCAAGATATTAAAAATCAATAAATAACAGAATAATTAAACAAAATAAAAACACAACAAAAATTAAATTAAACAAATAATTAATTAAAATTCGAAAATGCCTACAGAAGCAGAAAAAAGAAAACATAAATAAATAAAATAAACTGCCAAAACCTTGCAAAATAAGGTTTAGAAAAAACATAGGCAGAAGAGGCGACCAGAAAACAAAATATTAGGGCTTAAAAACAATAGTGTAAGAAAATAATAATAAAAATAAAATCTAACAATAAAATATTAATAAATCAAAAAATAAAGAAAATTATATAAAAAATTAGAAAAATATTTTAAAGTAAATAAAATAATTAAAAAGCCCTAAAAATGGCGAAAAATCGCCCATTGGTCGCACACAATTACAAAAACACTATAAATATAGTGATGAATTTCATTAATTTTAATCTTATGCTTTACTAACTATTACAACTTTTGAACCGAAATCATACCAAGCGGAGTAAGGAATTGTTCTTTTATTTATGTTGTAATTAATTTTACGCTTTATGAAATCATTTTTCATGTTAACTTATTAAATGCTTTAGCGATTCATTTCATTTTTAATAACCAATATACATTATTTATAATCGTTCGGACCCGTTAAAATACTATATTTATGTATTGGAATAGATTGGTTCATGGGACCGACCGTGTGCCGGCTAGTGGGTGAAAACCCTTAGTTGAGCTCGTGGGTCATGCCTCGTGAACCCCTTGGCAGTTCGCAGTCGGTTCCGGCTTTACGCACGGGACCGCTACGCAGGGCGCCATTGTATACTCGGGGCGGCTGCTGAAAATGTGGCCGGAACGAGTCGCCTAAAATTTTGGGAAGAGCGGAAAGTCTGAGTTAGTGGGAAATTAGGTCGGATCATACATTGGTCAAGGTGAATTTTAATGTTCCGAACGGGAAGAAACAGACAAACTGGGTAGCACGGATAGGAGTTAGAATGAAAGCGCCGAAATCGTTTTTTTTTTAATGACTAACGAATAAATCAAAATTTTAGGACAATTTATGATAAATAAACGATTTTACAAACAAACTAACGTATCAATAAGCACTCCATAGGAGGGTATTACGGCTGGCCATTCCAAATCGGTGCTTTCGATAAATAGTCCATGGAATACTAGTAAACCTGGAATCGTCCAGGATAAGAATGACACCCTCGTAAGACCATTAGAAAGCCCATCGGAGGCATAGTAAATAATCAGGCAAATGACTTGAGAAATCCATGTCCAGCACGACTAAATAACTAGAAACCACCAATAAACTGACAAAATCGAACATCCAGAAATAGAATCAATAGGTCCTGGTTTAATAAAGTGTATTGATTACCGAGAATAAGACGAGAGCACTGGGCCATAACTCTCAACCGTAGGCCAGGCTAACTAAAGTTGACAAAATCAATATAATTGATTTGATAAAAGTTGTAACATTCTTGCTTAACTGGAGTTGATTCGTTATCCGCAAATAAGACGCCGTCCAGAACAAAGTTAAGTAAGCATTCTTCTTGATGGTAACTTAATTACTAATTACCGAAAATTTTGAACCAGTAATGTTTGTGATGTAAGATGAATTTAAATATCGACTATGTAAAAATTTAAAAATAGAAATATTTAGAAATGCTTTATAAGCTTAAATATCGATTATTCAAAATTTCAAGCTCATAATCCTTAGGAACGCTTTATAAATTTAAAATTGGGCCAATGTAAAGATTAAACTCGAAAAATCTATGATCACATTGAGAAATTTAAAGGTTGACCACTTCGATATCGGATTCGGAGCGCTTGTGATTAACTCACGATGGTGCCGACGAAATCAATATAAACTACGCTGAACTAATTCCACCAATTCGTGAGGTCAATCCGAACTCAAACCGTACTCTCATCGATTGCGTTTATGTAATATCTACAATGGTGAGATAGGTCCAAGTACCAAAACCCCCTAATTTTAACTCGGAATACCATCGCACGGGCCGCAACTTAAAGTGGGAACTTGATACAGACTGTCACCAATCCATAGTTTACTTACGTACACGGGGGTGCGTCAAACGTAGTTGCTTGACTGGTTCCACTAACGACATTAAGTATAAATATTTCATTATCAATCTACTAGTGGCGGTATAAGGGAAATCACGATGACCATATGGCCTAAAATTCTCGCCTCTTTGAAGGTAAATCATCAATCACGCCCGATTTTGGGGTTACTGGTTACCAAAATGGAATGGGTCGAACCCATTCCGTTTGCCGCCGATACTCCAGTTTCTGGCTCTGGTTTTGACTTCTTTTTCAGTTTTCCCTTCTTGTTTTATTTTTATTTATGCTAATCAGCCCATTCTCAACGAATATTCTCATTTTTCACAGAATGACAGGAAATGAAACTACCAACTCATCAGTGAGAATCCCTCGTTTACCTCCATCAACCGTGGCCCTCCGCCATAAGTACGAGGATCTCAAGATCCAGCATCGGGACCTCCAGACAAAGCACGACAGAGTGAGAGGAACATGGGCTCCACCGGAAGTCATCCGGGAGTTACGGCAGAAAATCTCCCGCCTTTCCCAAGCGCGCGACTAACTAATTGCCGAATCGCGCGCTCAACGTCTGCTAATCCGAGAGCAGTCCGTGGCACTGCACCAGGCGTACTCAGAGTCCGAACTCCGAATCCGAGTTCCTGGCAATATCCGGGTGGAACAGCTCGACATCGTTCCAGCCCACCACATCCCAGACATTGGAGATCAGTCTCACTCGATTGCGAACGTCTCCGCGTCGAACGTCAGCTCCGCGGGCTTACCGCCCTCCGGAACTATGGGGAACCGGGCAAATGAGTCCGCCCCTACGGCCCGCCATCGGCCGAATCGTAACAAACGACGCCGAGATCGTCGTCGGCAAGAAGAGGCCCGCCTGCGAGGTACTCGACAACCAGGGGAAGTGGGTACATTAGACGATCTACCACCCCCTTATCAAGAATTTGAACTCGCCGAATTCGACCCGGAGATATGTTATGCTCCGCGAATACTGTTCTCCTCTCCTCCAGCCTCAATCCACATCAACCTAGTGGATGGGGAGGACGAACCAGCCCAGCGAACCCGAAGCCTGAGCGATCTAAATTTAGATCTGGAAGAAATCGCCATCCTTACGGGGGACATTCCCAACATCGGCCCCCGAGGCGAGATTGCCGGTCCATCTTCTCGCAGAGATGAGGACCCACGAGGTGACCCTCCACCATACAGGCCACCCAAGAGAAGGCGTTTCTCGACCGATATAGACGCAGAGGAGGATTAAGAGCCGGATTGATCTACATCGTTCGTAACACACCGATAAATCTAACATTTCTGAACACTCTGATAGTTCTTTGTGATTTTCCATAGTTTATTGTTAGTTGGTTTTTATTAAAAATTGTTTGGATTTTGGTTTTCTTTATTAGTATTGCTAAATGAAATTCTGTTTTATTATTTCTCGAAAATCGGAGTATCGAAGGTAAAAGGAGGTGTGGACGCGTATAAACTCCCGAACGATGGTTTCCTCTCATGACTTCTTATGTCGGAGCTAAGGGTAATAGCGGAGATGAAAAGGGTTTTGTGAAATGAGAGCGTAAGTCCTTCTATCGGCCGCTGGAAATCCGGGGAAGACGAAGGTCCTTCGGGGAGTAGTGCTAGCAATGGCGCTCACCTGCTCGAATGGCATTCGGCTATTGTGCACAGTTCCAACGTGGTTTTAACCACGGGTGCATAATAGTAATTAAAATTGTGTGGCGTAAGGAGGAGTTACCCCTAGTAATTAAGGACGCATGAGGTGAAGGTGCCTCAAGGATTTAAAAGTCAACACTCCCCTACGACCAACACATCAATGATCGATAAAAGAGTGGAGAAGTTAATAAAATTTGTAATTGAAATTGTATTTCTTTTGATTGTTCAAATTTTTATGTGCTTTTATTTAAAGATTTCTTGGTCAGTAAACAATTTTTGATATTGATTTGTTTAGTAACTAGTTATTGATAACATATTGTGAGTGTGTGAATAACCAAGTATTTTAAGAGGAAATGATTGAGAGAAAATTTTATTTTTTAAATGGGTTAAGTTGGTTGAATATCGGTGTTCAAAGTTTAAATATTATTTAAATATATCATTTTAATGAATAAGTAAATTATTGAATGCATAGTATGTATAGAGAGTTGTACAGTACTCAGTTATTTGTACAAAGTACCTAGTGATTGTTGTTCAGTTATTAATGAATTATCCAATGTGCATGGGTTATCAGTGTTCAGAAGTTGATACCAAGTAAGTTAACTTTTTATGTTTTCTGAAAGTATTATTATTATTATTATTATTATTATTATTATTTTATTAATATTATTATTATTATTATTATTATTAAGGATGGGTTGCTGCAGAGTGGAGGAGATGGGTTGCTCTAGCAAATGACTACTACCTACCTTAGGCAATACTATGTAACACTGAAACTCAAAAATTTAATTTAATAAAGTTCTTTGAAAAAAGTTTTTGAAAAATTTCTTTGAAAATTTGATCGTTATCAACATGTATTAAAAAGTCATAGTAAAAATTATACTAAAAATTTGATTGTAAGATTACATTAAAAATTTTTCAATTAAAATGATGTATAAAAATTTCTTGTAAAATTATCCTAAAAATTTCATCTTTAAAAATTATATATAAAAAATTCATCGATAAAATTATACTAAAAATTCTATTTAAAAATCATGTATAAAATATTCCATTGTAAAATTATGTTAAAAATTTTATCATTTAAAAATATGTATAAAAATTGATCGATAAAACTATACTAAAAATTTTATTTAATAAATTTTATCATGTAATATTGTCGACTCTTTAACTTTAAAAATTCTTACCCTATGTAACTTACCTTTTGACTCTCTATTTACTTTTAAAAAATTCTTACCTTATGTAATTTGCCTTCTATAACTGCTTTTAAAATTTTCAGCTTTAAAATTTACCCTTATGTAACTTAACTGTTGACTCTATTTAATTTTAAAAAATTCTTACCTAACTTACCATACTTTACTCTAGGCACCTTAAATTACTTTAAGAACCTTAATTTACTTAAATTTACCCTAATGTACTTAAATTGACTTTCGATCCTTTAATTTACCTTAATTTACTTTAATATACTCTAATGTATTCTAATGTACTTTAATTTATCTTAATTTACTTTAGGTATTTTAAATTATTTTTATCTAGAGCCTAAATTTGCCTATGAAAATTGTGTGAACAAATATTTCAAGTGTTTTTTTAACAAGCCTATAAAATACCGCTGTCAATTTTTTTATCAGTAGGCGTTTCAAGCCATTTTTATTTTATGCCTATATTTACCTATAGAAAGTATTGAGACCAAATATTGCATTAGTTTTTATTACGAATTAAAAATATCCCTGACTATAGTGTGTTCATCTTAGGCGATTTGAGCCAATTTTAATTTTATGCTTTTTTTATCGTTAGGCGATTCAAGCCAATTTATTTTAGTCTTTTTCAAAAATACCCCCTGACTATAGTGTGATTAAAAAACAAATTTATTCAAAAAAATATTTCAATTTTATTTCAAAAATTCGCCAAAATTTGAATTTTAAAAAAATGTTCCAAAAATTTGAATTAAAAAAAATCGCGCCAAAAACTCGAAAAAAATTTCGAAAAAAAATACACTTAAAAATTTGGAAAAAATTCGAAAAAAAAATACACACAAAAATTAATTAAAATACACACAAAATTAATTAAGTTGATTACATCATTATGTAATCAAGATAATCCGAAATTAATCTGTAAATAACCCCCCCCCTCCCCCTATTTTATTATGTAATTTTTTGTATTGCAGTGTGCCACTAACTACCTACTCATATATTTTACAACAAATAAACATACATATTTGGATTTTTAGTGGATTTTGTCGGTATCTATCAGTACACAGGTACCTGTTCCATGTAGTTTTTTAAGCTTTATTAGAAATTCTACTTATTTAGTGGTTGGTCGATAATCATTTAATTTCTAGTAATGATAATTATTTTATCTATTAACTTTAGAAACTTAAAAATCTTATAATTTTCAATAAATTTATGAACATTTATTTCAAGTACTGTGAAAGTAATATATGTTTTGTGAAATTAATTTAAGAATATTTTTCTAATCAAGTTTCTTTTTACTATCAATTACAAACACTTATACTTACTAATTAATTTATAATTCAGTAAACAACAAGATTTGAAGTGAAAAGAATAAAAAATGTGTTAAAATAAATTTAAGTAATTTTTTTTGAGCTGTTAACAATTAATTTATTTAGGGGTGTGTGAAAATTAAATGAAAAGTTTGACATCCATCTTTGAAAATAACTCTTAATAAATGTTCATTGTTGGATGTAATTAAAAATATTACAAAAATAATGGAAAAATTTCAAAGTTTTTTAACAAAACTATTAAGTTTTACAAAATAATTACAATAAATCACATACAAGACTGTAAACAAAGAAATAAATTTTTATTCAGCGAAAATACAGCAATTGATTGGGCTTCAATGATTAATAGTTTCTTGATATTAACCAGTTAACTAAGCAACCAAACAATTTGGAGACATTAAGGATCAATAAAAGAGTGAAGAAGTTAATAAAATTTGTAATTGAAATTATATTTCTTTTGATTGTTCAAATTTTTTTGTGCTTTTATTTAAAGATTTCTTGGTTAGTAAACAATTTTTGATATTGATTTGTTCAGTAACTAGTTATTGATAACATATTGTGAGTGTGCATATTGAATAACTAAGTATTTTAAGGGGAAATGATTGAAAGAAAATTCTATTTTATTTTTAAGTGGATTAAGTTGGTTGAATATCGGTGTTCAAAGTTTAAATATTATTTAAATAGGGAATTTTAATGAAAAAGATACTCAATTATTCAATGCTAGTATGTATGTAGTGAGTTGTACAGGACTCAGTCATTTGTATACAGTACCTAGTGATTGTTGTTCAGTTATTAATCAATGGATTGTTCAGTATGTATGGGTTATCAGTATTCAGAAGTTGATAACAAGTAAGTTAACTTTTTCTTTGATTGTTGATGAATTTATTTTTATTATTATTAATATTTTTATTATTATTTTTTAGAAAATTTCATATTAATTTATTTTTTCACATCTTACTTTAAAAATTTTTATTCGTTGTTAACATGTATAAAAGAAAATTCAGGAACTTTATTCAATAATTAAGAATACGTTGGATTATTGCACACCATAGTTTCTCGCAACAAAAATTTACCATTTCACAAGGATTAACATTGAAGAACTTCTCGAGATTCACTATGACAACGTTCAGGGATCTGGTGACCGATGTGTTGCAAATTGCATTGTTTGTAAGGATAGTATGAGAGTAACATGTTCAAATGGATGTCCATGTTGACACGATTTCAAACGTGATTAAACAATCCATATATTGTTGGCCAAAATGCGTAAAGCATATTACTCGGATATTTTTGATTTGAAATAAAAATTAATCTTTTTTATTTAATCTTTATTGTCAATAAAAATATTTGTATGGATTGAAAGTTTGTTATTTTTACAATTCAAAATTTATCGATAATTTATCAATCTTTTTTACATTGAAAAATTATTCTTAGACTTACAATTAAATTTTAAAAATAAAAAATAAATAAATAAATAAAATTTTTAAAAAAATTATTAATAATAATAAAATAATAATAATATTAAATAAATAATTAATTAAATAAAAATAAATATAATATTAAATAAAATAATATTAAATGAAAATAAAATAATAAATAATTTTTTAATTCACTTCATTAAAACAAACAATTTAATTTAATAATAATATAATTTTTAATAAATAAATAAAATTTTTGACTTGATTAAAACAAACAATTAAATTTAATAATAATATTATTAAAAAATAAATAAATAAAATTATTGACTTGATTAAAATAAATAATTAAAGTAAATAAAATAAAAATAAAAAATAAATAAAATATTCAGGATTTTTAATCGAGAAAATATATTTTAGGCTTTTTAGTCGACAGGCGATTTGAGCCAATTTTATTTTTATGGGTTTTAAGTATGAAAAAATACTTAGGCTTTTTATTCGAGGAAATATTTTTAGGTTTTTTAATCGTGTTTGAGCAAATTCTATTGAAAAATACTCCTCACTATAGTACGACTAATCGTAGGCGATTTAAGCCAATTTTTATTTAGAGAAAAAATACTAATACTTTTTTATCGTGAATTAAAAAATTTAAAAAAATTTGAAAATTGAAAATTTAAACAAAAAATTAAATTAAATAAAAATTCATTCATTAAAACAAATAAAGAAAAAAAATTGTCATTCATTAAGACAAATAATTTATAAAAAAAAAATTTAACTCCCCCCTCCAAAAAAAATTTTTTTATGGGAGGGTTTCTGTTTTTATTTTCAAGCCAAATATTCACGGGGCATAGTCCTCATTATACACTACTTACCCAATTTATGCATACTTGTGAGAAAAATAAAAGATTATTTAGGATACAATTAAACAAAATCTCAGGCAATTAAAGTATAAAAGTAAGTTTGATGTGTGATATTTTTTATTGTAGTTTTACAGTTATATTACGATTATTTTTATATTATTTAACAAATATTTTTTTTCAAATTTTGAGATTATAATAATAATAATAATAATAATAATAATAATAATAATAATAATAATAATAATAATAATAATCAATATAATAATAATAATAATAATAAAAATTCCCTTTTTATGTTATTAAGATCTATTAAGCAAGCTATTCACAATATGATACAATTACAAAATAAGTATGAAAATTAAATAAGAATAAATATTAAATATTGCCGTTTTTACAAAATAAAGATGAAATTTGAATATTATCAATTCAACACAAAATAAGACTAAAGATTGTTAATAAACATTGTCAATTTAAAATTGTCAGAACGATTGCATCGATTGGAATTAGGATTGTATTGTATTGAATGCTGAGGAGAAAATTGAGAATTTAGAAGTATAAGGTAGAGAAATTTTTTTAAACACGCTCGGAATAAATATTGATTATGTATTTGTTTTATTCTATAATTGCTATTTAATTTGAAATGGGGTAATTCTCGGCCCTTGTCATCCAACTTTAATAAACCGAAAGAAACATTGGTGCATGAGTTTAAAAGCAATTTTCGACGCCACTCGTAAATAGTTAAATTACTGAGAGTAAACTAATGTGTGAACTAAAATAAATCAGATCGACGCTGTTGAATGTCTAACCGAGATATGAACCTGTACAACTATTAGGTCGACTACAGAGCTAGCATTGAGAATTTATAAATTACCGTTCAAATAACTTAGCAAATAAAGTCCTCATTCTTATTGCAGATATGGATCTGATTCTGTCTATTGGGAAGGAGCTGTCTAAATTGCGACAGGATAATACAGAGCTCCACTCACAATTACTGCAGATGAGTCGTGAGATCCAAGAAGTCAAATCCCCATTGGCCAAGCTGTCGTGGGCCAAACAAACTTACCAAAAATTGACCGCAACTTAGCAAGGATGAAGTGAAGAAAAATTAGTGGTACATGCCAAACGTACCCAAATACGCGGTCTAGAAGTCACCTTCTCGGCATATCAGGAATGCAGTGCGGTGACGTATCACTAGTCTTCGCTCCAGCTCCGGTAGTTTATCGAGAGCAAAGTAAACCGACCGAGATAGTAAAAAAAATTCAACATCACTCCAGACCAGGAAGAGCAAATCGTATCCGTTGGCGACTCCAACAGGTGGAAAAAACTTTTGAAATGAAGACTATTGTATAACCAAATGACATTGTTATGAATTAATAATATATATTATTCGGGTTTAATCTCTGTTGAGCTATCTATGATTTTTAAATACGTACACAGTTTTAGAGTAAATCAATAGACAATAGGGGTCAATGATGGGAGTGAGAAATAGGGATCGAAAGTCAAAAAGCCGGACGCAGGTCTTCTAATGGCAGCTTAGTGGACCCAGTATAAAGCCAGGCCATAGTATTCCTTGAAGATGGGCTTACCTTTGGCGGTCTCATAGCCATAAGTTACAATGCCAAGGTTGCCTAGCAAAGGGTAACCAGTTAAGGGGTATGATTTTTGTATGATTGGGTTAGAAGGTCATGGGACACTAACCCATCAGTATTTTTATTTAATATATGTGTTTGGTGATTTTTTTCGTATTGACTTGATGTTTTAATTTCGATTTTTAGGTGAAATAGTGCTATGTTTACATGTTGAGTTACCGTTATATAAAAACAAATGCAAGCTCATTTCTGAATTTGAAAAACATTTGCAGTTGTTTTCTTTATTGTTGGGGTTAACAAACTCACAAAAGTAAAATGGAAAATCTATAAAAACATTAATTCAAAATAATAATTAAAAAAGCAAAATCAATTAAAAATTTTAAAATAAATATTTATCGGGGAAACGGGTATAGGTGGATGCCAAATGACGAGACAAATCCAAATCTAATAAAATTAAATCGATTGGGGTTCCTCAGAAGGAAAAATCTTATAAAAATAGAAATTAATTAAAAATTAATTTTGTAATGGGAAACCCGAGCTAATGGGAATTCCGAGCCAACGGAGAGCCCGAGCAGTGTGAGAAACCTGGAACGTCAACAAAACTATCTTATTACAAAAAACGAAAAGAAGAACCCTCCACCAATATAATTATAATAAATAACTGAAAACTCCAGGAGCCCTGAAGTATCTAATTTAGTTTTAGAAAGAGAGATGTCAAAAATGTCAAAACCATTTTGATTTGCAGATAGCCTAATTGCGAGATGGTTATAAAAGGAAAAGGCAAATGAAAAAAGTTGCCAGTTGGTCGAAGAAAATATTTTCAAGAGTTCATCAAAGAAGGTGTTGGGCGAGAACACAAACGGCCTTGAAAATTGTTTAAATGTATCAGTATTATAGCACGAAAACCAAACCCCAAGATAACTTAAAATACAACATACAACATCAACTAAACACTCTAAAATTTGAGGGAATATAAATAAATATAAAATCTAAATACATAAAAGTAAGATAAATACAAAATGCATCAAGAACCGCACGAAATTTACATAAAAATAACATAATAACAAGTAAATTTGATTGAAAAACGAAAAATTATATAAAAGTAAAAAATTAATGAATTAAGTGAGTTAAAATAAATTATTTTTTGGTTGAATAAATCCAATTAAAAATTTTAGAAATAAATTGCCAATTTAAATTAAGAAAATAATAAAAATTTAATTTAGATAACACAAATAACTTCAAGGTCGAATTTTGTTTTATCGCAATAAACATAACACACAAGGTTAAGGTCAAATTGTAGGTTTATATACTAATGTGTTTTGACAAATTTTCAGTCTTATTTTCAGTCTTATTTGCAGTCTTATTTTTCTGAAATTTTAGTTGATGTGTGTTACAAACTGAGAGCCGTGCATTTAGGCAATTAACACTGGTAAGTGTTTTGTCTGGACACAATAACTCTCAGTTAGTGTGCATTGACTTATGATTTAAAAATGAAGGGGGACCTGCTATATGAATGACTTTACAATGAATTTATTGATCGATAATGATTAAATGACTTGTGATGATGCGTGCTGACAATGTTTATGTGAATTTATGAACTTCTGACTACTATGTGAGATGTGACATGCCGAATAAACAATTTTTGTGCATCGAAGCTTTTATCCAATTTAGATGGTAATATTTATTTATTTATTTTTCGGCCCACAGCCAAAACATACCGCAAGATAGCAAACTCTACATACAATTCGAGATGTGTAAGTGCCAGTATATCCGCCAATATCTCGTTCCCTTGAAGATTCTGCCATGCGTAACGATGGAATCTAACGTCAAATCATTATAGAGAACAATTATATGGAACATAGTAGTTATAATAGGGATAAGGGTAAAAGAGATACTGTGGATATTTAACATAACGAAGGGTGTATAGGCCATAGTAAAATCAATAATACGGACAACGAAAAGGAAGACTATAGGAATAGACATAATGATAAATGATATAACAGTATGGATTAACAATCCGACCAAAAAACTCGAAATCGAGCACAGGCCTTCTATCGGCAGCTCGTTGGACCCATGGATCGTTCGATCAATTATAGCATTAGTAATAGAACTCACTTTTTGCGAACGATCCACCCACTCGAACACAGTTCCAACATTGCTTAGCAACGGGTGCCGAGTGGTAAGCGAATAATATTTGTATGGGGTTGCCTGGGTAACAACCAAATAGTTTTAAAATCTCAACACCCAGAAACCCACTAAATGTAATAATATTAAAATGGATATCAGTCAGCTAATTAAATTAAAGTATTGCTCACCAGACAGGGACATCCCTTTTGGAAGACTTATCCTTACAAATTGATTTATTGTGAATTTGTGAAGAACAATTGTGCAGAGTATTGTGAAGGTTGTGAATAAAGTTGTGATATATAGATTGGAAATAAATCTTATTGTGTTGGGTTAATCGAATTAATTAAATAGGGACACCAAGGTGTCCGACCTAAGCACCGACTCCTATAAAAACCCAACAATATGAATTTAGCGAGTGTATTTTGTGTTTTGAATGTGTTTCCTTCCTGCATGTGTTATATATTATACTCATGACCTAGTTTTCACTCAACAAATCAAAAACCCTAGAATTAAACCATATACTAATGGTGGGTTACAGGGTTTCAAATCTTGCTTATCCTTCTGGTGACCCTAGTAACGCCATACAAAATGATGCTAACCGCCACTTGGCACCCGTTGCTAGGCAATGTTGGTAATGTGTTCAAGTGGTGGATTGCCCGCAAAATTGAGTGTTATTGCTAATACTATAATTGCTCGGACAATCCTCGGGTTCACGAGCTGTCGATAGAAGACCTGTGCTCGCTTTGCTTGGTCCCCTTCATGGAAATGTAGACTGATTAGCGTAGATGAGTTCGAGTCTAACTCACTATGACTGAATACATAAGTGCTGATTTATTTAACGAACAAAGAACATGCATAACAATGTTAAGTCAATTCGATCGACTTGACGCTTGTGCGGCTCGGCGTCGGGCCCGTTCCTTACGTCCCGGCCGGCGGATGGTTGGTTGAATGGCTGTCGACTTTGAGTTTGGTGCGGCGCCATCAACGGCACGTTGACTCGGTAGTTGGGAAGGGGCGAAGACGAGCGGATACGTTACCGCTTCCCCTTCCCGACAGGCTGCTAGGGCAACTTCTAAGCCCCTGATCTGTGTGCGAAGACTCTGATTTAGCTGGCGTTCTTCAGCCCAGCCCTTTTGAGTTGAGTGAGTCGGTGATAGTGTGTCTTCGTCCGTTTGGGGTCGGACCAGGTCGCTTTGACCTGCTGCACCTCGCGAGTTAATTGCAGTATTTGACTGAGTAGCTCTGCATTTGTCTGCCTCGCGCGGTCTAGTTCGCTCTGCATTAGTTTCAGGACCGACATTACTATAAAGAAAAAATACTCAGATTAACCTTGTTTAATGTGGAGAATTCTAATTATTTCAAACATAGTTAAGAAGGGAAATTTATTTAAAACAAAAGTTTTAAGATGAACAACTCATTATAATTTATCATTAATAACATCACTAGGGTAAAATGTTAGTTACGATTGTGCCTGGAGGTTCAGGACTCTTCAAGGAACTTCCTGACTCCTTCTTCCGGGGTATAACCGGGGATGATGGGCACTGGTCGTCGAGTGTTGCGTGCCGGTCGAGCCGGATACGTCTCCGCGATGCGCCCGACGAGGATGTCCTCTTCAACGTTGGCGAGGTACATTCTCGCCTTCACAACCTGTAAATCGACCTCTTCCTGGATCTTCTCCCATTGCGCAAGAAGACTTCGTGCATGATCGAGGGTCTCCTCGGCAGGGTACTGTTCTTCAGCTGGTCGGCGGGGGTCATTCCCTCGGCCTAGGATTTGCCACAGAGTTGGGCATGATCTCTTTGGACGTGGCTCCTCGAGAGTCATTGACGGGCGCGCTCGTTTCCAGGCTCGGCGCCATTCATCGGCCTCTTGTTTTGAAATCCAATTTGGGAGCATGAGTTCTGCTGAAATGAGTTAATGTAATACACTCTCACACTATTTACTAGTATATGAACGTTTAATCAATAGTCATAGGCTCATATAATTAAATTGCTAGTTAATTTCAGGGGGTACATCAATTGATTAGGTTAATGTTCGGGAACTTGATATTTGAACTGGAATCATAAGAATTATGGCGGTGAGAGGTATAGGTTAGTGCGTTCGGGTGATTTCTGTGGTTTCTCTATGTTGGATTTAGGTCGTTCGTCCTTTAATACGTTACCATTTCGGAAAAGAATCTATCCGCGTTTATCGTACAGCGGGGTCTTATTGGTCTGTACTCGGTTCCTCTACTGTATGGTTTGGATTGTCTATGGTCTTTTGCGTGTTAATAATTTTAATTAGTTGCCAAATTGTAACGATTATCTGCGCATTTATGATTCTATTTATTTCTCGAATTGGAGTGATCACTAGTGCATTTATGAATTCAATTATTAATCAAATTGGAACGATCACTCGCATCTACATAATCTACTATTTATCAAAGTGGACTAATTGTTGACGCATTCGTCATCCGTTAATGTCGAACCGGATGTTCACACACGATATCGCCGTCGACATTCAGCGAGATTTCGGAATCTGTGTATTCCTAATGGCGACATCCGTTCGCCCTTTGTGCCGGGTATATGATTGTAACGGAATTACCATGAATTTCGTTTCAGGTTTATTAATTTATTATTCGAATCTAAATCATTTATCTTTTTAGAGGACGAAACTTAGAGTTACTACAGATATGAATTCGAATCTAGTTTGGTACATTCGGGTGATCTTTATACTATGGGAGTCAGTGCGGCTGTAGTATGGGTTCACGGATTACTCTATGGAGACAGTGAGTTTTATTTTGACTATCGAGTGGTTTATGATTTTACATCAATGCAGTCATCGCGTTTGGGGAGTTATTCGTGGCAATTATCTGGGTGCTGTTCTTCGATTCACACGTCACTTGAATTCTGATCGATTAGTGTAAACTTATAAATGGCAGTTATGAAGGAGGTTATATACTAACGGTTGATTTATTCGTGGGGGTTTCAATGCAATAAATTCTTATCCCTTTTATTCGTATTTTATAATTTTGGTTTTTACGGAATTATTTAGACTATTCAAATTTCATTCTAAAGTTAACCGATTTTCTTTGGATTTTTATGCTGAACGCTTAATTACATGAGAGGTGGGGAAGATATTGTTATTATTTTAATTACTAAACACGCTCGGTTTTGATTTAATTGGGTACCCAATCTTAATTTACTTATTGAATCATTTCAATCCTATACCGCAGGTAGTTATCAATTTTAGTAATTTGATTTTAATCGTAGTTTCACTCTACTTTTTCCACACATTCCTTCAGCTTGATTTGCGGTTCACTTTATCAATAAGTGGAAATTTACCTAGTCTTAACCAATGTTGGATGTATTAATTTTAATCTGCGAGCCACTCCAATTTTTCTTAGCTAAATACTTTGAAAGGGTTTCTTTACTGTTAACTTATTTTAAAACTAAAATACTTTATTTTAATAAGTTTGGATCTTTAAACTAATTTGACCTCCTCCTTACCCAAAGAATTTCATGATCAAAACTTTACTTTACTGACACTGGATTACTTTAGTTTTTAAACAGTGGATTAATTTAGTTCAAATCTATAATTTGCTCAAAATTCCTTTGATGATTATTTTCATTAATATAAATTAAATCAAACGTTATTTTCACTTAGTAATTATTTAGATCAATGGATCAAATTAATTTAGGAGACATTGTTGAATTACTTATAATTTTATAAAAATGAATTGTAGTAATTTAATTAATGGTTTACCTCTTCTTACCTAATAACGAATTAGTTCAATTGACTGAATGATATATTTATAACCAGTTTACTTTTACTCCATTATTTAATTTAATCAAAGAGATATTTGTAACTAATTTTACTTTTAATCCGTAATTTAATTTAATTTAATCAACGAGATAGTTGTAATTAATTTGCTTTTAATCCATAATGTAATTTAATTTAAGCAATGAGATAATTGTAATTAATTTACTTTAAATCCATAATTTAATTCAATTATGATCAATTTATTTTTAATCCATAAGGTAATTTAATTTAACGATTTTTATAGTTATTTCGAAATAAATTCAATTTAGTATACCAATGATCAAAATAATTCAAATTATTAATTCAGGTTAACTATATCAACGACTTCAGTTTAATTTATCCCCGTACCTTTTCCCTTTACTAGATCCTAGGCGCATTTGTGTTTACATTATATTTATTGAGTGCCCACTGGACTACTCGGTGTGATAAGTTTAAGCCGTATGTAATATAAATTTAGGTCGATTTTTCTGAATTGAGAAACGAGGAAGCAACTAGAGACTCCTTCCTTATTTCTCGCTTCAGCTATAGGGATAACTATTGACGTTACGACCGCTGCGTTGCTCACGCTGAGTCTTCACGGGTACATATCATTGGCGATTTTCCACGCACTTACATGCATCTGTACTGTGTAGATTTTACTTTCTTGCGTTATGTGTCGGCTGTGGGCCGGAAAAATTTCGACATTTTAATTTATAAAACAAATATATTTGTAAAACAATTTAGGTATATTAATAATATTTATTAATTATACAACAATTCAACAAAATTACCCTTCATTGACCAAAATAACAAATATCATCATATTGCATCAAAATAACATAAAATAAAATGCCACTCTCCCCACGTCGTCGCCAAGCAGAGCTCTACAGAGATGCTACGGACGCGACGTGTAAAGAGGGTTCCGCCATAAATAATTCTCACCTAAATGTGCTGAAAGTAAAATTAATTTCCAAAAAATGGGTTTAAACAATTTTCAAAGTTCTAAAAATGGTTTTAACAATTTTCAAAAAATGGTTTTGTGGTTTTGTTTCGAAAAACGGTTTTTTTAATGTGAAAATGGATCAGTATATATACCTAATTTTCTGGTGTGTGAAATTTGATGTAGTAAAACAAAATTCGACCTTGTTATTTTCTAGTAAATTCTATTCTTTGATTTTAATATTTTTTGATTTATTTTTATAATTTTTTATTTAGAATTTTTATTGAATTATTGCTAATTCAAATTTTTCGATTTAAATTTCACTTTAATGAACTTTAATTGATTTTTTCAATTTCGTCGAATTTGTTGTGTTTTCTTGTTGTATTTGTGTAGGTATCGTGCGGATCTTGGTGCATTTTGTTATCATTTTAATTTATTTTTGTGTTTATTAATTTATATTTAATTCTTTTATTTCTCAGATTTTATGGGTTTAATTGGTGTTTCCTGATTTATTTAAATCTGCATGTTATGTTTGCATGTGGGTTTCTGATCCATTTAAACATTCTCAAGGCCGCTTACGTTCTGGCCCAACACTAAACACCAACAGCAAATTTATTAAAGATACCATCACAAAATAGAGAACTTTAAAATTATTAATATCTAGATTGAGCATTTTTCAAAATTATCTTAAATTGTTTTTTAAATTCAAAACTTTGTTAGTGATATAAATTGTTAGTATTCTTAATTATTAATTTCAAATTTTTTTAAAGTGAACACATTATTTGCTTTATATTACTTCTTTGTTTAAATATTGACATTTCTTTTGAATTAAGTGGTTATTTAAGAATTATTTAATGTCATATAGACAATTTGACAAGTTAATATATTTTTTTAAATTAATCAGATTAATTATTAAATATTTAGGTATTACGAGGTTATTTTTTCCCTAAAATTTAAATGATAAAAGTTAATTATTTTTTATGTAGGATTATAGGAATCACAATTATAATAACGATAACAGAAGTAATTTTATTATAAAAATAAAAATATAAACTAAATTTTAATATAGACTTAAATCGTAATTTACCTATTATTTCAAATTACTATGATCCAAGAAGATATAATGAGCCTTACAATAATCATAATAGAACTATTTACCCAGAAACAAGAACGTCAAGAGTAATAAATCTATTTTTTATTAGTTATTAAAAAAATTATGCAGTTAGAGTCTAAACCGGCCTACGGCACACACAAGCACACCTATCAGGCATCTAGATGGGGTCCTCCAACCACTAACAGTGATTCGTTTCATAATATTTCTAGTCAAAGATACAATACTAACACATCTAACGAAGTACGAATAAATATAAATACTTATAAACCAAATCTTCCAATACATTTTACTGAACGAAATACGAAACCTTCAATGAATGATCTCAGAAAAATGACTACAAACCGACAAGAATTTATTGAAAACAACAATAAAACTGCAGAAGTTGCCAAAAAAATTGAAAATTCCGTTTCAACGGAATTCAGCAATTCAAATCGACCTCCACTGGATAATTTAAATAAAAGAAAAAACCATTTATCCATGGGAGAAGAGCCAAAACCATCAACACTCACTGATACCGATGAAGATGGATCAAATCCACCGAAAAAGAAACCGAAAATCGAACAAGATTCCACAAATGGTAACACGCAGCCGAACGAGGAATTATCGATGGAAAATCAGCAAATAAAAGATCTGAAAGCCTACGGGAAGGAATTAGCGAAATTAGAACAAGAAATGAATGCGCTGCTGGTGGATTATCGGCGCCTGAAGGAAGAGTCGATGAGGAAGTTCGAAGCGTACAGAGAACTGAAACTGAAGCGGAAAACATTAATGGTGAAAATGAAAAATATCTGCAAAAGTAGCGCAAATGATTTTGTGAATAAATTATCGATCTGATTAGCTATTGAGAATGATGATGATTCTGAATCTGAACCGCCGAATGGGGAAGCAGAACAAGGCGAATCCGGTAGTGCAGTAGCGGCCAATCGGGCAGTCTCCATCAGTAGCAGCGACAGCTGCAGTAGCAGTGACGGTCCCGATGTTCCGCAGGTTGCGGTGGGCAAGAATGACCGACGCGCTTTCCAATCATCTATGAGTGAAAGCGATTCCGACAGCGACAGTTCTGATGTCCAGGCCGCTGTTGGTAAGCCGCCGCCGCTGCAACTGCAGCACGCCGATAGCTCCAGTTCCGACTGCGACAGTGACGAGGAGCAAAGTCAGCAACCAACAGCCGTAGTTATTAGCAACCTAGCCAAGTCTAACCAGGCCCAGAGCTCACACAAGGACACCAATCAGGCATCTAGACTGGGTGCTCCAGTCACCAGCAGCGGGTCGCTTCCAGCAGTCAAATCGGAATCTAAAATCAATATTAAAAGTAATGATAATACGTGGCGGTGGGGGAAAATCAATATTTATCTCTCAGTAATGGGGCGCGGGTGGATGCGGTGGGGGGGGCGATCATCACATTGATAACGAAATTTGAAATATTACTAAGGGACAAAGAATCAATAATTATTATGTATTGAGCGCAACAATAATAATAATGAACTTGTTAGGTATTTATTACAAATTAGAAATATTAAGTTATGCAAAATTAAATCGAATTTCAAATATAAAATAAATTAATAATTTAATCGATTGCTAAATTAATATCATTATGAACAATATTAACAGATAAAATAATTATTATTATCGCTGCGTCAGGACGAGGATTATTATGACAGTCTTGTAACGGGCATTTGTGATTGAGCACGTTTGAATGCAAATCCATCCCCCCCAATGCTTCAGCACTTGCAATCTATATCGATGAAATGAGTTTAATGGATTTAATTTACAAAATTTAATAGTAGTAAGAATATATAATTTATAAAATGCAATTGAGACTTCATTTCAATCAGTTATCTTTGTTGAAATTCCGGATAGTTCCAGTCTGCCCGGGTTCTATTCCACTCCAGTTGGTTGGAGTATAACCCGATAACATTTACCCACAATGAAACAATAATAAATATGTTATTGTTTTCATAATTCATAATTAATATAATGATAGAATTTGCTGGAATTTTTTTGATATTCAATAATATTTTTTTTATTATTATTTTAATATTGTTACTATTTTTTTAAATATTTTAAACTTGCAATAAGAAAATTTATAATTTAAAATTTTCACAAAATTTGACTATGAATCAGATTTATTTAAGAAAATATTTAAAAATTATTAGTTTTAGAACTCTGTATACATCAACATTTCCGTAAAAGATTGAAACAATATGCTGGATAATAATTAATAATAATTTCACAGCTTAATTCTCCTAGTGTTTTCCCATACCAAAAGAGATAATAGAAATAAATTAATAAAATTAATCATTCAATAATGAAATCAATTGAAATAAAAATGTTATATTGTCGATTAAAATATGCAAATTATGCAATCAATATATGATAAAATGTATATTTCCAGACAATATTCCCGAATGCGTTGACACTTGTTTTTTGCTAGGAAGCGCTCAAACAGATTTGCCCAATAGTTTACTTGTAATGGTAAAAGCAGATGAACAAAACGGTCTATATAATGCCGTTGAACCGAAATTGAGCACGATAACCATAAGTGAAGTGAAGAAAACCTTCATTACAGATATGAAAGTGTTCAACAATCGGTTGTTTGTCAGTGCATCTCACGGGTTACTGAGGCAGTACCACCTGGGCACCCATGAATGGATTATGGATTATAAAGGCCACCAATCATTGATCCATTGCCTGCTACCGACAGTCCACCCGGTCGGTGTCAAGCGGATTCTCAGCGGGGGCTGCGACATGGCACTGTTCGTTCACGATATCGACGTAAATTTCTCTTTGTCCCCTTTGACTTTCATCTCCACCATTTCCACTTGTAGTCCGGCACCATTTTGCACAGAATCGCAGACAGCAGCGCAATCCTATCGATCTGTGACCTATTGGATTTCGTCTACTACGGAACCGCCGAGGGAAAGGTCGCGACTTTCTCACTGGAAAAGAATAGAGAGATGAGCAGTTTCCACGCGTCAGATAAGGGGATTTCCTGCCTGACCGCAACAAAGGAGGGCAATGTCCATCTGCTGTTTGTCGGTGCAAACGTATGTCCACCAATATTGACTGCTTATATTGACTGTTCCCATTCTAGACCGGCGAATACAGCGTCTGGAACGCAATCACGTATATCAAGCTGAAGATCATCACTCCAGTGTCCCATGTAGAAGTCCCCTATGAATTCATAGTTCTCCAGAAGCAGCGGCTGCTGGCTTACACAAGGAATAATGTCCATTTCATTCAATATACCGTGAGTATTGATTTCCTTCATAATATCGCATTTTTAATATACAATCAATAATTTAAATTAAAATAATAATATCAATAATAAAATGCATTATTTATTATTAATTAATATTATTATAATTGCATTGATTTTTAATTTATCAATATTTTGTTTAAATATCACTGGAAATTTGAAATATGAAAAATAATTCCTTATTTATTGCATTCAATACAAATTTACAATTTATCAATAATAATATGAATGATTTATTAATTGACATATTAAATTAATAATATTACTAATTACTGATTTTTAAATATATATTTAATATTGATATAATAAATAATAAAAAACTTTAATTGGATGTTTTGAAAGCCGTGCAAAAATCCTGGAACACTTGCGCATATTAAAGAGTAACCGTATTGATATGTTATAAAAGTAAATCAAACTTCAAGAATATCTAATAATCGTATAGTTCCATTGTTTCCGTGGGAGACCAGGCCGTTTTCCCTATTACTTGCCAAATTTCTTTATTACACTGCTCCAGTAAATCACAAAGACTTGCGTTAATCTCGTGTTCTAAAACTGCTCTTTACAACCAAAATTCTTTCCTACAAATTGGAACGTGCTAATTTTCATTTTAATAAACAAAACCGTCAGAATTATGAAATAGAATTATTTTATTATTGCATTCAATATGAATTTACAAAATATCAATAATTAAATATATTTATTAATTGATATATTAAATATATATTTTATATTGATATTATTATTATTAAATATTAGCATTTAGTGAATTTTTTAATTCTTTATTGTAAAGTTAAAAATTAATTTATTTCATAGAAAATAAGGTCCACTTCTACGTTCAATCATTTCGATACAATCAGTACTTTGTGTCTGACTAGAAATTACGCAATTGTCGGAGGGGTGAATGGGAAACTTTCGATATATAAAATAAAAGTAAATTATCTAAACCTGCTGCAGATTATTATTATTATTATCTCCCTGACATTTCCAGGGCTCCTGCATACATAAAACTCCAATCCGAACGATTACCAACTCGAATTCTCCTGTAGTTTCATTGACATTCTACAACAACACAGTAGCAGTTGCGCATTATTTCCCATTTAGTTAATCGTTCCTTTCAGATCATAACCGGGGATAAGACTGGGAAAATCTATTTCAATCGGTTGGTAGAATCGTAACAGAGGAAGATCGGTATTTAATTATTTTACAGATTGTAAATAAAATATAATATTGTTGTCTTATTATTGGCCAATTTGATTTATCAAATTGGTGATTCTCGTCTGGTGAATATTGTGAAATAAATTGTAATCTCGTGTGATTGGTGGGAAATTTTTTGTTTTAATGCATCAAAATTAAACTCGTGTTGATCACTCCAAACCCAAATCTTCTATCGGCAGCTCGTTGAACATAATCATGATGTTAGATCGGCATAACGGAACACAGACGCGTCATGCCAGGATCAAAAACCCGGAACGAATTATTATTTTCAGAAAACTCCAATTGAAATTAGGATATTAACATTCGTCTGGAAAGTTTCTGAACATATTCTCAACGCAATGATTTGGTTCGAGTTTATAAAATCACTTTCCAAAGACATTCGAAGAAATCCTCGCTTTCAAAAACAACAAAAACTGATTAAATAATTTCAAATTATTATTAGCCATTGTTTCTGAAAATAATGAGAAGTTGGTGTTGTTGGTTATTTTAAATACGATGTATCGTCTACCTGATTCCAAGTGTGATTTTGAACAACAGCAATGAACTTTAAAATGACACAAATCATTATTGTCTACTAGTAACCATTTGATGCTTATTACGACCCTCCGGGAAGAATAGTACTTCAAATGAATTGGATTTCACAATCCCTTGACTAATGTGATGGGTTTCTGAGATCGGTAAGTCTGATTTGGCACGAATTTATTCAATAAATTTCATTTTTTTTCTTCACAATTTTGGTTTTGTTTCTATTCAGCTATAATTTTTGTTCTCGTATCTCCTAATTTCTGTTTCAAACGCTCTTTTAATTCTTAGTCCAATTTTCTCGCTTTGAATCAAGCTGCGCTCCGTCACACAATAATGCTTGCTGATGTCAAATAGAATTTTCAATATATTTTACCATTCCATTTAGGACTCTAATCACTGATAGTTGTCCGTATAAATAATTTTTTAGAAATGTTCTTTTCCAGGATTCCAAACAACATTCCTTCCCTAATCTTGAAAAGGCATCGTGATAATGTGCAGATTTCGCTTTTGTTTCCCTTAATTTGGACTTGTTAATTTTAAATGACCTTTTATTCAATTTTCTAATTTTGATTTTCTATTATTCCTTTCTCGTTATTCGACATTTCTTTTCCATTCCTTATTTATGAAGCTCTAGAACCACATCTCGTTATTCTTAACAAAGTTTTCCCTATTCTCTATACCTTTGCCGAAATAAGTTTTTAAAAATCTCAAATCCTCATGACAACAAAATTTAATATTTCATCTAAGTCAACATTAGCACTTTTAATTCAATAAAATTGTCAATAATCGAATTTTTGAGTTTACGCTTGGGTAAGATTGGTTCGCTAAGTGTGTGGTAACTAAGGGTGGCTCGGGTTTATGTGCAATTTGGACGACACATTGATATCTGGTCATTCCAGCTAAAACGCAGTAAACTGAACTAAAAAGTTTCAATGTCAAAAGTTAAGATATTCGTTCTAACTATTTTAACAAATACCAAACACCCTTTAAATGACTTAATCAAAACAGTCACCTGTACTGAATAAGCGATCAAAATCTGTTTCGTCCAACAAATTTGGGATATATTAAATCGGAGTTAAATTTTAATTTAGCAACAGACTGCGTAGCACTGTACTAATCAATAGTATATTTTTCAAAGAAACTTTAAACACATCAAAGGCTTCCATTAATACCTAAAAAACGAATTTGATCCCTCTTGTCCTTTTTCATGAGCACCTGGTGCAATTTCCAAAAATAGCACTAAACAGTTAAAAATTCTACATAAGCACAATTTGGAAATGGATAAATCAACGATTTTTACTGCACACGGAACGCATGCATTTCAATTACTGATATAAAACAAATACTGAAGAAATAATGTACAACAAATACATAATTAATGTAGTGTATCCTTTGCTTTGTGTCTCTATTTGCAGTTACCCGCTATGTAAATTTTGTGTGGTCTAATTTATTATTTCAATAGTCGATAACAAGTATGAAATTCTTCTTAGGGTATAGTAAAAATCGGATATAGTATATATTTTCCGGGCGTCTGAGCCAAAATTTAGTTTATACACCGGCTTTCGTAACATAAAAGTTATAGTTAATTTTTTTGTTGTTTTACTATATCAGAAAGTTACCTTATATATAACTGCAGAACATTCATTCTTATATCTGTTATAAAAAATGTTAGCTTCGAAATTATGTGTTTGGATTAAAATAAAAATATTAATTAAATTCGAGAGTGACACACCTAGTTATGGTTCACAGCACCATCCTCATTTAAAATTTATTCATTCTGCTTCTGACTAACGTTTCAGTCCTCACTTACAGGTACCTTTTGTAAACTTCTTTCTAGTTCATCGCATGATAACTTGAACCTCTCAGTATCAATTGAAACAGCGGTTGTTCTATTTAGCATTTAACCAAAGCCTGCTAACGGTCTGAGCTAAGATGCAATTCGGCTTCGCGCCAGTTGCTATGATTATTAAATTCGAATTTAAAATGGCATATGTAACAGAACAATCTCTAGTCGTCGTTGATCCAAACCTATCAAAAGTCTGAATCCGAGTTTAGATATGATGAAATAAAGATAATTAAAAACAATAAAGCATATAATAAAACAGATTAATACATTACTAAACACAAATTAATTTACCCATGCAAAAATCAGCGATTTATGAAAATCGCTGAAAAGGTGAATGAACCAAACTAAAATGGTTCAGAATGAAATTTACGCGTCAATTTATATTGCATTATAGCATGTGTTGGGTATTGTATCGGTAATGTATTTCTATTTCGCACACACTTTTCCGTGCTTCCATGTAATTAATTCTGTGTGACAGTTATTTCTGTGTCAATATTTTTAGTAATATGATTTAATTTTAATTTATTTTGAAATTTCTTAGAGGAATTCATTTTACAATTATTTGATATCCAAAATATCGGATTTAATTGAAGCTTTTAGTTTGTAAATCCAACGACAATATTAGCTCTATCTATTATTATTTTGCTTCGCAAAATTATGAACTTTTCTTTTATATTTACACATAATTTCTGCCGTTTGATTTATTTTATTTTTTAGTCATGATGTAGTTTGGATTCAAAGTATTGTTGTTGATTTTATTTATAATAAATGTTTTTCCTTGGTTTTTTAAAATTTATTTAAATGTGTTTTGACTGGTGTTAATTGGTTTTATTTGGTTTGAGATAATGCATTTCAAATAAACTTGATGAGTTAAAGGATTTTCTCAGTGATGCACCATGTGTTAGCCAACGCAACCCACATACAAAAATTATGGTTGATGTTTAACATTTGGTATCCATCGCTAGGCGAGGTTAGTTAAGTACTGGATGTGTGGAATACCAGATTTTTTATTTCTTCTTTTCGTCACGATTTAAACTTTTTGTGAACTACAAAGAGTAGTCGAATTTGGTTGCATTTTATTTATTACATATCCGCTTTTAAACATCACTCAGATTATCGATTCCGTAAAACACATTTAGGTTGCGCTCTTTTGGCATCAATTTTAAATTTTAGAACAAGAAATCTTAAAATTTATTCGGTCAGATTACTATATCCTTTTATAACCCGAAAATTCATTCTCACTGCTTTTCAAATACTTAGTCAACGAGTCATTCCATAATAACGCCAAATTTACATTGCTTTCGGAAGAGCCGCCTAGGAAGGTTACTGCGGTGATCTGACACTCTTTTTGAGGGAGTTCAAACCTCATGGCCTTAGCTAATTCATAAACCATTATTTCCTCTATATTTAGGGATTATCGCTAGATCACACCATAGAGCGCTCATTGTCCAGTTTGATATTTTTCTACATTGATCGGCGCTGATGTATCTCCATGTCTGTCAGTACCGCATCCTCAATCATATACAAATTGTCTGGACACACTTAACTTCTAATTTTTTATATAATATACGTTTAATTGACGATCTCCAGACACTAGAAAATATTAGAATAATTTATTACAAATTCTATTCATACAGACAAAGGTTTGTGTTATGCAATCTCCCGCTGTCAATACTAGTAGATACCACATGAAATGGATAGGTATATCTTCCACCTTTAACTTACTAAAATTTGAAGTATTTAAAAAGAAAAAGTATACAACATCTTGTCATTATAACAATATCGATTTTGGAGCCTTTGCTCGTGCGTATTTTTGGTCATTTTCTAAAACATCTCTCCATTTTTCAGCATTGGTGCTGAAATGTCTTGCTTTATGACAATGGAGTTATTTCACATTCGGACAAATTGGTAACACTCTTCAAAACATGTGCAGCATTTAAATTTTGGTAAGTTATTACTCTGCATAATTTGCTTGATGAAATAGTATTGTTTCTTTGGATATTCTTTGGTTTTTCTCAAATTTTGACTGCATTCTCGTTCAGAATATATTTATAGCAATGTCCAAGAATATCTGAGGCTTTCCGAGTTATATCTGCGTATTTTCTATAGGTTTCCATAACTGCTATCAACCTAATTTGCCTACTAAGTTCTTTATTTATCTTCTCTTGTTTTTTAATTATCTTTTTTATTTTCACGACCGATTTATATTTGTTCATTTTTAAATCTTGGTCTCACACCGCGTTGAACTTAAGAAATTTTTGTAAAGGTTTTTCACTTATCCGTGTTTCAGAATTCTTTTCTTTAATTTTGTCACAAAAATCATATACGGAATCTTCACCTTGTCTGTTTTTTAATGCTTCACTTATTTCTTCCATCAGATTCATTGGCTTTCTAAAAACTAATTTCAATTTGTCCACATAACTCTGCTACTTTTTGATGTTGCCATATTTATTGATTACCTCTGTTTAAAACATTTGCTATTGACATTAATTCGAAAAATTTCTGCTTCTTCGATGAAACCTTCGATATCAGCCCCCATTTTGAGGTTTTCAGATGCTTTGAAAAATTTGACAATCGTAGTCGTTTGATTTTGCAAATTAAGAACATCCATGACAAGTAAATAATAATAACTTCCAAAATTTATTAAAACAACTTTCCATTTTGTTTTTTATCATAATTATTTTTAGTATTAATTTTGGAGATATTTTGAATAAAGAATATTTATACCATAAATATTTTATATTTTTAAATTTCAAGCATTCTTAAATTTTATTTAACTTCGTCAATCTTTAAATTTATCAGATGACTCCGAACACTCGCCCATATCTAACACTGAAAAAATTTCTCCCATTTCTGTTTGCAAGCAGTCATACGCTACTAACGAAGTTGTTTGGGTGAACATTCTACATGAATGTTTTGTTTTGCACCTGTATTTGGTTTCAAACTCTTTCTATTTACGAGTCTCAATTTTAACGCGTTGTGTACATGTTGTATTTTGCTCGCACCTGTATGCGCGGTATCGGAAGCACCGTTAAATGCCAAGACGAACCGCGACAAGATGACTCAAATTATGTTTGCGACATTTAATTCATTATTTATGTATGTTGCAATGGTCACACAACGGGTATCTGGAGATGTCGTATCAAATACGGTGCTAATGTTTGAAGGTTATGCATTATCTTAATCAATTTTCAAAATGAATATGGCGGAAAATTATTTCACAGATTTTTTCAGAAAATTCAAACAGGGCGAGATTAGAGTTTTATTACATCCACAGAATAACGCAGAATCAAAAAGAATTAAACATGAACAATGAATCAGAAATTTAATTAACCTGTTAATTATTCAGACTCATAATTCCCCTTATCCGAATTTATTAGTTGTCAAACCGTAGGGTAGTATTATACACCCAAACGATGAGATGGATAACTACCAGCCACATCGCTGCTAAACACACTACATCGTGTATTTATTGTTTATGTAACAAATACTGTTTTAAGTTTCTCGTATATTTTTAAACTTTACGGAACACCTAGAAACGTCCCACGGAACCGGGTTTAATACCACTACACTAAAGTAACACAATATCAGCAAGATAATTTGTTGAACATACTAATGCCACACTAACAATGCTTAAGATCAAAAACGAAAAAAATTGATTGTGTAAATCATGGAAATTATTGATTAAATTTAAAAAGCTAAAAATATGTTCAAATTACATTTACAATTTCCAACACCAATTTTATTGACTTAATAACACTAAAAAACAAAAAGGTTGTCAAAAAAGAAAGTTCTATTGTAAGCTTTTATTTTGACAAATGAAACTTAACGGAAAAAAACCTGTGGTATGACTGGTTGAAATTATTAAATATTTTATTTCACGAAGAAAAACATGATATTAATTATAGAAATACATAAAAAAATTATATAATACAAAAAATATAAATAAATTTTTAAAATATATAAATAATAATAAAAATACAAATATAAATTTAAAAAATTATAAAAATACATATAAATAAAAAAAATAATTATTTAATATAAATTAAAATTAAAAAAATTTAAATAAATTTTTACAATATATAAATAATAATAAAAATAAATGTAAATTAAAATCAAAAAATTAAAATAGATTTAAATAAATACAAATATATAAATAAAAAATAAAATTAAACAAATTTAAATAATTATAAAATTAAATATAAATAAATAAAAATCAAAAAATTTAAAATATAAAATTAAAAAAAATGTAATAATTATAATACAAAAATAAATAAAAATAAAATTAGATAAATATATAAAAATTATATCACAAATGATTATAAAATATAAAAATGCATAAATAAATATGATATGATATGAATGAATATAGTATAAATAAAGATATATTTAGCCAGTCCAATCAAAATTGTGACCTAACGAAAAAAGTATAAAGTGAAAGAAAATCATGAAATATAAATGAAATATTATTTATACATCGAATAAATTCAAAGTCAAACAACAGCAGTAATAATAATAATAATAATAAATAACTATAAAGATCCTTATTATCATTATTATTATTATTATATTATTATTATTGTGATTATTATTTTCATGTAACTGAAGTATATAATAGAGCTTACAATACCTACATATACAATATTGCATATCACAAGATTGCGGTCTTGGATCGCCCATTTATCGCTGATATTCTGCTGATATTATAGGATAAAGGCCAAAAAATCAATCAGACAAACCAAATACAAATAAAATAGATATTTTTTAGCATCTTAAAATTCAATTTTTCTCTGAATTGTCTAACAAATGAATAGGATTGTTATTTGTTTCTTTGACAAATGAATCTTCAACAGACGACTGTTGTTTCACATCGCTACTGTTTGGGAAATTCGACTTTTTATCACCTTCTTTGTTGATATTGACAAGCTTGTTTTTCATTAAATGATTGTAATGATTACTGCCGGATCCAGCTACTGGACTAGAAGATCCAGACGATGAATTATAGGGATAGTCTTTATCTTGATCTTTGTTGAGATCTGAAAATGAACATCGTTTATTGACAGAATGAAGCTTTTTATCATTTCAACATTTAATATCTTCAATCCTTTCAGTAAAATTGATTTAGAAATCCAAAGTACCACTCAGGTAACTGGACGGGAATAGAGATACCAAATTATACAAAAAGATACCAAACGGTAGTGTTTGGAAGAATCGATAAGGTTAAATAAATGCGTCTGAAAGCAACTTAATAATAACCGATTTAGGGTTGTATATTGAGAATATGTACGACGAAATGCAACTCATATAGGAAGCTTGTGAGAATCTGAGAGTCTAAAGACATATTCATACAGTCATAGGCGAGATAACATCTTCCTCCAAGACGATGGTAAAATAGAAAGGCATTCAAGAGACTGGAATGTAAATTTAGGAAGAACTCAATACTTACTCTTTTTGAAGTGGTATTATTAGAGTAACGATAGTTATAATGTAGTTTAATATCTTAGGAGAAAAAAGATTTAGGCTAAAATTTCAAAAATTTCAGATTTTTATATTGTATTTATAATTAATAATTATTATTATCGGCTATAAATTTAATTTTGGTTAATAATATTGGATAGAAAATAAAACAATAATTAAAAATATTTAAGCATAATTGATTATTTTATTTATCGGCAAGCTAAGGGTCCCAAATCAAAAACTGACTGGCTCAATAAAAATCAATATGATAAATCATCCATTTTTTATTCTATAATTTCTTGCTAATAATTACTGCATATGAGAGTTAGCCAATTAAAACTTAGTCAAAATGAAACAATCACACATAGCCATTAAGATTGAGAGCGGTATACGCGGTAAACTACTACTATTTTGACTCCCCAAAACCGGTTAAGCACGATTTTAATAGGAAAGCAATTGAATGTTTTATTTTTTGTATAAATGAATTTTATTTACTTTAAACAGCATTTAAAACTATATTGATTACAATGTTTATCTTTTATTTACGATTTTGTATATCTTTATTCTTTTCCTTCATTCTTCATAGTTTTCCATGATTTAGGGTTTGCTCACATTGATTTAAGTAAAGATTATCAATCGATGTCTCAGGAAAATTTTAGAAAACTAATTTTTTTCATATAAAAATATATAGACAAAAAAGTCTCAGAAAAATCATGGTGATTGCAATTATTATTTTATAACAATAAATATATTTTAATTTGATTTGCTTATATTAATTGAATAACATTATTTTTCTTCGTAGAATTGATATTATTTTAATGATTCAATAAATAAATATATAAAAAATATTCAAACAACTATGGTGCAACTGTACCACCCTGTATCGTACTTCCAACACCCTTGAATAGATCAATAAAATAAAATTAGATTAAAATATAATTTAATTTTTAAGTATTTTTTAAAACTAATAAAAATATTAATTATTGCACATTTTTAAATATATATTTCCAAAGCTTAATTGTCATCACCAAGCACAAAAACTGTTATAAAATTACCTATTAAATTTTAAATTAAATAGGTTTAGCTAAGCATATTCAGATCTAAGACTTCCTGGAACGGAATCAATGGTAACATCACTATACATGGACAAAGCTTTCTCTGCGACACACCCCTTCGTACCGTTTACCGAAGGTCTGTAAACATTCCAGTAATTTCTTCGGAGTGAAATGTTTTGTTATTGGCCAAGAGTATTTTAAATAATTAAGAAATATCGATCGAAGATTATCACGAACGTCTATTTCTTTGTCCGATTTTAGCCTCCGCCATATTGTTGAAAATAGACATTTCCAATTTTAAAGGGTTAACTAGTGCTTCTCAAAAACTATTTTGAAAGTATTGCTTATGAGACTTTGATTAAACATTTTATCGGACTCAGGACATATAATAACGTATAATTTTATTGAGGTTGTTTAGTGTGACATAAAGACAACTGAGTTCTCGAAATATATTACAAGAATGTTTAAACAAATTATGTTATTTTATTTAAATAATTTCTAGAAATATTCATTCCAATGTTATAGCAACAAGAGTAATCAGTGCAAAATGAAATGTATACGTACAATGATTGTTGAACTTGTTATATTTACAACACTAAACTAATGATATTTATCAATTCTACTGATGAGGGGGTAGGCATCAATAAAATACGTAATCGAATTGTTTACACACACACACACACACACACTACGCGTGAAACAACGTGAAAATATAGTTAAAAATTATTGAAGAACTGATTTAGAACGTGTCAAAAATTCTAATAATTTGATACAAGTCTATTTATGATCTATTTATTTTGTAATTCACAAAGATATGATATAAAAATCGAAAAAATAGCGACGAAGATGAAAAAATACACCGATTTCAATGAAAATAAGTTACAAATATTATTTTGCAGATCAGATATCTATTGATTTTCAAAATTTAATGTGAATCCGTGATAAATTATCAGAAACATGAGCAACATATGCTTAACCCTCTAGCTTCCAAATTTTTACACAATCTAGAACTTATGTCCAGTTTGAGTACAAACTAACGTCTAAGGTAAATCAAACGCCATACAGATAGAGCAATGTGTTTAAATTGATTAATAGTCACCGGTAGCTGGCAAATACATTCATGTTTACTTTTTATACATCAAGCTGGTATTGGAAATCAGATAGTTAATATCCACTCAACTATAATCGCGAATGTTGGATAACTCATCTATATTTGTATTCCAATTACACATTGTTATCAGAAGTTCTGTTATGTAATATACTACATCATTAAAAATGAGTTTCTAAACAATGTTTTGCAAAAAAAAACAAAAGAAACACTATTAGAAGAGTAGTACAGGCAATTATTTTTAAGTTGAAGTGATATGAAAATAAGTCTTTGTTGTAAAAGGCGATATAGATTTTGCTGGACTTAGTTTATTTAAGAAAAGGAAAAGTAGATATAGTCCAAGTAGAAAAGTATATTTAAAACGGAAAGAGTTGTGTTTATTGAAACGTATTCACACAGAAAATATTTACTCGGCAACTATTGTGCAAAATACGTGCTTTGAGATATTTCTGTATTTTAGTTGTTTTTCCAAATTTTGAGAACTTTTTTTTATTCACAAGAATTGGATAAATTGTGAGTGATTTAAATACTAAAAATATCGTATTTTTTAAAAACGTTTATGTGAAAAAATAGGCAATGTGCTCGCAAAAGTTTCGTATAAAAACAACTTTAGTTTATCGTTATTTAAAACATGGAAATAAATATATTATTTTATGTTTGTTTAATTTTTTTATTAAAATAATTTTATCAATTTAATAGTATTTCATATTTATCGATTTATGCATTTATGTCAATCCAACATTTATATATATTATACTGCAATATATTTCGACAAACTCACTGTCATCGTCAGGTAGAAATTCAAACTGTATCGATTTAAATTGCTTTTTTATTAGATTTCTTACTATAGTTTAGGGCAGTGTTTCTCATGCGGGGTACCGTAGGGATATGAAATGTGTGCCGCGAGCTCTGTTAATTTTATTATTGAAAATTTATTAATTTCATTTAAGAGTTGATTTTAAAAAATGCTACTATATTAGGTTTTGAATTACTTAAAATAGCGGTACATATTGTTTTTGGTAAATATTAAGAACAAGAAAAGGCAAAAACTGAACTCAATTTAGAATGAGTTAAGAGTATGTTTGCCAAATACGCGACTTAATAATAAGGAGATATGCAAAAAGCATCAAGTTCACATTTCACATTAATATATGTTATAAAAGATTTAGTTTATTAAATATAGAACTTACAAACTTGTTATTTTTATAGCTGAAATATTATTATAAAAATGGTATGGTGCCGCTATCTGAAAAAGGATGAAAACCACTGGTATAGGGTCATTGTGACCCACCTGTAGTTAATAAAATCTATCCAAAGATTTATTGATACTTTTGTCTTGAAACTTGACATTGAGTGATAGGATCTCTAGGAGTACATCAAATGTTAGTGAAAAATTGGTAATGAAATATAACTAAATTACTACTTTTTCGTTGCGTATGTTGAAAAGACCAATTTAGTAAACTTTTATTTGATTAATTTAGTTCCCCTAAAACATATATAATGTATATAACAAGTTATTAATATCACAAAAGATAAAAATATATGTTGAGTAAAGTTTATCTTTGTTTCGACATGAAATTACGTAATTTAACTGCATATAACAAAAGGACTTATAGTGGAATAGTAAATAATTATACACAGTAAATTAGAATTAAAAGAAACTTAAATATAAAACAAACCCCATAGATGTTCCATAGTTTCTAAGGAAAGAGACCGAGAACTGCTGGCACTACTTCCTGATAATAGATTCATATTATATCTCAAATTGATTATGTCTCTGTCGTTTTCATAATCTTCATTGTCCGTATCATCAGGTGAATCTGTATTCAACCAAGGATGTTGCAAACAATCCCAAGCAGTAACACGTTCCTTGGTATCATATGCCAACATAGGTAACAAAAATTCGGTGAAATTACGTGCAGCTCTTGGGGACCAATCATATTTTTCCCGAAGAACTGAATAGAGATCCCATGGATTTAGATTATGAATGTGCCTCAATTCGCCTAATAATGATTTTATTACGGGGCAGAATAATCGAAATTTTTATAAAAATTTAAAATATTTTGTCTTTAACACTATTGATTAATTTTTAGTTTAAAATTTTTAAAATTTCAATTATAATAAAACGAAAAATACTTTCAAAACATTAATTAAAATTTTCATCATTATGTCAAATAAATGTTAGATAAGTTTCCTAAAAATTAAGTCAATCATTTAGAACGTCAATTATTTTGGAGAGAAAGTAATTATTTTCATATCCAATAATAAATAATTTCCATTTTATTAGATCAATATCATTTATTTTCTAGCAAATTTTTGGCAAGTGGCCAAAAAGATCAGAGAAAATTTATTTTTATTCGATAAAATTAAATTTGTTTTCATTTTGAAACAAATTTGAAACTAAGATTGCATAGTTCAAAGACTACTTGTTGAAATAAAATCTGATAAAATAAACTTATTAAACAATACTCTTGTACCAAAGACCAGTGCTGTATCTAGGGAGGGGCGTTGGGTTAGAGATATATTGTTGCCTAAAGTACTGGCGAAGTAGTAGGCCTTGAAAGCAAGAAAACTTCTTCCAATGTTGTTGAAGCAGAAAGACCTGCATTACATACTGGCGAAGAAGTAAAAAGTTCATCAAGTTCTGATGAAGAGTCTGCTGCACAAATTATTCATCTATTTCTATGAAAGATGTTGGATTATGTCCTAACAAGATTGATGACAATACAAGAGTATTCCTGGTACGCCAAGGTCCGTAAGCAATTCAAAATTTAGATGCCAATTTCAAGTGAAGGAGTAAAACGTCCTGGTAATACTATCAAAGCCAAAAGTGAAACAAGAAAAGTTAATCGCGACTGGTTTTTTCAAATTTTGACTAAGGTTAATGCGGCATACAAACCACCATTTGATGGACTTAGAAAGGGCGGCAAAAGTTCTAGGTACGTTACTGCCAAAGAGTATAGTGAGTCCTAAACCTAGTGTTATATTTAGCGATGCTGTAAAATCCTGTTGAATTGACCTAAAAATTCCACAGACCAAAATTCACTATTGAAAAACACTAAATTTTAAATGTATATCAAAAATTTATTTTAAATGTGGCAAGTTTTTGTGATTTTTTATTAAATAATTTAATCATCTTATGAATTTTAGGCGGAAAAATTGCTTTGGCTTAAATTAAGTTTTATGCTTGTTTATAATAAATTTATAATATTAAAAAATCTATTAAACAAATTTATATTTTTAAAATAATAAAAAATTGAATAAAAATTATTTCATTTAAAATTTTTTTTTAAACATTTAAACCCAAAAATTGTTTCTAGTGCTTATTTTTTCGAAACAAATATCCCATGGGGTGCACTGCTTATTTGTCATTACGCGACTTCAAAGTATTTTAATATATTTTAATATATTTTACTAGTTATATAAACGTTCTAGTTATTAAAAAGATCAATTCATTAGAATAAGCGATACAAATACTAACAATAATGTTAATAACATTAAGCAATGTTTAGATAATGATATCGTCACAACATACATCCTAAAATGTATTAAAAACTTGAATCTTCATTCTTCGACTAAACTGGCATTATTATTGTAAAAATCGATTCCAGTTTTGAAAAATCTATTTTTGATTTTCTTTGTAATGCCATTTCAAGAATCTCCACATGACAATTATAAATATCCATCAATCATTCACTTTTTCTATTTATTAAGTAATTCATATTTAAATTGCTTATTTCAAAGGTTGGCATTTCGGTATAGTATTTGTTGTTTATTTTATATATTTTTTGATATTTCAGGTCTATGACAAGGTGCCTCGTCTAGAATTAATAAAGATTTTTTACTAGAAAACGAATCGGTTCTTATAGCCCATAATTTAGTTCCCTACTGTATCATTTCAGCTTATGTCATTCAAACTTTTTCTTTTGGCGATATAATTAAATTTCTCGGAAAATTTCCTTTTAAACATGATATGCAAGTAAAGACCAAAACTAAAGTAACATATCATATTTCCTTTCCTGGGAGTTTTTCCTTTTCTTTCCTTTCGGTGAATATCAATCTCACTTAATCTTTTCAATTATCTTGCAAATATTGTCAAATTTAAGCTTACTGCTCCTCTAACAAAATTATTTCATTGTTAGATCCTTTAAAAACATTATTTTCAACGCTGCAGTATATTTTTTTAGTCAAAATATAATAACACGATATCTACCAGTCAACTCTGCTTCTAAATCAACACATGCATTTTTATTCTTTTTATTAGTGCTTTTAAATATGTTCCTGACTGACATCAACTCATAATCAAATTGAAATCAGCATTTTGTCATTAATTCATCACACCGACATGAATAAATCTGCTTCTATTTACAATATTTTAGTTAATTTTGCAGGACCTTATTTAACATCCACGGAAAATCAAGTTCCTTTATTTGAATCGTACATGAATTTATGTGATAAAAAATATTAATATTTAATTTAATGACTAAAATTATAATTATAAAAAATGAAAAATCTTTAGATTGTCAAATAATTGTCTTCAATTTAATCGAAATTTTTTTCATCAATATAATAATTACTTTGCAGCAAGGGCTTATTTTGTTATTTACTTATCTGATATTAATATTATAATTAACCATGTTTTTTTTATCTAAATAAATAAAATTAATAGTTTTTGCAGTAAGACTCGATAGTTTTTTTTATAAATTTATAAAATATAAACTACTAAATAAGTTGTGGTATAGCTTGAAAACCGTGTAACAAGGAAAAAATGATTTTTGTGATTAGCTACATAAACAAAAACTGGATAAAAGGACTGGATGGGCGTAGCGACAATTTTATCTACATTTATATTCCATAAAGTATTTTAAATTCATTAGCTACCAGATAACTGTAATATTTATTATTTTCGAGGGAAGAAACACTGAAATCTTTTAATTATAAGTTTATTTCAATGAAAGCTAGATTAAAAATTCATTTCGGAAATTTGATTTAGCTTATATGGTCAATAATAACTTAGCATATTCTTTCAAATATATTGTTAGTAAACTCCAACATATTTCTAGTATAAAAAGTTTAAAGAATCACCTTATTTAAAACTAAATCAAATTAATTAAATTAAAATAACTATTTGTATTTTGTATATGTTATTGTAAACTCAATAAAGAAAGTATTTATAGCCTATATTTGAATTAATTTTATAATTGAAAACGTCTTGGTTGCTGTAATAATTAAAAACAAAATAATTTATTAGAAAACTTGAATTAAATTATATGTAGCAAGACAAGCACAACCATGGATCTAATAATAAGCAACTTTACTGAAAGATTTCGCTAAGGCAATAATTTAAAAATCTTCATCAAAGATACTGACATACATTTACACAACCAACCTTTAATCAAGATGTAGATAATTTTAATAACTACACTTTTTGACAGATCTTCAATGGAAGACTATGATCTGTAAGCAGGATTCTGATTCAGTTGGCAACAAAAGTAATTACTCACAAATGGGATGAAGAAGTTAATAAGAAAGTCAAAACGAAAGAGTTGAAAAAAATAAATCAACAAATAAAAGTAAATAAATCTATGGGCTATATTATTAATAACTCAACAAGAAATGTTACAGACTATACTTGAAGAGGAGTTTCTAACGGAAACGAAAAGAACAATAAACACCATGTGGAAAGTTTGAATATGCAACAAAATGGGGAATATTAGTCAAGAAATTATTTCGCCCGTCGATGGATAATAATAATAATACTAATAATAACAAATAATAATAATAATAATAATAATAATAATAATAATAATAATAAAATAATAATAATAATAATAATAATAATAATAATAATAATAATAATAATAATAATAATAATAATAATAATAATAATAATAACAATGTTAAAGATAATGTTAGCAATAGTAATAATATATATAAATATCTTAGTACAGTTTTAGAGAATAAACGTTATTCAAAAGATGCATAATAAGTTTGATTTTAAAATATTTCAGAAATTCAGCCAAGCGAATTTCAACACCTTTCAAAATAACCTGCGAAATGTATTTGAATCATTTAAAATCCCGTCAAAGTTTATTTATGCACATTATAATTACTGAGCAAAAAAATTACGAGGTGGGTTTGATATGTCACACCTTAAATTGTTTCTTTGCACCAACAGAAAATTAATTAAGTCTCTTAAGCACTTGAAGTCGACGTTTGACAAGCATATTTTATCTATAATTTTTCGTATATAGTATAAAATGTTGAGCTCATCAAGAGTTCCATTGACAGCTTACATTTTATCATATTGACAAATTAATATTATTTTTCAATAAATATTTCCACAACTTAAACGAAAATGAGATTGGATAATAATTAATCAATTCCATGTGTAAATATTGATAAAATAAATATTCCTATTAAAATTACCTAGAGGATTAAAATAAAAATCTAAATTATTTTAAATAATTTATTAATTGTACAGTTATTATTATGTATTATAATTTTATTTTATTATGTTTTAATTGATTTTCGTTTTGATGTCAGATACAAATTTTAGAGTTCACCGTTAATGTCAATGTGATGAATTTTGTCGTTTTGTTGATTAATTTTACTGATACATCATTCGTGGTTCGGTAGCTCCATTTGTTATCAATGGAAGCCGTAAATATACAACAGGGTTATGATATATTAATTATAAACTATTTTAATTATAATATCATTCACCATTGATCTTTTAAAAATTTTCTTTATCGATCATTAACATGATTCATATTGGAATATAAAACAAAACATTGATCGATAGTGAAAAGAAAATAAAAACGACTGATAGTCATTGATATGAATTATGTCGAGATTTGTGATTATATTGATTTTATTGATCTATTATCATCTTACAAAGATACATAAAAAGTAATGGTAGCATTTATAATGTATATAATTAGGCAGAGAATTCAAAAGGTTTAATTTAATTACCTTTTTTAGTGAAAAAATCTCTTGAATATCGCCCAGACAATGCAATGTGCCGAGGTATCGGGCCCAATAATTCAATGACGTGTGCAAGGTGATCATCATCTCTAGAATAATCATCTCCGGAATGAGGTTCAAATAAATAATCACCAGTTGCAAGTTCAAATGCCTGGAATAATATTTCTATACATATTTTACTGGAGAGATTTACATATACCATGCAAGCAGTGCTCCATATATCTGCTGGGGTTCCATAACCAGCACCTATTAAAACTTCAAGAGCTCGATACTGACGAGTTTGAATGTCTTCTGTGAAATGATGAAAAGTCCAACAAGCATTACCTAAATCTGCGATTTTCACTTGTATTGGACAAACCTATGTTGATTGAAAATGATGATAACTTATTTGTATTTTCAAATATTTAATAAAATTCATCCAATAAAATGTACACTTCTTTGCATGATTTTAAGTTTGTTGGTTAAAGGTTGCATTTCAAATCCAATTATTATAAAGAAAACATATTTTATATTTTAAGAATTAAATTTATTTATTTACTAATCTAATATATCGTATTTCAATTTTTTCTTTTAGAAAAAATAAAAATAAATGTTTTATTGATTTAAGTAAAAAGTTGTAGATCAATGAATATTTGATTTGAGTTTGCGAAAAAATATTCTTAAATATTTGAATTCTTTCTGAGTTTAAAAGCTTTTTCAAAAAAATTTAACTTTTTTCATTTAACCTCTTGAGTCCCATAAAGACAATTCAGTCCACGAGCAGATTAAAAAACCAATATTTCAGATTTAATTAACATTTGTGATATTTATTCCCATCGGTCATTCTCTATATTTCCCCCTTCTTTAGTGCATCAAAAGGTTCGTACAAGTAACCATTTCTTGTGTTTTCTTTACCTAATGATATCTCAATAAGTTTTGAGAGAACAAAAATTATTGGTTCTGCCTCCAAATCACTCGATTTCATAAATTAAAATATATTTCCTTCTTTTACTTTGTTTTCCTTTATCTTTTTTATAATATATTTTTGATAGTGAATTTCAGATTTTTTTTTATCAATCTGTGATTAATTTATAAGTACTGTAAAATACCAACAGGATATCTCCAAATTTTTTAGCTTTATTTCAGAAAATAGGTTAGTGACATTTTTTCATCAATTTTTCCAATAATCTATATTGCAAATTTAATATCGAGTTAGTAAAAAAAATCGATAACCAGAAAACATAGTCCGGAACTCAAAAGGTTAAAGAATCAATGGAAAACATGAATTCCAACCGACTAAAAAGCTTTGAATTTTCGATATAATCAAGAATAATTGAGGATGAAGATAGATAGATACACGATTAAATGGAGTTGGAAAACGTTGCTGACAAAATAAATATTGATACTTAAGAAATTGTCGAAAAAAATAAATAGTATAGTTGTTGTTTGTGGAAATGAAAAAATAATTATCTCATTGATTCATCATAAATCTCAAATATAGATGCAAAAACCAAGGTATCACAACTACTTATGTAAACAAGAAGTAATGTGTTTTTGAAGAGGAAATGGATTTTTAAAACTAAATGAATGCATTAACCCTACAATGCAAACCTTGGGTGTAAATATATCCCGGGCTCATACTTGTTCTCAATATTTTAAAGAATATATTAAAACTATAAATTTTGTAAACATTGTTTTATGAAAAAAGGAAGATCAAAACCAAAAAAACATTGGCGAAAAGCATTAGGATGTAATTACGCCCCGGATTTGCATTCCAGGATGTAAAATAAGGTAAATCATAACAATCAACACTCGACTAATTTTAAATGAAAATTTTTAGTATCAAAGTAATTCTACAATTTGTTTTATCGGCAAATGAACTTTGATATATTTAAAGTTTCGAATATATACTTTGATATATTTTACTCGAATAGAAAACCCATGTAAATGTAAATTATAAAAATTAAATATTTTACAGCATCAATGACATTTACTTAAATGTTACTGCTAAAGTATATTTCCATTAAAAATTTTTGAAAATGGCATTTTGATTAAGTAGAATAAATATTACAAAGGTAATCCATGGTTTTTTCCATAAATTTCAGTATTCTAAATAGAAACAGAGGAAATATATCGAAAAAATTCTCACAATATACATTAAAACGTATTATTGTAGTAGTGCTATCCCAGGAAGGTGCGACTACTCACAAATTACTGAAAACCTTTTTTAATATGACAATCGATTAAAGGAAGTACTCAAAATAATTGATGATAAAAAATTTTGCGTTTCTTGATGATTCTAGTTTCAGTAGTACAATGAATTTATAAAATAAATTTGAAAAGTATACACGTAATAATAATGTTAGTTATATAGTTGAAACAAACGAAAAGGTAGTTAAAATTTAATTGTGGAATCTGGCATCGACTATCCACACTATAACTTAGCTACGCAACCCAAATTTTGAATTTTTTCCCAAATTTAAATGAATGAAATGTCATCAAATTGATTTTTATTATATTTATAAAATAATATTAATTTTATTATTCATTCGATACAAAATTCGATTTTCAGATAAAATTGAAATTAAAATGAAATTTGTCGATTATAAACCAAATAATCAATTAAATTAATTGTTGTGTATGATTTCATAATTTTAGATCGATATTAAAAGAATAAGTAAAAAAGAAAAGCAAAAAGTAAATGCATCAATATTACGAAATTGAGTAGGAAGTATTGGAAAATTAAAATAGGTCATTTTAGGTCTATGACAAATTATAAACCTTTTGAAAAAATGAGGAAATGTTTTGAAATTCAGAAAAGAATATTGCATATAAAGATTGCAAGGAAACATGTAATTTTAACCGTTAATTGGCATTCCTACTCGTTTTTTATTGAACCATTTAAGGAGGACTGAATCCAAATCTTCATATGATGATATTTTCATAGTCTTTTAATTTGAGTGATTAGCATTACTGTCACAATCTTTGTCAACTCCTTCAACTTTCTTCTTTGTTTAATTACATCGCAAACTGTTTGGGTACAAAGTCCATATCCTAGAGAAAGCTTCGATGTAGATATTTTTCAAATTTTATAATTAATTAATGTCAGTTTTTGCTTTAAATTTATAACGACTTCCTTGCGACTATTAGGCACTTTTATAGGTTGTTTATCTGAAAACTTTTTTATTTATACTTACATAATTTTAAACTAAATCTAATAAGATATTTTACGAACATATGTTGAGATATGTAATTATTTTTTAATTAAATTCATGTGTGAGTATAATCGGGGATCTAGTTATTTTATAAATTAGATGTCAAAACAACATAAAAAGTCTACCTTATTATTTATTAATTATTTATTAATAAATAAATAAATACATCTATATGACTTACTTCTTTACTAGGATCTGGCTCTGAAATTGGTTGATCTAAAAGAATTGATCTTCTATCGCCTGCTTTGAGTGCAGAGTCTGTGTTGCCAGTAGCACCACTACCATCACTATTTGTGGACTGAAACATTTTTGAAGCACAGTTACTACATGCAGTAACTTTAAGCAATGTTTCTGGGTGAACAATTGTTGAGAATCGATTGCCCTTTAAATGCATTTTTACAGGTTCTTGAGGAACAGTTGACGGCTGTTCGTTTGAATCACTGATTATATTATCATGATTCCGGAATTTAATATTGGGAGAAGGCTCTCGGTCTCGAATTATTCGTTTGGTGGTATTAACATTTTCATCGTCTGATTCTGACTCTTGAATATTTATTGCATCAGTGGACGCCGCAATATTTTTATTTATGTTAAAATTGTTTTCTACATCACCGTTAACCTTTTCTTTCACGTTTTCTTCTAAACTTGGATCCGTGTTATCTACATTAATCTCTTCAAATGGAATAGTTTCAACTAAATGAAATTCAATTAAAAATCATTCATTGCTCAAAGACAATATATCGGATATCATTGCTAGTAGATATTTAGGTTTTATTTTTGTATGTAAAAACCAACTGAAAAATATTTTCAAAGAAGCCTGAGTTTGGGCTATTCAACTGGGCTACTCAGTTATTTATGCATTTTATTCATTAAAATTTGAAATTTTTAATCTAGTAAGAACAATTTATTTTATTAACTGGAAAATGGCCTGATCCTTTAAAATAATAAATTGGTACGTATAATAACTTTTAAAAATATTAATTTAACATTTCCTTAAAGTTACACGGTTAATTAGTTCCGTTGACGTTGAGACACATAGCTAGCGAAAACTAAAATATAGTGTTTGTGATATCATTTTCGTTTTGTGTTTCTTCACTTTAATGTTCAGCACTAGAAAAAAGTGCATTCAATTCCTCAGGCAAAGTTTTAGTGATCGAAGAACTTATTTAGTGTAACTCGGGTACCGAGTAATTAGAATAAGACTTGTATTTGTCTTTGTACATAAAACTCTTCAAGTCGCTTGAAAATAAAACACAATTTAATGGGTTATAATCAAAGTGATTTTCTGTTTGCTTGCAGGTTTATGCTACAACAAAAGTAAAACTACTAATTACCAATTGTAGACAACATATATTTAACAACTAAAACAATAACTAAATAGATAATTAACATGAGAGCTTCTGTTTAATTCCAGCAATACTAGAATTTTTACAAGAATTTTAAGTTCCAATTAAAAGTTGATCATTCTATTTTAATGATATTTTGTTGAAAACCCCTTGTCTTATATTCGGATCAAAAATATATGGAATTTTTAGAAAATTATCAATGAGATTTCTGCGTAATATTAATTGATTAGTTATTTTAATAAATTAATTTCTGAACATTATATGAAAACATAAAACTAATATTTTGAAAAATCACTATGTTCTAAAAATTTTTAACACTCCAAATGTTGGATTCAGCATATTTTATTGCATATGTGAATTTTCTATTACTGAAATAAATTGGTACTAAAATATTGTAAATTTGTAAATTTTATCATCTACTTGTCAAACAATCATCAAAATCAGATGTGCAATATTCACGTATATATGGATACAATGAAAACTGAAATTTATGGAAATAAAAAATTATTTTCAGTTTTAAGTTGAATCGTTTCATTGCTAGCTGTCTGTTATCAATATTTAGATTTAAAATTTTAAAAATTAACAACATAATTTTTTATATTCTAAACTACTTAAAAACTTTCAAAGCATTCAAATCATTGGATACAATGACCTTATCAACGATACTTCACATATAACAGGTTCTCAATTATTAAAATTTTTTATAACACTTTAAAATCAGACTTGCCTTTATGAATACAACTGCTATGATTAATTTTAATTTAAAATTTTTAAAGATTATTTTGAATAAAAACATCAAATCAATATTACATAATGATAATGCATTTATTTAATTTCTTTAAAATTTTTAAATTAATTTAAAATTTAAAAAAAAATATATTAAAACATTTTAAAAATAATTTGTTTAAAATATATAAAACCATATTATTTTAATTGGGTTTTACCTGATGAGGATAATACATCATAGAACTAGTATTTGAATAGTTCTGTCTTTTAATAATAATAATAATAATAATAATAATAATAATAATAATAATAATAATAATAATAATAATAATAATAATAAATAATAATAATAACAATAATAATGATAAATAATAATAATAATAATAATAATAATAATAATAAAATAATAATAATAATAATAAATAATAATAATAATAATAATAATAATAAATAATAATAATAATAAATAATAATAATAATAAATAATAATAATAATAAATAATAATAATAATGATAAATAATAATAATAAAATAATAATAATAATAATAATAATAATAATAATAAATAATAATAATAACAATAATAATGATAAATAATAATAATAATAATAATAAAAATAATAATAATAGATAATAATAAAAATAAATAATAATAAAAATAAATAATAATAATAATGATAAATAATAATAATAATAATAATAATAAATAATAATAATAAATAAATAATAAAAATAAAAATAATAAAAATAAAAATAATAATAATAATAAATAATAATAATAATGATAAATAATAATAATAATAAAATAATAATAATAATAATAATAATAATAATAATAATAATAATAATAATAATAATAATAACAACAATGTTAAAGATAATGTTAGCAATAGTAATAATATATATAAATATCTTAGTACAGTTTTAGAGAATAAACGTTATTCAAAAGGTGCATAATAAGTTGGATTTTAAAATATTTCAAAAATTCAGCCAAGCGAATTTCAACACCTTTTAAAATAACCTGCGAAATTTATTTGAATCATTTAAAATCCCGTCAAAGTTTAATAATAATAAATAATAATAATAAAAATAATAATAATAATAATAATAATAATAATAATAATAATAATAATAATAATAATAATAATAATAATAATAATAATAATACCTGAGTTTTCATTAGCATGATCATTTTGAGCTCCTATTTCTGGGTTTAGATTTTCTGAAATGTCACAATTCTGTTGTTTGTTACCATTATTATCACTGATAATGTTTTCGTTAATTTCTATCTCATAGGTATTCAAAAAATCATTCTGAATGTCACATAGTGACATTCTACAATAAATACAAATTTGATCTTTTGGATCCTTTAACCTTTCCTTAGCAATTTCTCTTAATTCCATTTCTTCAATCTCATTTAATTCTTGTTCCAAAATTTTCTGCTGCTTCTTTTGCTTCTTTTTTAATCGTTTTTTCTTATTTTTAGTCATTTTCATAGATTCTTCAGAAAATTCTTTAGGAGCTGTACTGACTAAACCAAGCATGAATGGTGATGATTTTAATTCGAAACAAACCTGACGATGCCATAAGAGGCACACCACGTCTTTGACAATCAAGGGCTTCAGCCGCTAATCTGCGAACATGGGAATCAGAAACACAAAGCAGAATATTTTCTGGTTTAATATCGGTATGGATAATTCTGCACTTTGTATGAAGGTAATGTAATCCTTCAAGAGTCTAATAATCCTATTAGAAGGATTAGTTATTTGACTACTAATTTACTTGTCTTATGATTGTACGAACATTTTTACGGGGAATTCCACGATAATTCGATTTAATAATTAACTTTAATAGATTGCACCCTAACACTTCAAACACCATACAAACATCTAATAACCGAATTAAGGAAAATAAACACATTTAAGAATATATATATATTCTTGAGTCGAATATAATATCAAAAAATTTAACCATTCAAATTCAATATTAAATTTCAATTAGATTTTTTTTATTTTCTTTATTTCCATATTTTCAGACTGAATCTATTTTTGTTTTCTAATTAACACGATTTTTTAAGCGTTTTTTGACTTATTTAATTTATTTACAATTTATACAGTTGGAAAACATTATTTTTTAATTTTAATTTTTTAATTTTACAAAAAGTAAAGGATATGGATAAAGTTCTTTCAGTGGAAGCTGAATGTTGATGGGAGAGTTTTTTCATTCATTTTCCTAATGTTCATGGTAGTTAGTAACTACTTGTTACAGGTTTATTTTATAATATATTCATCAAGTTGAGTGTGGAAAATGCCATACGATTCCATTATCTAAATTAAGCCATATCTTAAGCAAGTAAGTTCAAAAACGTGTTAGGGAAAGAATACATAAGTTAGAAGATTGGAGATTTCTAAATTGAAGAATGTTGGGCGAATTAAAGTTTAGCACTTTTGAATAAATTATGCAGCATTCGATAGAGAAAAGTCGATTTACAGATAACATGGAATAAAAATATTATATTGTTGACTAAACTTAAAAATTATTAAGTATAAACTTAAATTGTAAAATAATAATTTTAAATATTGATAAATTTAATTTTTTTTTTATCAATCGATAGAAAATTTGATTTTCAGATAATATGGAAATAAAATGTCAATTAACAATAAACGATATAATTTATTATTTTTACTATTTGGATTGATTGATAGACCGGAAGATCTATATGGGATTAAATATATGTATTATTATGACAAAAATGAGTGTAAATGTAAAGAAATGAGTATATGAGACCAAATATCAAATTCCAAATAATTACGGCTGTTTTTTATTTAAGACTAAAATTATTGTACAAAAAGGTATAGTGTAACCAAAATTTACAGTAGAAAAAGACCATAAATTTCAGTGTTTTTATCAAAAATTTATTTAAAAACATTTTTAAGAAAAACAGCCCAGGAAAGACAAATTAAAACAAATCTAGTGCATAAAATTAGTGTACTTTTTTGTCATCTAAATAGATACGGCCATCGACTGATGGTCATTATTTGGAAGGGTTAAAGCAATTATTTGTTTTTTATTAAAGGATTTATAATGTAGAAAATGTCATTTTATTTTAGGCTTATAGTGAGAAAAAGTTATGCAATTATATTGAAAATTTATTATTAAGATTTTTTAAGCGGAAAAAGTTTTTGATCTTTAAACAAATAAAAATTTGTAATGAAAAATTTTAAAATAAAAAATAAAATTAATTTTAAATTTTGAAAAAAATAAATTTTAATAATCGAAAAAACTATTTTTTTTGAAAAAAATTTATGTTGATCATGGTTTTCTAGATAAATATTCTTACGATTAGAAAAACAAGGAAATATTTGGAAATAAAGGCTTGTAAAAGACTATATCATATATTGCTTGATGTTAAAAATACTGAACTCGTCTGAATTATACCTCACATCCACTGGATGGTTAAAACTATGTTTGACTAACTTGTGTGGTGATTGGATAAAAATTCAAGATACAATAATCTTGTGTGCAAATATTGTGAAAGAAGAATGTAAACATACTAGGAATAGTAATTATCCTTTAAAAGATTTTCTATTTATGTTCCAATTTAGATACTCAGCTTTTACTACTATTTAATATATTTAAATTAAATATAAAGGATACGAGTTCCATTGATTCCAGTAACTCTGAAATCATCAATTAGTTGAACGGTTCTGTCTCTAAACTTATGAGCCGGATCAGCCTCTCTTACCTGGTGATAAATGTAAAATAAAAAACAATAAAACTAATAACAATTGTATATTTAAAAAAACGTTATTTATTATTTTAAAAATTTAATTATTAAACTTCAGCTGTCTTGCTGCACAAATGCATAATATAATCATGGTTTAGAATTTGTATGTGTTAAATTTTATTCATCAATTACTTATTGGCTGCAATTGTACATACCTGCATATTAATAACAAAAAAACGGAATTACTTTCATCTGGGCTATTTTTCTATTGACAATGCCCATTCGGCATGATGTTCATGAGGTTTTTGGAATCGAGAGTAAGCACGTGTATAAAGTGAGAAATATGAACTAACAACAACTAACTAATGTACATAGGTAAAAGGCAAGCCCAGGAAAGACATATTAAAGCAAATTTAGTGTTAAAATTACAGTGTACTTTTTTGTCATCTAAATAGATACGGCCATCGACTGTTGGTCATTATTTGGAAGGGTTAAAGCAATTATTTGTTTTTTATTAAAGAATTTATAATGTAGAAAATGTCATTTTTTGGCCGGATAAAATAAGAAGTTGTCTGGTCATGATTGGATATAATGTGGGTTTTAACAAAATTTCTAAAAGGATTAGATTACCACTTAGTTGTTATAATGTTTAGTCAGCTTTAGTTCAAGTCGCTCAAAATATAAATGAGTTATAGTATGTTTGCTTTGACATCCTTGTCAAAGATGGTCTTCAAAAACTGAATGAAAATCGCAGTAATCGTGAAAATGATATTCATAGAGAAATCCTTACAATATTTCAAATTTACAGAGTAATTTCTAGAAAATTACTCATATTTTGATAAAATTGAAAAGACAAGAATTAAACACAGGAAATAATTGGATGACTTCAGAATTCGTTTTTTTCGTCGTTTGCAACAGATATAATGATAATAGTAAATGTTAATGTAATGAAATTAAACGCAATGTAAATAGGTTTTATTTTGATCAAGCTTCATTAGATAAGAAGTTCTATAAACGAAATGTCAAAATTGAAAATGGGAATTATTCAAAAATAAAAACTCTAATGAATTATTAGTCAATATAACCTATTAATTTATATTTCTGATAGCTGCAATATTGCTACAAAAATAATCTCTATTTGGAACAGGGATTCGAAATTAGAGGAATTTTGGTAAGGGTGTCATATAAGCGACTTTTGTCCATATAAGGGACTTTTGTCTATATGAGTATATTATTATATAAAAGAGTGCGACTTTTGTAAGTATGAAAGAATTTTATAAATAGGTGTGACGTGTAAAGTAATCATCTTCAATATTATTTGGATGAATTTTGTTTCAGATACAACTTTGGCAAGGATGAAAAGACAAAAATGTTTATTACTTTCTTGAAAAATCTTGAATAGTGTTTAATTTGTTTTAATAAAGAAACTTCTCTTTATATTTTTTAGTAAAATTCACACCTATTTATAAATTTCATTCATATATACAAAAGTCCTTTTTATAGACTAAAAGTCGCTCATATAGACAAAAGTCATTTATATGGACAAAAGTCCCTTATATGGACAAAAGTCTTTTATACGGACACCTTTACGGGAATTATTTTTCTAACTAATACGAGTGGTAATACAAAACAAAGATAATCATATCTAACAATATAAAAATGTTCAATAATGACTAGAAAACTATTTGAACATAAAATAAAATCAAAATAATAATGTAAAAAGTATAAAATTACGAATAATCAATAAATTGGTTACAAACAATTTAGGAAATTTAACAGGTTTATAGGATATTACAAAACCGATTTTAAAATAATTTAATTTGCCTACTCGTGAACCGTGAAAAGAGAATCATAGCTTTGTGGCTTATAAATAAATTATTTATTTGGTTTCAAAATTCGATTACTAAATTGAGTTACCAATTATTTTTAATTTAATATAATCTGGCAATGTAATAAATGAGATAAAATAGATTTGTAATTTTACGATTACCTTGACAAAATTTTCAATTTTTTATTTGCTGCATTCAATCTAAATTTTAAATAATCGAAACTCTTATTCGTTTATTATTATTTATATTTTATTATTAGTATAATTATTATTATTAGTAATTATGATTAAAATTATAATTATTATTATAAGTATTATTAGTATTAGTATTATGTTAATAATTATTAATTAATAATGTCATTAATTTCTTTGTCCTAGGGGCTTTCGAATAATTTAAACATTCTCACGAATATATACAGAATATTTATCAAAAAATTTGCATGTAAACATGTGTTTGAGTTTTCTGAATAATCTATTTATATTTAAAATTTACTACTTCTTAGTTAGTTAACAATTAATAGTTACTGTATTACATTTCCATCTTATTAGTGGTGAATATAAACAAAATAATATCTTACACATTTTAACAATTTTATTTCATCATTTGCAGTTTCAGTGTAATGCATTGCACTTTTGACGACCTTCATAGCAACGAATCGTTTTTCCCTGGACAAATTTTGAAAGGTGTAAAGCTATTTTGTTTTTTCCAGTAAAATTACTTTAAATCCCAACAAAGCCAAACTGTTGAAAAATGTCCCCAACCAAGTTTTCTAACGACATGGTAGCGATCATTGTACACTTGTCCCAGCTTTACGGGATGATATCCACCTTTGCAATAATCTTTTGGGTCTTCTTGTTCTTCTTCGTCACTACCTAATACTTCATTGGACTCATTATTGGCATAATAATCGTCTTCTTTAGAAATATCATCGTCGATATCATCTTCATCGTTTAGTACTTGCATTTCCTCGCTCGGTGCATCCGAAACAGACACAGCTTCTCCAGAGTCAGCAACCTCCAGCTTGTTATTGCTAAAAAATATTTATCGATTTGTTCTACATACTGATTATAAATTGAGAGATAAAAATAATCTCTAGTCAAACTTATGAAATATTTCCCTTCAATGAAATAATTAACCAATAGGAGAACGCTCAAAAACAGCAGACAATGGAATGGTGGAATTGGCTACTCAAAAATCAATATAATATGCATATATGCAGATTCTATCTTTCATTTTGTTCATCATTTACATTACATTACATTATTCTAGCCGATAAAAATTAGCAAATTTAATATAATATCTACAGTTTCAGAACTATCTACATCAAATATCTATATAATAAAGTCAGTAGGATAGATATATTTCAAAAATATCATAAATAGAAATAAATTAAAATCGGAAAAATTTATTGAATAATTTAATCAACAAAAAAAGTTACCATAATAAAATTCCAAAATTTGTCTGTCTTTATCATTTGTTGCCTTATCAAAAGCTTTTAAATAAATTTTTCTAATTTATATGTTTAAGCATAACAGAACATATTTAATATATTGAGAAAAATCATTATTTAGTATAAGAAAGAAGGAAAGAGGTGTAGATAGCGACAAAAAGTTTGGAGTGAAACAATCTATCTATCACCACCATGGGGATAAAATGTAATACGATATTAGCATTGAGATGCGCCTGTCATTCACCGTCACTTGCAATCACCATCATCCATACATATGATATTTTATTATGGAAAATGGATTGGATCTGGCATTTTAATCATCAATGTATCATTCATCTTGAAATTCGGAAATTTATTATATTATAGTCAACATTTTAATTGCGCTGTCTTCTTTTTAAGACGTATAATATTATACAATCCAAAAGAAAATTTTTTTCTATTTTCACGGCAATTGAGATACACGTGGTTACTTTCTCGCCAATTGAAGATGACCAAAATCAATAAAAAACAAATTATTAATAATATTTGGTAAAAAGTTTCAAAAGTGGTTAAATATTTAGGAAATGATAAAAATATTTCAAAATTTAATAGCAATTTATAATTGAAGTTTATTTACTGTTTTTAAGGTGCCTAACAAAGATTTCAAATAATCATTATTGCCAATTTCATAACAATACAAAAGTACGACAAATACTATATAGCCTGAAGTATCTTGATTGGGAATCTGTGTTTCAAAGTATAATATTAAGTTAAAATTGTTGATTAACCTTAAATCTTTTGAAAATGTAAAAAATTATGTTTCATTTAGATTTGGATATTTTTGTTAATTTCTCGAGATTTCCTCAAATTCTGAGTAATTTCAAAAATTCCAACCAAAATAACGAATAACACAGCACAACAAACAGATGAAAGAGAATGAGAGAAAACTGTATCATAATATATGATCAATTAATCGTGCACTCGCGATGTGAAACTAATGAAAACTAATGAAATAATTTTATTGTTTTTTCTAGCAGTTTCAACCGATATCAAATATAAAAATCTTTAAAAAAATATTGCACAGAAGTTTACTAAACAAATAAATATTATTTTTAAATTACACTTGTCATTTAAAAATGGTAAATTAACACAAGTTACTAATAATACTTTAAAATTGCAAATGTTAATGCTACTCATAATCCAGATTTGATGGTTAAGAATATTAAATATGGCACCTTTCTAATTTCATGCAAGAAAGTCATCTTTCAGCGCTTATATTTGCTATCCGATAACGAATTTCTTTATAAACAATAACAAATTATTTTAAAAAGATTATTGCAAGTGTGATTATATAATCAACTAAGCCTCTAGATGTTTTATCTTAATTTAACTATCTTGTGTAAAGCCATAAAATATTTCAGTGTCATAAATTCACGATATTTTCGGTTAGCATTTTAATATAATTGCTAATTTTGTCTACGTAGCGAGAATACTCGTCATAATTAGTAAATGAATTAAATTAATACCAAAATTTAAAAATATATTATATGTAAAAAAATTGATAAAAACTTTCACTGGTCGATAACAGATGTACCAGGAGTTCCATATTTTAGCACATCGAATCCTACATTTCATATAACCCATTTATAGGCAATCATAAAAATTATCTGACTATTTTATTATTGTATTTTATCAAAAATTAAATTCAATTCCATAATAAAATTTTAATAATAAATGATATCTTAAATTAATTTATTCTTATTTTCTGTACGCATTATTTATTACGTTATGCCAAGTTTTTTAATGTCGCACAAATATGGACTTTGAAATAAATAAAGGATGAGTTGTAAAAATTGGAATTATTTAATTTTAGATTAATAAGAAATATTCTATATAAAAACTAAAGTATTTTTTAAATAATAAAAAATCAATAATTTCATTATAATATCCATAAAATTGTGTTCATGTTTAAAATAATTCATCATAAGTTTAAAATTCCTTTTTTAATAAAATTTAATATAATTCAAAAACTAGATGGCCGAAACAATAAAATCAAATCACATAAATTACCTCAAAGATGCATACAGATGGAACTTACGAAAATGAAAGAAAAATATCAGTAAGCAAGTCTCAGAGATATACATACATTGAGCAAAATTCATGGAATTAAAATAAGGTTCATTTACAGATATAGCTTAATAGGATGCAACATCGAATTAAGCACCAAATATAAACCAAAAACATAATTACTTCCACATATTAGCGGTACAAAAGTATGGCAGGAAAATGTTCAAAACTTATGTAAAAGTGTGCAAGTGATGTGAGGGGTCAGTGCTTATTTTTGATGACAAATGCTTTTAAAAAATACTCTATAAAATTACATTTTAAAGCATTTTAATAACACAGAAAACAAGAAAGGATTTTTACATTTTCTTTCATATCTTTGTTTGTATTCTTACTGTATTGGAGATAGTTTTACTCTGTTTGAACAACATTTTACAATAAACATAATTAAATTTCAGTTCTAAATATTAATAAGAATATATTTAGTAAAAAATTATAAAATGAATGTAGTAAAATAAATGTTTGATAAATAATGAAAACTTTTATTATTTTACGAAATTAAATGTAAAATAAACAATAAACATTTTCAATAATAATTATTATATGGTTCATATTATATATAATTGCAATACAGACCATCATATCATATCAATATTTGTTTTATAAAATGAAATAAAAATGGTAAATAATCCAATTGTGTGCGGCAATTAGTGTGTGGCCTCGCACCTTAGAAAGAACTTTGCTCATAATCAAAGTGAAAACTAAAATGCGTGATATTAAAGTGAAACCGACTAATGAAGAATAAGATGCAACTTCCACATTCTAAACATATACATACACGAAAACAGGTTAAGAACAAACACAACTAAATACAAAATACACTGGAAGACCTTCTAAGATGTAATAACATTAGCTTCGTGACGGAAACCTAACTAAAAAAAGTGAAAGAAATACTGAAGTCAGACATAATTTTTTGAAGAATCCCATTTGACGACATCACAACCATAGAAGCAGCGTGGATAAAAATATGCAGCAAATACCGACAATTAGCACGCGGTATTCATAAAGAATACAAGATTCAAACAACAGTAGACATTCATGGCATGATTACTAGAGAAATAATAACTTTTTAAGAATACTAGGTTTCAAATATTTCAAATACACATCGGCAAAAGAAAGAATTATTGAAAGAGTAATCAAAGGCATGCGAAAATCAGTGTGCTCGTATTCCAAAAACGGCTCACTTAAGACAAACCCCTAACTTGTAACTTTGTTATGACATTAATTATGTTTATGTAATACTAATACATACTTTCTTCTTTTACAATATTTATATTTAAAATGTTAATACCTTGTACTCTATGTTGTAAAAGGCTAAGAATTGATAACATTTCCATCATATTTCTCAAATGTTACCAGGGATAATAAAAATTTCAATTAGACAAGATAAACAGTTTTTCGAAGTGGATATTAAAATTAAACATAAATAAAGGTTAGGTTATTTCGCAAAAATAAATAATTTCTTTTTATAAATAATTTTTATTTGAAAAATATTATAATAAAAGCTAGAAACCGTGTATAAATTTTTCAGTATCAGTACAAAAAATGATAACATAAATGAAGTGTTCAATATTTTACTTGAGTTGTTCTCGTATCTAGCCCAACCTTTCATAACAGTTTGTGTGTTTCAATAACTTTTTCAAACCGAGCTTTAACACATTTATGACTTGTTTAAAATAAAATAAAGCTAAACTACTAGTATAAAAGTTAAAATATAAATTAAGAATGATTTGATTCAATTGATATTTTTTGCAAATATATTTGAAATAACTTATATTTATTTTCAATCACAATTTCGATTTTAAAGTATTTAATCTTATTGATATTACCCGATTGCAGCGTTTCCAAAAGTGTGGTACTCGAAACCCAAGGGGTACTGGAAGGACTTACAAGGAGTACTAAATTACTTTTAAATTTTTTTTGTGGGTACAACACAATGCAGTTTTTTTAAAAAAATATTATTACAGATTTTTAATAGAATATCCTAGGGTACTAAGTGTTAAAAAAATATTTGAAAAGGTACGCATTTTTGAAAGTTTGGGAAACATTACCTTATTGTATGGGATAGTTTTAAAAAAATCTTAGCAGCTCTCACTTTATATTAAATGTTCTGTTTTCTTCGTTCAATATCCTTTTGTTTGACATGACGCCATATTAAGTTTTGCTATTAAATAACCGTTTAATTATTATTACCAATACATCGATTTTTCGAAACAAATTGTAAATACAAAGATAAGGCTGTACAAAACTTTAGAAGACAGCATGCGGCCTAAAGTACGCAGGTTCCCCACCTCTGGCCTTGTTCATTCATTTCCAGATAAAGTGACAAGTGTATTTAAATAAATAATGATTAAACTGGGATAAACTATTTAAAAATTCATTTTTTCAAATAGTTATTGGACATTACTCCCTGCATTTGCTAATTAAATACATTAAACTAAACAATTTTGTCACAATATTTATAATAAATTTATCTATAAATAAAATAAATATTATCAATAATTTTCTGAATTTACTGTATATTTCAAAATAAGAATAAAAACTTCATTTATAAATGAAAAGGACTATTTTACTGACTTGTACATTTTTCAATATTTTTCAAACATTTATATTGTTATTTGTAATTTATTAATTTTTTCTATTGAAATGATTATCAAGTGATAAAACAAATATTTCGTTTCATGTTCAAAGAATCACTAATGTTTTTATTTATTTTACTGCCGATTTTATTTCTTTCAGGTGTAAAATTGAAAAGTTATAACGACTCATGCAAAACTAAATTATTTTTGATATTAATATTAAATGGAAATATCAGTAATAACAGTTTTCTTTTAAACGTGTAATACATAAATGGAGCAATTCTAGCATGACACGAAAAATAGTTTTATAAATTTATAATAAAAATATAATTTTAAAAATACTTAAGCAATAAAACAAATATTTCCTGTTTCGTCAACTTAAACTAGAGTGATTGTATCTGAATTTGGGGTCAGTAAATCATTCGGAATTATGCAATCAAAAAAGCTGGTGTGTTAAATATTAAAAAATGTATAAGAAATGTTGCAATGAATAAACAAAATATTATTTAGCTTTATTTAATATTTTAAGAAAAATTTACTCTCAAATGTCTAAACTGAAAAGAACACATTTCCATCTAACAAATAAGTAACTGATACAATTTCTCGTTACGAAATAGGAAACCTGAAACTTGCAGATAAAATATTTAATATTATCAATAAAATTTTGAACCCAACTTAGGTAACATAGAGCATCATTAATTAAAGTTTTAGTGCTTCTAAATAAAATATTGTACAGAAATTTGCATAGCGTATAAATTTGGTTAACATTAAAATAAATTTGTCATTTTCATTTCACTCATGGACTGTTTATACAGCAAGGGAAAACAGCATTAAAAAAAACCGCCGTGCATTATTATGATTATTGGATTACATTGATATGCACTTGTTTAACTTTTGTTTGAATAGGAATTCATGCAGTGATCCAACTAGCAATATCATTTAATAAAACGTATGCATCAACTATTATCAAAAAGTAATGCACGGTGTGATGAGATCAAATTTCAATTCAAAAATTAATGAATTCTAAATCGAAAATATTTTTAATAGTATACTGAAAATTACTTTAAACCATTTTGGTCTTTAATAGTTTACATAGAAATATTATCGAAGATATAAAAGACCAACGTACAATTGAAACGTGAAGACATAAAGATCGACTACAAAAGAAATACTGCACATTACTTAATCATATATCGACGACACTTTGTAATTGGAATTATAGTTAAATAAAGATGATGGCCATTATTAAACATTAATTTATTCAAAACAAGCACTGTAAAACTTTAAAAATAGAATAAATATATATTCATTGAGGTTACATAAATTATAAGGATGTGAATAATAAATATTCTATTAAAGACCGCTTTGAAGTCAAACTTTTATAATTTATTATTATTTGTAGCATAAAAGTGATTCAAGCATTTAACGAAAGTTTTATGTAGCTTTTTATAGTAAGATTTCAGTTTGCAAATGACTAATTCGTTGTTAAACATATTTTCAATTTTAAATCCATTAAAAAAACTAATTTTTCAAATTACAGCATCACAAATAATTTTTTTCAATTTATATGTATATTCTTCTTTTAATACATCGTCTTCGCATTTTCTACTTTTGAGAATTAACTGTATTCATTGTATAGAAAATAATTAATTACAAACAAGTGATTGTAATTGAATTCAAGAAAATATATTTAAAGTAGACTAAAAAATCAAGATTTACTTACGAGAAATTTATTATTTAATTTCTAATATTTTTTTCACAATTTCCATTCTTTTCATGCCTTTTCCCACTATATATTAATGTTAAATTTAAAACATTTATCTATTGAAAAAAAGAAAAAATAAAGAAAATTATAAAAATAGATTAAAGATGAAAAGATTATACTTGTTTAACATGCCATTGGTAGCGGGGAGGCACAGCGCTCACCCTATCAGGTATTTTAAAGCCGATTTTTTGTATGAAACATATTAACTTGCAGACCCCTCTACTTTCCAAGAATTATGTTTTTTTCAATATTACAAGCTAAACACGTTGGTATTATTTGTGTTATACCAAGAATCGAGAACGTTATTTACGTGGGTTTGATTCGTGCTGGAATTTTTTTTTCGGTAATTTTTTTCTTATTGTTTACTTTTGTAATTATTGTTTTTTTTAATAAAACTATTTTATTCAACTCTTGTGATACATAATATAAAAAAACTATTTTGAATTTTTTTTTCGATCCCTTAGATAAAAATAACGAACGATGATTCGCCCTGATTAATTGAAGATGAGATCAGAACTATGCTGTGTAATTATGATGAATCTAATTAAGAAATGTTCGAATTTAGTTATCATTGAATTGATGCCGAGGCAAAATCTAGTATCTAAATAAATACAGTAACGTGTGAAGAAGAATATCGTTTTAGTGAACCCGTAATTTATGGAAAAGACAAAAAATATGTACGGAGAGCTTATATATCTTCAACGAGTGGATGCATAAGAAGATGTAATAGTGTTACCAACCAACACGGTGTATATTCTTTTGAAAAAAAAGCAAAATCCCCACTAGAATACTGGTAGTCATAGTTGTCACGAATCAATATAAAAAAATGAAATTGAAAACTTTTATATTTTGGTAAACTGCACATTAGAAAACAGATTTTTTATATATTACATATAAAATTGTAAAAAACTTTTTAAGGTTGTTTAAATAAAATATTATTGAGAAAAATTTTGTTCTTTTTAAAAATGATTTATTGATTTATGTTAGCAAATGTTGATATTTGAAAATTTTGTGATTTACAATTATAAAATTTTTCCGTTTTCACTTTGATTGGTATTAACAGTACATATCGCATTAAATCTTAATAAGACAAATTTTCTGGCCACTATTATGTGGATTTGGAGGTAAAATTCAAACTATCGTTGGTTGTTTATTTCGTTCATTTTTTTTAAATTTCTTTATTTTCCTTATTATTGATTGGTCTGTAAATTGTTTATTTCAGAAAGAACAAATCAATATTACTTCAACCTCAATTCCAATTTGTGTTTTATTACCCGGGCTTACTGATATTAGATTTAATCCAAATGATACCTTATATATTCAATGTGGCAAGAGCTTGTGCAACAATTTAATTATATTTCCTAAAAACAATTATGCAGATTTCCACGAACGTATTCTAACTAGCCTTTTAAATTGGGAAATTTCGAAATCAGTACCAATTGTTGGCATTTAAGAGTTCACACCTAAAGATATCTATGACAAAATCTGGTTTGCAAAACTTCTTTCACGTCGAATGTAGCAATCGGTTTCTATGATAAATTATACAACTTGGTGACTTTGATGTTAGTGATGGAGGTTATTTCTTCCAAAGGAAATATCATCGCAGAGTTATTCGTCATGGGAAAATGATATAGTTGAACGACAAACCGGAAGATGTTGTTTGAAAATTGTTTCACGCAGAGACGCTCAGGCAATTGAATGAATCTTTATTAATCATGTTCTACGTGGAAGTATGGTGTGGATACTCAAGTGTAAACCCATTGAATAATGGAGTATATTAGCAAGAAGTAATAATTTACTATAGATGCAATTGTTTATAATCTATTAAAAGTCATCTAATACACCATATGCAAGAATTCAAATTTAACACTAAATTTAATCAATTTTTGATTGAAATTAGCATAAATAAAAATGATAAAGTATTTATTTAACATGAAATATTGGTTTTTAGTAAAATATAAACCTATAATAAAAATCTATTCATAAATCATAATTCTTTAAATAGCTAATGAGTTATGCAATAAACACTGTAAATTTTAAAAGATCAAAATATTCATGTAATAATATTACGCATAATTCTAGAATTCACTCAATATATAATATTTTGTCGGTATTTATATAATTTAAAAAATCTTAAATTAAAAAAAATTAAAATTTCGATTTGTTTTGCGTTATATTCGGACAAAGCTAAAACTACATAATTTAAAAAAGAAATTGGAACTTTGTAAAGATAATGTAAGCTTAAAAACTATTTAATAAAAAACAACTAACATAGTAATTTTATTTGCTGCTTTTTTTTCTTTCTTATGTTTCTTTTTGGTTTGGACAATAAGCACTAAAATTAGTTGCTTGATATGATTAATATAAATAAAAAACTTACTCTTACGATTTAATTTACTCATTACTATCAAGTATCAACAAAACAAATAAATTTATTAATTTAAAATAAATACATTGTTTGAAACAGTAAAACAAAGTTTTTTATTACATTAAATTCAAATTTTAAATTAATCTTCGATGTCAAACAAATATTAAAATTTCCTTGAATTTTCAAATATAAATTTTTAAAAATATTTTAGCAATTATTGTTTAAAGTAAAATTTATTTTAAAAAAACTTAATAGCCAAATGTTATTTATGTTTGTTAAATTATCTAATACATAATTTTATATTGAAATAATATTGATATACTCTTTAAATACTTGAAATTATTTTCCCCCATCATTAGACTACAACTTTTGTGATCAAGATTTGTATAAATTCATATTCAAAGCTCTAATATATTTGCAAACTTGCGAAAGATTAATTTTAAAATATGTTCTATAAGTGACCATCAACTCTTAGACTGACTTAACACATCCAACTGTACCTTAAACTGCTAACTCTTCTTTTCAATATTCAGCTCTCTTTAAGAGGTAGTACCCAAACTGCTATAATTGAACATTATTATATGTACTACATCAGCTACACCTTTTCTATATTCATTAGTAATTTATCAACTAGTCCATACATATTTCCATCTAAAATTGCCCCTTTAAAATTTAACTAACGAACAAATGAATTAATTAATTTTATTCTACTTAGTTCAGATATTTTGGTAAAAAGAAACTAAGAAGCTGATTTTATTCAAGTGTGATTGTTATAGTTGAGCTAATACATGAGCTAATAGTTTGTTGGAAGCTTCAGAAATACAACGCGAAAAACCAAAAAGAAGTTAACTAAATACCAAGTAAATTGTAAAAATTAAGAAAAGACAGAAAAAATTTACAGACACAAATGTGTTTGGTTATAATGTGAAATCGATCAATCTGTGACTCCTCGTGTTGCTTTTATTATATATCAAGTAACCAAAACCCAATATAGAATACGCTTATTGATTTTGACCACAAATTTACAATTGCACACTCTTCTATCAGCTATTGATTAAAGAACGTGAAAATAGATGTACAAATGGAAAATCGCCTCGTCTGGCACGTAAATTTAATTTAAATTCACTCAAAGTTGAGAATTTGGTTAGTCTGTTCCCTTAGCCCCATGTTGTTTGGTAACTTGGAGAATGGATTCAAAATTTGAGTCTTTTCTCCAAGTAACAACAATAATTAAAATTAAAATCAAAATTAATGACAGAAAAACAAAAACAGAATTTATGGTTAAAGTGGATGAAAAAGATTAGAAAACACTTTAATTGTTTTTTTTGGAATTTGTAATTTTTTGTAATTTTTGGCTTTTAAAATGGTTGTTTAAATTTTTAATGTAAAGAGTAGAAATTTGAATGGATTTAAAGTGAAATTTAAGTCGTAATTTTTATTTGTAAATTAATTTGAATAAATTCCTCAAAATGCCTGCTATTCTTAAATTTTTGAATAATTCTGATAAATTATTTGCAGTTGGTGGATTTATGTTTATGACATACAAATGTGGTGTCTGGTCAGATAATGATTCTAGTCGGAGCTCATTTAATACATTATGGCATTCTATTATTGCAAAATCTTGTGACGTTATTCCTAGTAGAGCCGGCGAAATTAAAGAGGCTAGCACAGCTCGAGAGGCTTTGTTTACTCTCAAACCACAAATTGGAATTACATCTTATATTGTTTCTTCTCAAGCTGCACAATTCGATAAAAGTGAAGCAGGAAAAACTCTTCGTTGGATGGATATGTTAAATGCTACAGTTCCAAGTCGTATTAAAACTGCTCTTGATAAAATCCCAGCAAATGTTCAAGAATGTGCTATGGATGAATATCGTAACTTTCTGTTTGATGGTCTAGTTTCGGGATATTCGATGACAGCGTTGGGTTCAGGTCATAGTGAACAGTTAATTGGAAAGACCTGTGTAAACCCCAACGCAAGCATTCTCATTCCCAATCAAAATCTGTTGATCGGGGATCTTCCGCGGCTGCGATATCTCTGTATCCTCGTGGGCCTAATTAATAAATTAGTTAAAAAGATGATGGAATTCACCATTAGTTGTTTTTGTTTCTGAGGTTTTTTGGCTTTTCACTATCATAAATCTTTTTTCGTAGTTTTCTTCGACCAACTTGCAATTCATTTTCACTCTAGCTCTATTTCTATAGTGTCTCTTTGAAAACATTTTATTTTTTGGTACACAAAGAAAATTGATTAAGCAAACAATTCAAATTAACTTAAAGGAAGAATAAATATTGAAATTTAGAAATCGATTAAAACGGTCGATCAATTCAAAACAAATAAATATTAATTCGAAGAAAACCCATTTAACCCAAAACAAACAAAAAAAACAGTTTACGGAAAATCTATTTAAATCACTACTGCGGATTTTATTGAAAGAGAAGAAAACTTTGAAAAAATCATTTGCGGATTTTTGGATACTTATTATCCAGTGGAGGAGTTTGGTATATATTATTTATTTAATTAATATGAAAATAACATTTAAAAGCGGATTCCCTAATCCGGCTTATAAATAATATAATTAATTTTAAAATCAACAATACCCAAAGCAGTTGACAGCTTTCGTGGTATTTGGGGTTCCTCAAAATTAATCTTACTCACCCTCTGATCTTAGGATAAGTCGTTGAGTCGGCATAGTGAGCATCGATTTCTTGCGGGCCATTTGACAGGGATCATTCGATCCGGATTTCTTTCACAACCTTTAATTGTACACACAAACCTTTGTAAATTTTGTTATAATGCCAATTAAATTTTGTAAGTAATTAATTGACTTGTCTTATTTATTTACATAGGACCACAACCGACCTTTTTATATTTTTGTGTATTAGTTCATTTTAATTATCATATTTTGTTTTTTAAATTTGGAGTCAGAAAACGAACTGTGTTAAGATCGTAGCCCCAACTTTTTGATCTTAACAATTTTGTCACAGCCCCAACAAATGTAAAAAAATAAGAACATGCTGCAAGAAGTTTCGCAAGAAACTAAATATAAACATAGGAGTCAAAAATAACAATAAAAACAATTTGAAGATTAATGCAACGAAAATAAAATAATAAAATACGAAAAAGATGACTTGAAAAGAGCTGAGAGCCGTAAAAAATAAAAATAGTTAAGATCTGCATAAAAAATCAATACCGCACATATTTGCAAGTAATCATCTTAGAAGTAAAAACGGTTTTTGTAAGTGCTAGAGTTAAAGAAAGGGTTATTATCAGATTCTAAAAAACGTCACTGGCTGCGTCTAAAACGTCTATTGAAATATCAGTGTTTTTGACAAGAAATTCTACAGAAAAACCTGTTCCAGTTTCAAAAGTTAGTTGTGGAAGTGATGCACATGTTACTGATTGTATAGTATAACTTCAATAAGTTTACCTTAATAAAAGCGCGGCAAAAACGGTGCAGATAAAAATGGAGCGAACTATAAAAGCGCAAATAAAAAGGGAAATGTCCGCAGCTAGTCCGTATATGTTTTTTAATCACTATATGCTTTTTTGTAATCTAATTATAAATACTTTAATAACGATTCAATATAGATAACACCTTAAAAGGCAATGTTCAAATAAATTGAAATGTATCTCGTTTTGTATTTATTGATTAATGATAAATTGTAAGCCAATCGCGCCTTTATTGGTGAATACCACTTCATCAAAACATAATAATCTGAAGTATACTTGTCCAATTTGACGTAAACGAAATACATTTAAGGCAGTGGTTCCCAACCTTTCTGGTCCTGTGGCCCCTTGATAACATTTGCCAAGTTGTGGCGACCCCAACAATAAAATTAATAAGTTTGCTTCTCAATCACTGCATTTTTGTAGCTAACTATTATGTTTTGACTTCTAAATATCTGATTTTATTTATATTTTATACTTTATACTATAAAGCCAGAGTAGGATTATTGCTTAAATTTAAAATGGTAGTAAGAAACCACTGACTAGCAAAAACAAATTATTTTCAGAAGGTCTCAGGTTACCCCTGGCAAATTGTCAAGCGACCCCTGTTGGGGTCGCGACATACAGGTTGGGAATCGCTGATTTAAGGGAACATTAATCAGTATCTTAGTTTGAGGATGGTATGTGGTTGTGTGAATATTTTTAAATCCAAAGATTTGAGCCAATTTACGAAAGAAATCACTATAAAATTGAGTAACTTGATTCGTAAATATATGATTTTGGATACTGTATCGTAAAAATCAAATTTAAATAATATTTTTGTTAACGTTTTCTGTTCCAGTACTGGAAATAGGAATGGCTTCGGGTCACCTGGATTTCCTTATATCTTGATGAGTATATAATAGTTACCTCTGAAATGAAGTAGTGGACCGACAATGTCGATAAGGAACACATTGACATAATTAACAGTTGAAAAGTTTATGATTAGAGGTTTATTGTGTGTCACAGCATTTTGCCGGTGTCACTCTACTCTTTACCAATACTTTAAATCTTTACGCAAGAATTGGCAAGCATCTCGAGTATGGATAGGTTCGAAAGTATAGTTAATGCCTTGGTTATGAATGTTGTGAATATTCAAATGCTTTATCTCATAAATAATTGCCAACTATTACTTTTGATGTCTTCAGAGTTTGAATCAATAGGTGTCAGAAAAAAAATCTAGTGGTTTTTACTAGTGGTGTCCTTTCGTGTCACTGTAAAATATCTAGGATATTTACAGTGAATAGTTAGCTATCAGGTGCCTTACTGTTTCTATCAGCAACCATGATAGCTAGGTACAATTGGATTCAAGGTGGTCATTTTTTAGATGAGTCCACAATTCATCTTGGAATACTTTTTTCCAATTTAGCCGTTGTTATAATTCCTGTGGTGGTCGTAGGTTTTTCTAGACCCGTGGATAGTTTTTTGGATCATCCTGATTTTCATCTCTTTTGTCTCTTCATATCTGATTCCAATCTGCCTTAATAGCTCGTTGTTCCTTTTGTCCCAGGTTCCCAAAGAACAGACAACAAAAGTTGAGACTGTTGTTTGTAACCCGGTTTTTGAGTGAATCTCTTTGGCCAGTTCTCGATATTTGTCCATGTTCTTGTTTCTGGCAATTTCAATAGCGGATTCCTCATCAAATGGGCATTTGATGTCCACTATCATTATTTTGTCCTTAAATCTTATAACCAAATCTGGTCTTAGGCTATCTTTGAACTCTTTTGGTATACTGTCCTTTTCAAAGCTGATGTTCCGCTTTGCCAGCTCTTTTGTTAGCTCATTTTGCACCTGGTTATGCTTCTCCACTCTACTCCAGTTACCTGATGGACAGTGATATATAACATGGCTCGCCGATTCTTTATCCTCACACTTTCGGCATTTTGTGCTTCCCAACCTTCCTCCCTGGTTGGCCTGTTTCATATTTACATCCAGCATGTTTGCTTTGGCTTTTGTCAGGAATCTCCAATCAGGGTCAGGAAGTCCTCTGGGCATTTTCCACTCCATGAATTCGGAGGTCTTTAGACTTATTATATATCCCTGGCATTTAAGGGCTTTCCATTCTCTATAATCTGCCTCATTAATCATCCAGTGCAGGGTTTTAGACAAATCTTTAGAGTTATCAAGCTCGACTGCTTTTTCTTGTGTCTCGCATTTGATTCTATATCCAATACAGCCTTCCTTTATCACAAATCTGATTTTTATCTTGTTATTTTTTCTCCCGAACTCTAGTTATCCCGGTGGTCTTGGCATTAGAGTTTTTCTTGTACTTGTTGGTGCCTTCCAACCATTTTAGTGCTTCTTCAATGGTACTTATTTCTTTAGTTCCTCATAAATAATAGCCCGAATTGCTTTGTGGCTACTATTTAGGAGTTTTGCCGTCCTGTTAATAGTCTGAATTGTCTGTTTGTCTATTATCTTTGTTATCCCTAACCCCCTTTTTTCTCTTGGGGAGTAGATAACAAAGTCAGTAAACGGGCTTTTGTCTTGGAGTTTTAATATCTCTTCCTTTATTAGTTTTTTGATATCCTCGTCATATGTCACTATCTTGGATTTTGCAATATTTTCCCCTTGCAAAACGTATACGAATTTGGATTGGCAGAACATATTGTATGCCTCTAGTTTTTGGTCATTTCACGATTTTGATGTGAAGATTGCGGTCGTTTTTCTTTTGATCTCTTCGAATCTTACATTTAAATCTTTTTTCTTTGGGTCTCCGATTCTTACACCTAAGTAGGTGTACACATTCTTTTCATCAACTATGCCAATTTCCTTGCCATATATCTTCATCATGGACTTTTTATCTCTTGGGTCTCTATAGTAACCACATTTTGCCGGTTTGAATATAAGATCGGCTTGTTTTGCCAGATTCTCAATTGTTGTTAACAGCATTTGCATGTCTTTTGCAGAATTTGCAACAATTACTAGGTCGTCTGCATAGGCTAATATACAGACTTCTTGACCTGCAATTGTTGCCCCTTTTCTTTTTTCTGTTATGCCTTGTAGTAGGTATTGAATACAAAGGTTGAAAAGGGTCATTGACAATGGGCATCCCTGTCGGACTCCTTTCACAATTTTGATGTTCTTTGACTCATTCTTTCCACATTTATATTTTGTGGTGCAATCTTTGTATATTTCTCTGAGCAGGTCGATGGTTTCCTCATCCATACCCATATTTTTTAGGGTATGCCATATTACTTGGAATGGGATGCTCCCAAAAGCATCTGCCAAATCCAAGAAGGCGAGGTGACATTGCTCGTTTTTGTAGTAGGTCCTGTTTGCTTTTTCGATAAGTGCTTGTATGACATAACTGTGCTCATCACATCCATTAGCTTTGTCTACGGCTTTCTGCCATTTTGATATCAGTTCTCCTTTATTAGCCAATTCTAGTACTCTTTTGTTGAGGACTTTCATAAATATACGATAGCTTGTTGGCAATATCGATATTGGCCTCCAATTAGCGGGAATATTGTTTTCTTGGCTTTTCCGGGTTTTATAAGTAGTGTTATGGTGTAGTTTTTCCACATATCTGGGATATCATGTGTCCTTTTGATGTAGTTAAACATATCAAAGAGGACTTCGTCGTTGTTCCAGATTATCCATTGCCTCAGAGGAATATTATCGTCTCCAGGGGCCAAATCCGTACTGTTCTTCAGAGCCTCCAATATCTCCTTATTATCTATTTGGGCCTTTGTTATCCAATCTTGATAATGGTTTCCACTTTTTATCTTACATTCTTTCATCGCTGATTCATCCTTTTTGAAATGTTCGTTTAGAACTCTTGTTTCCAAGTCTGCTGTAGAGAGTTCTTGGAAATATATTTCTTTGACTGCTCTTTTAGAAGCCAGGCCAAATAGCCTTTGGATTTGATAGGAACAGCTTAGTTTACTCAGCTTTCCATCTCTTTTGGTACGTAGCTTTGATAGGGAATTTTGGGATTCAGCCGTAAACCAATGGAATACATCGTTCACACTGATTTGCAGAAGTCTGAATTTTTGGAGTAAAGATTGTATCTCTTTGTTTGGATTTTTTATTTTAGAAGCAGGGTTTTTCATTTCTTCTAATATTAACTCTCCTATTTCTTTTCTAATCCTTTTAGAGTCGGGTGTTTGATAATCTATTCTTTGTGGGTCTTTTATAAAGTCGCTGATATATTGTATCACATATATACCGCAATCGAAGTTGTTTGGTTGCTGAGGAACTATTCTATCTAGGGTTCCGAGCACAGTCTTCTCTTCAAAGGTACCTTCTAGGAATTTGTCGAATTTGGCTTTTATGTTACATTTTTGCTGTAATGTCATTTGGTTGTCCGAATCCAAGATAACTGAAGATTTTGAGTCAAAATTAGCTAGGTAAACAATCCAATGACATTTGTTCCAATGTATAAGCCAGATGACTTGTTCCCATTCGATAAGCTTTTCGATTTTGACGTTTTAGTAAAATGCTCTGAGATTCCTATTTATGAGGAAATTCGCAGTACTAGGTTCAAGATATTGAATATTCCTTTCCCGGTTTTCTTTCATTTTCAGAATATTCCTCAGATACACTTCGATTGCGGCTTGTGACAGTCAGCTACTTTCGTTTGGGATGTCTTGAGTGTTAGCCACAAGACTTCCTGCTTCACTGGCTTCTTTATCATCTTTTTTGTGGTTTTTAATATGATTTGTACATTCTGCTCCTTTGAATGGTACTTCACACCTTACGCAAGATACCATAGCATCTGTTCTGTTTGGGAAATCGTGTTTTTGACGAAGGTGGTTTAATCCATTTCGTACGTTTTCCCATACTTTTCCACATTCTTTACATTCTAGTTGATACTCATTGTTGAGGATGAATTTTACTTCATCAGTACACTCATTTTCTGTTGGTACATTCCCTGCACCAGTTGGAATTTTAGATTTTCTGGTTGTAAGAGTTCTCTTTTTAAATAGTGGTGGGAACTCTTCATCGCTAAGCACAATTGTGTCGTTGCTTGCGCCTCTTTTTTCTGGTCTACGATGTTCAACCTTTGGTTCCTTAATTGGTGTGACTATTACTATTGGTAGACTGTTTTGTTCTGTTAGAGAGGCCGTAACCTCAGTGGAGGTTGTCTCCGGCCTGGTGTTTCTTCTGGCCATAAATGGTATGAATTTTTGGAATTTGTAATCTCGTGAGATTCCAATTATTGATCTTTGGGTGAAGAAATGTAGGAAGTTTGCTACACTTGTTTGTTCTTCTTGAGTTTTAAATGGATATATGCACGTGAGATCCACTAGTTTTTGTACTTTGATTCTATCAGCCGGTGAGGTTTCGGTGGCTGTAGAGAATGATTTAAGGTGTTTTAACCATTTTTCCGGGACCATGAAGAATTTGGCAAAGCGAGCCATGTCAAATTCAGCTTCTTTGAATTCCTTTGCTGTCTCCATGACATACCGATTAATTATTCTGTATGCCAGGAGTCTTGAATTTTTGTCTTTAAAACGATATTTGTGGGTTGCCATGAGGAAGTTTTTTACTTCCACAAATGTCTCATTGGACAGTTCTTTTTTAAGGTAGCTTTCAAATGCCGATTTTTTAAAGATGGTCTTTCGAGGTCTTGTTTTATCAATGAGTTTGGTACAATCAGTAATAGTTAAATCATAATATTCGTTGTCTATGACATTTGCATTTTATTTAAAATAAAATAGGTTTTTCTCTGCTAAATTGTTATGAGGGGTTCCGTTATTATAGAAAAAAATAATTTCTCGGTATTGCTGATATGTCGTATCTCATACATAAATCTGCTATGACGTTTTGTTTACCGGAAATATGCTGTATCCTGAAAATAAACTCTGAGAGGAGAATTATTTGATGATTTTGTCGTGGTTATAAGTTTATAAACTTGTGAGATGTACTAAGGGTTTTTGATCCGGCAGAGTTCTGACTTTGTAGCTTCTAGAATGCGACCACAAGGTTTCACTCAATCGTGTATGACCAGTAATTTCCTATCAAAGCCTGAATACTATGTTTGAGATCTATTAAAGGCTATTGAAGAATATTCAAGAAGCTTTAAACTGCTGCTGTTGTTTTTATTTAATTTTATCTGATTTTAAGGGTTATTTAAATAAATCAGAACTTTCAAGGGAACTTTTAAGAAATTTGTTTATAATTGAAGATATATTTCTTATATATTTTACGTTAAGTTTGTTTGTTGATTTTTAATGAATCAATAAAAATTTAAAGGTATTATATAATAGCAATAAATTTCTCGAGAATTTGTAGTAGTTTAATAGATTTCATTTGATTTTTATGAGTATTTTGAATAAAAGTTAATTTTCATGACAAAGTAGGTCAATAATTACAGTAATTTAGAGTGATATGATCTTTGATTTTATTTTGAAAAAGAACCAACTTTTATGATAGTTATTTGTAAAACTGGTAGATTTTAACTAGTTTAATGATCATTTAACAACTTGACAGTTTTGCCCGAGCGTGACTCGGTGCGGGTTTAGTTCACAAACTGACGATCCCGAGACTTGCTCGGGCAAATTTTATTTCAACTTTCTGGAAATATTTATCCCGAGTTCCGTTCGGGCGGATCTTGTTTCAACTTTTAGAGCAGTTTGCTGTTCGGAATGATTGAGAATGCGTATTACAATTTTTAGACGATCTTTCGTATTAAAATAAAACGGGTCAGTGGTTAATGATTTTACATTATTTATTTCAAATCGAAATTTGCTTTAGTAAGTGAAAATTAATCGTGTCTTATCTATGTCATGGGTATAATTGTTTTAATAAAAGCAATATTATTTGCATCGTTTTAAGTTTTTGACATATTGTAAGTTAGTGATTGTGCAAGAAATGTAGTGCAAGCAATCTCATTCTTAACTGTAAAAGATGGTTTTTATCAGAGCTTTTTTTATCTGATTACTCATTGCGATACGAAATCATTATTTAGAATTAATAACTAATTGTATTAGAACAAAAAGTTATTGGAAAATTATTATAAAGGTTGCGGTCGTCCATATAGGGTCTTCGTTTTATTTTTTCTTCTTTTCTATTTGCACTTATTAATTAACAATGCCCTTGTAGTCTTTCTTTGTTTAACTTTATTGATTTAGTATTTCTCTTCTCAATTTTCATTTCTTGTTCTCAACTTTTCTTGTCAGAGTTCCAGAACTACACATTTTCCAATATATAGATTTTCCGCAGAATTATTTTATTTATTTCAATGAATTATTAATTTTTTTATTTATGCATCCTCAACAATTGGGACAAAACTAAGGAAACCTGGTGTCAAATTAATTTGGTTGTGTGCGCAGGTCTTTTATACCATCAACCAAATCATAATGTCACAACAAATTCTATTAATCTCCATCTAAAATGCCTTACTTTAAAATAGGTTGGAACTTTAAGGATGTTACTAATTAGTATTAAATTTACAATTGATTATCTTATACGTTTTGATTCAGACAAAGGAAAGTTGATTTTCATCATCAATGAAACAGTAAGGTATTAATTATATCAGAATGAGTCATTAAAACAGTCACAGAGTAGCACCAGCTTAATGCTCAACCCTTGGCAGGGCATAAGCGTATACCAAATTGTATTATGATGACAGTGGAGTTATCATCTTGTATCTTAAGTAGGTAGTTAGGGGCTTTCTGGGACCACACACAAAATCCCCATTAAAAAAAATAGGGTGGGAGTATATTTAGAGATTATTTTCGGTGTGTATTGATTACAAAATGATGTAATCAAGATAATTAATTTTTATGTGTGCACATTTTTTTTGATAAATTTTTGTGTGTATTTTTTTCCAAATTTTTTGTGTGTGTATTTTTCCAAATTTTTAAGTATATTTTTAAGTTGATTTTTATGTGTGTTTTTACTAAAATTTTTATGTGTATATTTTTTATGTGTATATTTTTTATGTGTATTAAAATTTTTTAGTAAAATTTCTAATTAAAATTTTTTTATGTGTATTTTTCAAATTTTTGAAATTTAAATTTATAATTTTTTAAGATATAATTTTTAATTAAAATTTTTCAGTATAATTTTTGAAATTTAAAATATAATTTTTATGTATTTCTAATTTAAATTTTTAGTATAATTTTTATATGAAAATTTTAGTATGACTTTTAAAATATATTTTTTTTAAAGTAATAAAATTTTTATCATAATTCTATATTGAAATTTTTTATACAAGATTTTAGCATGTTTCCAGTATAATTTTATCAATGAATTTTTTTTTAAGATATAATTTAGAATTAAAAATTTTTAACATAAATTTTAAAATATAATTTTTTAATAGATTAAATTTTTAGTATAATTTTTAAACGAGTATTTTATACATAAAATTATTATAAAAAATTTATTGTTAACATAATAATAATAATAATAATAATAATAATAATAATAATAATAATAATAATAATAATAATAATAATAATAATAATAATAATAATTCAACCAATTAAAATCTTAATAAAAATCTATAAACACATAAAATAAACTCTTAAAAGATCAAAATTTATTTACATCATCACAAATTTGCTTATAATAAGCTCTTTTTAGCTCACCCAACAATATATGTACAACTTCCTTCTTCTTGTAGTCCCTGCAGCATCTGCATCTAAATGGACAAGTCAACATTGAGGGATCTGCACAAACAATGCAGTCATCTAAACATTTCAAACCAGATCCTTGAACTGATTCATAGTGCATACATACAATTTCTTCAATGCTGTTTCCTGTCATTTGATAGATCCTTGTAGCCAAGTATTCAGGTGCACAATAGGAAAGTTTGTTTTTCATATTCGGAAACAGTTCTTCCATCTTCATTAGAATTGTTTCGAATACGTATGCTTCTTGCTCGTCGATCATTTTTAATTTTTACAAGCGTCAGAATTGAATCTATTTAAACACAATAGGTGCTTAATAAATAATCTAGTATTTCTTCGTCGGTATTAAGATTATTAATTTTTGATTTTATAAAATTAAATATTTCTTGTACTAGACTGTTGTATTTCAGTGTTTTTATCCCCATGACAACGACTTTTCCGCTTGCAAATACATTCACACAAACCATATTATACTTGACAAGTCTTAATGCTGGAAACAGTTCCGGTTCGTAAATATTTTCTGTTTTTGTGGACAAATCATGCAAGTTGATTCGACAACCCATGTCAATATTCAATGATAAAGACTATATCTGTAAATCTTGAATCTGATATTTGAGATCACCTTCCTGTAATTGTCTCTTGCAACCCATTATTCTGCATTTTCCGCTCTTGAAGAATAAGATTGGATATTTTCCACTTCTATCCACTACATGTTGAGGTTTTCCCGTCGGGAACTTCATTCCAGTTACTTCACATCTTCCTTTTTAATTAATATTACTAATCATTTTCTGATATCAAAATAAATGATTCAGTATATCAAATTATAAACAAATAAAATAAAATAAAATAAAATGGAATTAAGAAATGATGCAGTATATCAAATTGTAGGGCCTAGTGGGAGCGGAAAACTTTATTTGTATGTAATTTATTGCAGTCAAACATGTTCATATCAAAATTTAATAAAATATATTGGCATAGGGGTGCAGACGAAGAACATGGATTGACACAAAATCAGTTTTGTAAAGTGAAATTGACAATAGTTAAGAGATTTGATAAAAACTGGTCATCTAGGTTACGTCGAGGAGATGTAATAATTATAGATGATTTGTATCAAGAAGCAAATAAGGAAAAAGATTTCAATAACTTGTTCACAAAAATCAGTAGACATTGTGGAGTTACTGTTATTTTCATAACACAAAATTTATTTCATCAAGGAGGAAGTCATCGAACTCGTAATTTAAATGTTAATACATAGTTATTTTCAAAAATTCTCGCGATCAAACGATTATCGATTTCTTAGCCAGGCAAGCTTATCCAAACAATAGAAAATTTTTAATTGAATCATTCCAAGATGCTACAAGTGTTCACCACGGATATTTATTCTTTGACTTTACACAACAATGTAGTGACGATTTACGTATCCGAACAGATATTTTTAATGAAAAAGGTGTTACGATTTATAAACAAAATTGAAAACAATAAATGATTATCAATCATGTCATTTAAAAAAGTACCTGTCAAAACGAAATTCAACCCAAAAAAGTTATTCGTAAAACCAAATCAAAAGTAAAGAAGAATCTAAAAAAGAAGTGGATCAAATTATAAACAATAATAATTAATTGTAAATAGTAAACATGAAATTTGAACGTAGTCTACCATATTTTATTGCATTGGTAAAGGCTCAAAATAATAAAAGAATAGCAATTTTACAAGCTTTCCCTTAATTTGTTATTGACGATTTGCTCTAAGTTATTGTAAATATAGTTCGAGGTAATGTCAATATTAGTAAAGCTAAAAGAGCGGTATTACAAAGACATAAGAGGTCCCTTTTATCACTGGTAAACACTAAAAATAGACGTTTAATGAAAAGAATAATGTATAAACAAAAGAGTGGGTTCTTGGGTACATTAATTCCTATAGTTTTTATCGGCAATTAGTGCAATTTCATCCCTAAGATCTTAATGGGTTTACAACACTCTAAACAAGATAAAGTTGATTTAAATATTTTAACATCTTGTTGGAATAATGAAGGAACCATTAACCAAAAATCCACTCAAAACAATATGGACATACCAAAAAGATCCAGATGGTTTTGGTGATGTAGAAAAATTAACAAAAAGAGTTCTTAATTCTAAAAAGAGACTCAAAAATGGTTATCTGACCAACTAGCATATAGTTTAAATAAACCAATGTTGAAAAGATTCCCAACCAGACCATACAAAACAAGAAGAATCAATGATTTGTGGCAAATGGACTTGATGGAAATGATACCTTATTCGAGAATCAACAAGGGGTACAAATATATATTAACTTGTATTGATGTTTTCAGTAGATATGCCCGTGCTATTCCAAAAAAAACTAAATCTGCTAATGAAATGGCCATTTCAATTAAAAAATTATTTAAAGACCGACAACCTCACAATCTACAGACTGATTTGGGTAAAAAATTTAAGTAATTATTTATTTTAATGTATTTTAGGTAAAGAATTTTATAATAACAAAGTAAAAGAAGTTAAAAATGCCAATCATTACTCTATATTCTCGCAATTCAAAGCTTGTTATGTGGAAAGATTTAATCGAAATTTGAGAGAAAGATTGAAAAAATACTTTGTGCATCAAGGTAATAAAACTTGGATACATGTTTTACCGAAAATTATTTTTAGTTACAATCATTCTCCACATAAAGGATTAAAGGGTCTCAGACCTGTTGAGATTACAAACACCAACAGAGACCAAGCATTAAAGAAAGAAAAAATCGATAAGCCAAAATACAAGGTTGGTGATTATGTAAGAATTAGTAAAATCAGTACTTCTCTGTTCATCAAGAATTTTGACAACAATTGGAGCGATGAAGTATATGTAATAAAGAAAATAGATACAAAACAGAATCCTGTAATGTATTTAATAGTAGATTATGAGAATAAAGAAATTAGTGGAAGATTCTACGAACAAGAACTCCAAGTCATTCCAATCCCAACAATATTTAGAATTCAAAAGATTTTAAAAACCAAAAATGTTGGTAAATATAAACAATACTACGTTAAGTGGCATGGATACGAAACTCCAACTTGGATATCCTCATCTCAATTGATTAAATAAATATTATGAAAGAAAACCAGTTTTATATGATTTTACCTAGTAATAGTTGTCCACTTATTTATCCTAATAACGAAACTAGTAATTTTAATGTACAAGTAAATTCTGTCTACTTGAATGGTGAATGGGAAGTTGCATTGATTGATTTCACTTTTGTGTATAATCCTTTTCCGTATTATAGTAATTCTTGTATACGTTATGAATCGGTAAAGAGTGGTAGTGAAATAAAGTATTTGAAAATAAATAATCAAAATCATACTTATGAATTAATAAATCCAAAATATACTCCAGATGTTGACATATTTATTGAAAAATATGAGAATTTGGTTATTGTCTGTCCGCATGTTACATTTAAAGGAACATTCCCTGATATTCAATATGCGCTTAGTTTTGGACTAAAATCTACATCAATCATTTGTGAAGAGGATCATTGTCGAATAAAATTACCAAAATTTACTGATGATGGTGTTATGGAACAATTTGGGATAATTATAAGTTACGAAGAAAAATCAAAATTTGAAAAATATTTTGAAGATAATTTATTCATAAACACTTTATCAGAATTACACGGTCATTTGTTGTCATTTAATCCTTCTACTTTTAAAGAATTGATAATTCAAGATAATGAATTGGTCAAAATAACACTTGCAGATGACATTACAAATATATCTTTTGACACAAATTTAGCTAAATCTTTGGGATTAAAATTTTCAAACTTTACAGGCACTATACTAGGCACTAAAATTCCAAAATTATTACATAATCATCAACAAATGTTCATTTATTCAAATATTATCTAACCAATAAATGTTGGTGATGTTAGAGTTCCACTATTTAAATCAATTTGGATTAAAAAATATGATCAAGGAGAAATTGTACAATTAGAAATGAAGAATCCAATGTACCTTCCAGTATCGTATTCAACTATAAACATCATTGAAATAAATATTCGAGATGATAGTGAGAAATTAATAAAATTTAGCAAAGATACCAAAACACATTTATCATTACATTTTAGAAAAGTAAATGAATAAAAGAGATTTTTACTTGAATTTACCTAGTAATAGTTGTCTACTTACATTTCCAAAAAATGAAGCTGGAAAGTTTAATGTAGAATTTCCAAATCAGATTTACTTTGATGGTGAATGGGAAGTTGGTTTAACTGAATTCACTTTTGTGTACAATAATTTTCCATTTTATAACAACTCTTGTATCAAATATACCAAGAGTACATTACATAATAGTTATGAATATTTTTATTATATTGAAGGAAACTATACAATTAGTCACAACTCTACATTTTATCTGATATATATTGACAATAAAATTTTGAACATTAATTGTAAATATTTTCTATTCAAAGTAACATTTGATAGTATTGAAGAAGCTAATTGCTTGGGATTTAATAAAAAAGAAGTAGATGTTAATGACGAATTGAATCAGATACGTATACCAAATAAGAAATCGAAATTTGATACTATACGATTAACTATAACTTATTATAATGATGTAGAGTATACTGAGACATTTAAAGAAAATTTATTCATTACTGAACTTTCACAAGTCACTGATCAGTTAATGACATCTTATCCTCATCCTTTCAAGTCTTGTGAAATTAAACAAGATCAACTTGTTAAAATTGAATTGGAAGATGTTAAAAGTGTTAAATTTAGTAAACTGTTGGCTCATAGTTTGGGAATTATTGAGGAATCTTATAGTGAAAAGATCATTGTTGGATCTAGTTTACCAACTATAATGCAAAGAAATATACAAATGATGATTTATACAAATATTATTGAACCAATTCTTGTGGGTGAATTAAGTGTTCCCCTTCTTAAATGTGTTTGGTTAGAAAAACATAAAAAAGACGACCTTGTTCAATTCATTGAGAAAAATCCAATGTATTTACCAGTATCATCCTCGTATATAAACAATATAGAAATCAATATTCGTGATGACAGTGGAAAATATATATTTGGTAAACAAGACAAAACTTACTTGACATTACATTTCCGTAAAATAAATGAGTAATCCAGACATTGTAAACTTTTATAGCATTCATCAAAATGGTGGGGATTTACCTTATTTTGTAGGTAAACAGTATGGATCTGGTTGGTTAAAAACAATTGGGCGATTCGCACTACCTATTCTTAAACGTATTGGAAATTTTGGTATGAAAACTGCTAATGACGTAATAAATAATAATGCACAATTCTTACCTGCTTTAAAATCAAATGCAATATCTGAAATTAAAGATTCTATATCATCTGTAATGGAACACTTACCTTCTGTTATTAACAAAGTTTCTGATGTATTTAATAAGGAACAAAAAGGTGGAACAATTAAACGTCGAAAAATTATCAAGAAACATGTAAACAAAAGAATGAAAGGATACGGAACTATATTCCAGTCATGATTAGTGCAAAATCAGAATTATGCATCTTTGATAGACCATCTCCTCAAGCAGTAATTGAAAATGGTTCTTTTGAAGATATTTATCCAGTGAATTCAATTACAGATCCAGGAAACACCTCAATTCAATTTTACATTAATAGCTCACAAACCAAATACTTGGATTTGAACGATACATTACTCTGCATCCAAATGAAAGTTGTAAATAGCAACGGGGAAAATTTATCTAATGAATCAGATGTTACTGCAAACAATTTCTTTTTCCAAACTCTTTTTAAAGATGTTGAAGTAATTTTTAATTCTACTAAAATTGAAGGAAGTAATGATGTATTCGCACACAAGGCAATGATTGAAACTATTATTAATTACAATCACGATACAAAACATACTTGTTTAGGTGGAATGGGTTACGATGAAAATGACACAAAAAGAAAAATTTGGATTTCAAAATCAAAACCAATCAGTGTTTGTTCCCCACTTCAACTAGATTTCTTTGATCAACCAAAATATTTATTACCTGGTGTTAGTGTTCAAATTAAATTAACAAGATCCAATACTGAAAGAAATTTAACATGTACAAAAATAATTCCACAAATAATATTATTAGATGAAAAGTTGATGGTTAGAAGAGTTCGTGTTGAACCGTCAGTTTTAGCTGGTCATCAAATTGGGCTTGCTAATAGAAATGCAATTTATCCAATCAAAAGTAAGGAAGTTGTTCAATTTTCTTTGCCAATGGGTTCATCTTCATTTTATAAGGAGCAAATATTTGGTGATAGACGACTACCAAATTTTATTCTTGTTGCTTTCCAAGGGAATAAAAGATATGGAGGATCTTATTTGGAAACATTTTCAATATTTGAACACTTTAATGTCAAGTCTTTAACATTAAGTAAAGGAAATGATTATCGTGAAAAATATAGTCAAGATTTTGCCAATGATAATTATAGTTCTAGTTATATGCAAAGTATTGTTAGGAATATGGGTTATCTTAATAAAAATATGAATTGTGGTATTACCTTGTCAGACTTTAAAAATAAATATCCCTTTTTTACATTTGTATTGGCACCTGATTTTGATCTTAATCAAAGTCAGTTAGCTCAAAGTGGAAATTTACGATTGGATATAAAATTTGAAAATCCATTAACCGAATCTGTATTAGTACTTGTATACGGAGTATTTGAAAAAGAAATTCAAATCACATCAAGCCGCACAGTACTTGTTTGACAAACATTGTTGAACACACACTATAAACCAAAGTATTATTAGTTATGGTTAAAAATGAAGTAAGTAATTTAATTAATTAGTTAATTTAATTAATTTTAGTTCTATTCAGATACAAACTATTGCTAAAAAACTAATTGGGAAAAATTTTATTGGTGTTTTTCCATTGGACAAAATTCCATATATCAATATCAACAAAGCTTTGATTGTAAATACTCAATCAGCTAATCTCAGTGGAGAACATTGGCTTGCTATTTACGTGAAACCGGATAAAATACATGTATTTGATCCAATGGGATTCTTTTATCCCCTTTATTGATATCAAAACTAGAATCAATATTGATGCCAATTGAATACAATCGAATTCGCTATCAGAATCCATTGACCAAAACTTGTGGCCAACATTGCTTAGCTTGGTTAAAATCAATGTTCACTAAATAAATTTTTGTATCATTGTGTTTATTTCCTAATATGATTTTGTGTAGATTGGTAATGTGTGTTGATTAATACAATTACAGATGTGGATGATTTTGATTGGTCAAAAATAAATACACACATTTGAATATATCAAAAAACATTTTTTAGAATTTGTCATAATTTACAAAACAGTTTAATTTGTAAGTTTAATTTTCTTTTTAATTTTTAATTATTATTATTCAATTTTAGAAAATGAACAACTTTAATAACAATAACAACAAATATGAATCACGTAATTTTTAATTTATATTTTAATACGAATTACCTTATATTTTAGATAATTTATTAGTTCCACAACAAAATGTATTTTATCCACAAAATTATCCTCAAATTGCAAATGGAGGAAATAATTATCAAAATTTAAGTAAGATTTTATTTTTTTTATAATTTTATTAAATTTTATTATTAGGTTACACAAATTACCCACAATTCATCCAAAATGATCCAAGTTATCAAAATTTAAGTAAGATTAGAATTTATATTAAATTAATTTTAATTTATTATTAGGTTACCCACAATTCATCCAAAATGATCCAAGTTATCAAAATTTAAGTAAGATTAGAATTTATATTAAATTAATTTTAATTTATTATTATTAGGTTACACAAATTACCCACAATTCATCCATAATGATCCAAGTTATCAAAATTTAAGTAAGATTAGAATTTATATTAAATTCATTTTAATTTATTATTAGGTTACCCACAATTCATCCAAAATGATCCAAGTTATCAAAATTTAAGTAAGATTAGAATTTATATTAAATTCATTTTAATTTATTATTATTAGGTTACACAAATTACCCACAATTCATCCATAATGATCCAAGTTATCAAAATTTAAGTAAGATTAGAATTTATATTAAATTCATTTTAATTTATTATTATTAGGTTACACAAATTACCCACAATTCATCCAAAATGATCCAAGTTATCAAAATTTAAGTAAGATTAGAATTTATTTTAAATTCATTTTACTTTATTATTAGGTTATCAACCAATACTAACAAATATCGAATCAAGTAATAATTTATTAAATTATCAATTGATTTAATATTTCTTTAGATAGAAGTTTGCCATTCTCTGATTCTGAAGGGAATAATGCAATTAATGTTGGAAAATGTAAGTTTTTTATTGGATTTTATTATATATATTTTTTCATGTTATATATTTAATCATAATGAACAACTGATGCCCATTATTATTATTAATCAAAAATAAGGGCAGACCCCTTGATTTTTTTTTAAAAACATGAATTTTTAGCAATAATAAAGGAATGATGCCCCTTTTTTATTATTAATCAAAAATAAGGGCAGACCCCTTGATTTTTTTTATTTAAAAACATGAATTTTTAGTAATAATGAAGGACTGATGCCCCTTTATTATTATTGATCGAAAATAAGGGCAGACCCGCTGATTTTTTTTATTTAAAAACTGACCACTATATTATATAAGAGAACAAGTTTTTGAATATAATTTGTCAATAATTATCCCCGCTCAAAAATTTTTTATTAAAATAATAGATACTCGAGGTAAACTTTTTTTAAATGACGTGTTTACTATTAGTTACAAATTATAAAAATCAACAAAACTCAACTTCACAAAAGATAAAAAATTTATTCAACAACATTTAGAATTTTCCAAATAGGTTTGATAATAGAATTGTTAATCTTGACTCCTTTAATAATTATCCGAATTTTATATTTTTTATTATCTTGTACTTGATCCTTCAATTGACTTTCACAATTAATAAATGAAAATTTTTCATTAAAAACCATCTTGTTATTCAACAAATGGAGTATATCTGAAATATTTTTTCGATCTTCCTCTTCAATATTTCCAATCATAATATTGTAATCATAAGCTTTTAAATTAACTGATTCCTAAAAAATAATTAATCAAATTAAATTAAAATAAACATTACTTTGAACGTATATGTAATAGGGAAATTTAAATAGTTCATACTGTATTGAAGATATTGAACAGGAGGCTTAAATGTCATCCCAATAACAACTGTACTGTTTTCTTCTAGGAGTATTTCATATACTTTTGACATTCTTACTTTTTCATCAAAAATATTTTTATTTATAGTAAATAAGCGATTTTTATTGGTTGCATACTTGCACATTTATTTTAATAATTTAATTAATTTTTATTTTATTACTAGGTAAATTATACCCCAATTATTGCCAATTAACTGTGCATAATAAAATAAAATGTCACAAAAAAATGGAAGAGTATTATGGTAAAAAATACCATAATACAATTTATTTTATATGTCCCGTATGCATAACTTCCCAACCCATTCCCTATTTAGACTTTTATGACCATCATAAAAATCATTTGCGACAGTTTTTTGTTAAAAAAATTAAATTATTTAAAAACCAGGAGCAATTAAATTAAGCAGCATCCAAATTACCCCTATAAGTGAACACATTAGTGAACATACAACAAATTCTATAAATAGTATTTTGGAATATTTAAATGATGATATTGGAATGGTGAATGAAACAATGGAATCAGACGAAATTGTTGAAGCGGACGAAGATAATGAAGCAGACGAAGCGGACAAAGATAATGAAGCGGACGAAGATAACGGATCGACGGATTCATGGGTTAGAGCAGTTGCAGAGATTGAAGATATCGGATCGATGGATTCATGGGATGGAGAGATGGAAGAGGTACAAATGGGGCAAAATAACAATATACAAATAGGAGGAAATTTGCCTATAATCCAAAGTGACTTACGAGGTACACATAAAATAATTAGTATAGATACGACCAACTTGAACATTAAAGAAATTGTTTTTCCTATAGAGATAATAAACAAATTAAGAGAGATAATAGATGAACTTAGATATGTAAAAATTCAATTTGGAACAGAAATTGAATTTGAGAAAGATGGAGAAATAAAATTAAATAATATTAGCAACAGTGCAAGACCACTTACCCAATCATTCTTTGACGATGGCATACAAAAGATAAATGAAAAGATATCTTCAATAACTGAGTTAGGGAGTAGTTGGGTTATTAGAAAAATAACTGAAATTTACTTTATAATAACGAAAGTAAGTAATATCAGTAGGTTAAGTGGTAGAAGTTATATAAAAACACCAAAACAATTGGCTAACAAAAAGTGTATACTAAATGTAAAAAATAGTGATAATTTATGTTTTATCTATAGCATATTGTCGATACTTAAAAAAGATGAGATTATAAGTCAGCATAGAAATAATATTTATAGTTACACTAAGTATCTAAATGAATTAAATTATGACCCAAATGATATGCCCATGAAATTAAATGGTATTCGAAAATTTGAGTCAAATAACGAAGGATTAATAATTAATATATTTAGTTATGATGAAACAGCTAAACCCGAACATGATGACTTTGTTTTAAAACATCCATTTTTAAACATAATTCATAGATCCAAAATTACTGAAGGAACAATTATTAATTTATTGTTATTAAATAAAGGAGAACGATATCATTATGTTGGGATTACATCACTCAATAGGTTATTGAATTGTAAAGATAAAACAATAGAAAGAATTCAATCATTATGGTGTCATAGATGTCTGAACGGAATTAGATTTAAGAAAGCATTGGACAAGCATGAGATATTATGTATGAGAAATCAGTTAGGGACAACTTTATATACTTTCCCAGAAAATAAGTTTATTAAATTCACTGATTGGTCCAAAACTGTAACCCAACCATATGTTATATATGCAGATTTCGAATCTGTTTTGCCAAAGGATGACGTACACCATCAAATACATTTACCCATTTCGGCAGGACTTTTGTTAATAAATAATTTTGATGGGAGTACAATATACAAAGAATTTATAGGTGAAGATTGTGTGGAACAATTTTTAAAAACAGTTGAAAAAATAGCAAAATATAATGTATTACCATATTATTATAAAATGGGAAATCAAACAATTAAAGATTTAACAAACTTACAACAGTTTCAATTTGATACGTGTATAAAATGCTATCTTTGTTTGAAAGATATTGTGGATCCAGTGAGAGATCATGATCATTTTACTGGGGAATACTTGGGTGCTGCTTGCAATGACTGTAATATTAATAGAAAAATAAACAAAGTTTTACCAATTATTTTCCATAACTTAAAGGGATATGATATGCATCATATATTAAAATATGGATTGAGTAAATTTAAAAATTGGGCCTTAGGATGTATTCCATTAACATCTGAAAAATTTATTTCTTTAATTGCTCACTTGGGAAAAATTAGTGTGAGATTTATTGATTCTTATCAATTTGTAAATGATTCTTTAGCAAAAGCTGTTAAAACCTTGACAACTTTACCTTTGACTCGATCAGTTTTTACAGGGACTATAGTTGATGAAAAGGGGATCTTTCCATATAATTTTGCAACTAGTTTAGATGTTCTTCATGATACTTATGAATTACCCCCGATTTGAAAAGGTGTCACTGAGGCTGAATATGAAAAAGCTCTGCTTATTTGGGATGAAACTAATTGTAGGACTTTACTTGATTATATGAAAGTTTACCTGAAACTAGATTGTTTTCTTTTGGCAGACTTTTTTCAACAATTTCGAGCGAAATCGATAGCACACAATAGATTAGAACCTTTAAATTATTTTGGAATTCCTAGAATGTCGTGGTCTTCTGCTTTAATGTCATTGGATGAACCTATAGAATTAATTACAGAAAATGAAATGTTTAGGTTTTATGAGGGAGGTATTAGAGGTGGTCTTACTCTTGTTAATAAACACTATGTTAAAACCGAAGAAAACACAGACTTACTATATATTGATATTAATAATTTATATGGTTGGGCTTTAAGTCAACCATTACCTTGTGGTGAATTTAATTGGATATTTAATGGATTTGATACAATATTATCTGATTGTTTGACTTTGAATCTTGAAACTTTGTCATATGGGTATACTCTTGAAGTTGATCTTGAGATTCCTTCTGAGCTTCATGTTAAGTTAGATGATTTTCCAATTGCAGCTGAAAAAATGAAACCTGAGGGTTCAAAGGTTGAAAAATTGTTGGTGACTCATTATCCTAAATATAACTATGTAATTCATTGGCGATTATTAAAATTATACATGTCTCTCGGTGTTAAAGTGACACATGTTAATCGCGGAGTAAGATACAAACAGTCTAACATTTTTAAAAAGTACATTGACATAAACACTGAACTTCGAGCTAAAAGTACAAATACATTTGATAAAAATTTTTATAAGTTGTTAAATAACAGTTTATATGGAAAAACTGTTGAAAATCTGAAAAAGAGAATGAATTTGCGTCTTTGGACAACAGATAAAAAACTTGTGACTTATACTTCGAAATCTACCTTTAAAAAATCTATAAAAATTGACAATGATCTTATAGCTGCGTTGTTAAATCCTGATTCGATATGTTTAGATCGACCAAGCTATATAGGACAATCAGTGCTTGACTTGTCGAAACTTAGAATGTATGAGCTTCAGTATAAGGACTTGGAAAAATATCGACAACAATTTAATTGTGAGATCAATATAGTTGCTGGAGATACAGACTCTTTCTTCTTGGAGATTAAAAATTGTAAACTAGATGTTCTTTTGTCTGAAATGGTGAAGGATAATCTTTTGGATACATCTAATTACCATTCTACTCATCCACTTTATTCTAAAAAACTTGATTCGGTCATTGGAAAATTTAAGGATGAAAGTAAGGGAGAAGGTTATGACGAATGGGTTTTTCTTCGACCAAAATGTTACAGTTTGTTAGGTAAATCTTCTTGTCTAAAAGCTAAGGGTATATCATTAAAGGATACCGATCTAACTCATAAATCTTATAAAGAGTGTTATGAGAAAAACTCAGTCTTTTCGGTACCACAATTTAGAATAGGAACAAAAAATCATCAACTTTATAGTTTTAAAAATAGTAAAGTAGCACTTACAAATAGAGATGATAAAAGGGTTTGGGTGGGAAAAAATAAAAGTTTAGCATACGGACACATAAATATATCTGGAGAAATTGACGTTGATGAAGAAATTGTCGCTGATGATGAAATTATTGGAGAAATTGAATCAGGTGACGAAATTACAACAGATTAAATTCATCAACCTAGCTTTGAGGAAGAACTAATAGATATGGACGATGTGCAGTTCTCTGACGATGATGAAGAACATGAAGATTTTTATTAAATAAACATTATAGTATAAATTTGTTTGTTTTTATTTGTTGATTAATTTTTATTACATAGTTTGTGGGTTTATTTTATGTGTTTATAGTTTTTTATAAATATTTTAATTGGTGGAATTAATATTATTATTATTATTATTATTATTATTATTATTATTATTATTATTATTATTATTATTATTATTATTATGTTAAAGCTAAATTTCTTTGATCGTTATCAACATGTATAAAAAATTTCATTATAAAATTTATTACTTTGAAAAATTATATTTTAAATTATATATATTAAAAATTATACTAAAAACTTCATCTTAAAAAATCCTTTATAAAAAAAAATCATTGATAAAATTAAACTGAAAACATGCTGAAACCTTGCATAAAAAATTTCATTATAAAATTATGTTAAAAATTTAATGCTTTGAAAAATTATATTTTAAATTATATTAAAAATTATACTAAAAACTTAGTCTTAAAAAATCATTTATAAAAAATTCATTGATAAAATTATGCTGAAAATTCTACTTAGAAATCATATATAATTTAAATTAAAAATTAAACTTACATATAAAAATCATATTTTTAAATTCATTTATAAAAACTAAATTGATAAAATTAAACTGAAAAAATTAAAATTAGAAATTTTACTAAAAAATTTAATTAGAAATACTTAAAAAATTATATTTTAAATTTCAACTAATTGAAAATAAATTAGAAAATAAATTAGAAAAAAAAATACACATAAAAAATTTTGAAAGAATTCGAAAAAAAATACACACAAAAATTAATTAAAATACACACAAAATTAATTAAGTTGGTTACATCATTAAGTAATCAATACACACAGAAAATAATCTGTAAATAAACCCCCCCCCTCCCCCTATTTTATTATGCAATTTTTATGTTGCAGTGTGCCCTTAACTACCTACTATTATAAATAATGTAGATATTATAAATAATGTAGATATTATTAATAATACTATTAATCAAGTTGGTGGTTCATTAGAACCTATAATACAAATTAATTTAAACGGTGCAATTAAAACAATTAAATTTGATACATCAGAGGAGCAACTGATAAAAATAATGTTAACTGAGAGAATCAGTTCCAAATTAATTGATGAGATTGGAAAGATGGGGGGTGATGTTAAAATTCAATTTGCTGTCTTAATACAGTTTGAAAAAGATGGGGAAATCCGCGATAATTATTTTTCCAACAACGCAGAAAAATTTTCAGATAGTTTTTTATCTGAAGGAGTTAATAAACTCAATGAAAAAATAGAAAAGTTCACCCATTTAGGCAGTGGATGGAGAGTAATCAATATTTTAGAAATAGATTTTATACTTACCAAATTTTCCCCAATTAGTCGTTTATCAGGTCATCGATACATTCAGACTCCTTTTGCTATTGCATCTAAAAAAGCTATTATAAATGTTAAAAATACCGTCGATAAATGCTTCCTTTATAGTATTCTGGCAATTCTTAAAAAAGATTTAATTTTAGAAAATCGGACTAGACCTGTAAAATACACCGAGTTTTTAAACGACTTAGTATATGACGAAATTACGGATTGTCCAATGAAATTAATAAATATACCAAAATTTGAAAAGAAAAATGACAGTTTAAATTTAGCAATAAACGTCCTTTCTTATACTCCAACTGTGATAATTGACGAGGTTCCTGATAGTTATGTCTTCCATCATCCTCATTTAAGTATAATTCATCGTTCAAAGGTGATTGGCGGAACACATATTTATTTGCTTTTATTAGAGAAAAGTGATAGGAATCACTACACCGCGGTGAGTGATCTCAATAAATTAATGAATTGTCATCAGAATCCTGATTGTCCAGTTCAAATTAGATGCAAATGGTGCCCACACTGCCTAAACGGTTTCAGGCTGGATAATGCGTTTAATAAACATGTAGCTCTATGCGCTAAAAATCAGACGGGTACAACCCTTTACACATTACCCGATAACAAAAATTTAAAATTTGAAAATTATTCTAAAACCATCACCCCTCCCTATGTAATTTATGCCGATTTCGAGTCGGTTTTACCACCTGATGTTAGACATCACCAAATTCATATTCCTAGTTCAGCAGGCCTTTTACTAATAAATAACTACACAAAAACACAACAATATTTTGAATTTTATGGACGTGACTGCATTTCTTTATTTCTTAAAAAAGTAGAGGAAATTGCTGTCACAATTGTCCTACCTTATTATGATGTTGAAGGGAAAAAGTTGATAAGTTTTATGTCTTTCGCTGAACAACGAAAATTTAAATCATGTAGAACTTGCTATCTTTGCAAGAAACCGATTGTAAATCCTGCTAAAGACCATTGTCACTTTACAGGTAAATATCTTGGTGCAGCGTGCCGAAAATGTAATTTTGCGCGTAGAATATATAAGTTGCTTCTGATAGTGTTTCCAAATTTAAAAGGTTACGATCTGCATCATATTTTAAAACATGGTCTCAACGGTTTTCCTTCTTGGAATTTAGACATTATCCCTACCTAGACTGAAAAATTTATATCTTTAATTGTACATATAAAAAATCTGGCTGTTAGATTTATAGATAGTATGCAATTTGTAAATTGCTCTTTATCTAAGGCTGTAAAAACACTTACTACACTAACTCTTACTACCTCTGCCTTTCCTGGTTCTATTATAGATTCTAAAGGTATATTTCCTTATGATTATGCCGCATCTTTTGATGTTCTTGAAACTACTTATGAATTGCCTCCTAAATGAGAGGGTGTGACAGATAATGAGTATGCGACTGCTGAATTGGTTTGGATGTAACAAAACTGTGGTAATTTGCGTGACTATATGATGCATTATTTAAAAGTTGATGTATTCCTACTCGCTGATTACTTTCAACAGTTTCGTGAAAAGGCCATTGCATACAATGGTCTTGAACCTTTAAATTTCTATGGTATTCCTGGAATGTCATGGGCGTCAGCGTTTATGACATTAGATGAACCCATAGAGCTTTTACAGGACATGGAAATGTTCAATTTTTACGAGGGAGGAATACGAGGAGGGTTAACGTTTGTTAACAAACACTATGTTGCTTCTTCAGAGGACACCAAATTGCTGTATATAGACATAAATAATTTGTACGGTTGGGTCGTATGCTGATTTTGTTTGGGTGTATGGTGGTTTGGATGATGTATTGAATGAGTGTATGAATGTTGCGGATATTGAAATCTTTCCATATGGATATACTATGGAAGTTGATATTGATATCGCTGAAAATTTCCATGATTTTTTAAATGACTTTCCGATTGGACAGGAAAAGATGTGCCCACCAAATTCAAAAGTTGAGAAGCTAATGCTCACGCATTATCCAAAGAAGAATCATGTTCTTTATTGGAGGCTTCTCAGGCTTTATCTTTCGCTTGGGGCTAAGGTTGTGAGTGTACATAGATGTATAAAATTTACACAGAAACCTATTTTTAAAAATTATATAGATAAAAATACTGACTTGCGAGCAAATGCAGTCAGCGAGATATATAAAGATTTATTTAAATTATATAATAACAGCTTGTACGGTAAATCCGTTGAAAACCTTAAGAAGCGAATGAATTTGTGACTATGTAATTCATTTGAAAAGTTAATTACATATTCGTCAAAACCAGCATTCAGAAAACCATCGAAGTTGATGAGAATTTGTTTGCCGCACATCTTAATAAGGATTCAACATGTTTGGATATGCCTAGTTACATCGGACAATCAGTACTAGATCTATCCAAACTACGGATGTATCAGTTGCAGTATATAGAGCTGCAAAAGTATAGAACTATTTATAATTGTGATATAAATTTAATTGCCGGTGATACGGACAGCTTCTTTTTAGAGATAAAAAATTTAAAATTAGATACTCTATTAAAATCGATGATTTCGGATGACCTTTTAGATACATCTAATTATGACCCCTCTCATCCTTTATATTCAAGACGACTAGCATCCGTTATAGGAAAGTTTAAGGATGAGAGTAAAGGGGAAGGGTATAGTGAGTGGGTTTTCTTGCGTCCTAAATGTTATAGTTTATTGGGAAATAAGTCGACTATGAGGGCTAAGGGAGTAAAATTAGCAGGTACAAATATAAATCATCAATCATATTTAGATTGTTACAATAATAACGAGATTATATCTGTACCTCAGACTAGAATAGGGTCCCGGAATCATCAGCTTTTCAATTTTAAAAATAGTAAAATAGCGCTAAACAACCACGATGATAAGAGGGCATGGGTTGATAAAAATGTTAATTTTGCCTATGGACACTATAGAGGGCTTGATGCAATTAATAGTGGTCATAGTATTACAAGAACACAGCAATTTCAAGATATATTCAAAGAAATTCTGGCTCCTGATTGATCATCAATTTATCAGACGAACAATTATGTGAATTTTGTATATTATATATTTTTGTATATTTTGAATTTTGTATATTATAGTAAAAAAAATAAAATTGTACATTTACTTATTTTATTATGTTTTTGATTATTATTAGTTGCTTTTTATATAAAGGGTTATAAAACATGTTCACAATAGTTAAATTTCGATTTTATCTGCATTATCAATGTAGGATTGAATAACATCTTGATATTTACCATACACATCCAGAATACATTTTATTTAGAAATAATATGCAACTAGATAATTTCATTATTGACTTATTGATTTATTTATTTTTTAGTAGTAATAAATAATCATAGGTTTCTGTCAATAGCCTATCGATTATTAAAAATGTCTGATTCCATTTATTTTTAAATTCCGCTATCTTAATTTTGAAAGATTAATATAATAATAATAATATTAATAATTAAAAACTTGTAACAATAATAATAATAATAATTATAAAATATTATTAGTTAAAACATTACTTATAAAAATAAGTAATAGAATAAAAATTATTAATAATTAAAACACTACTTATATGAGCTGCCCGATATCGGAGGTAAGTGGAATGGGCTTTGAATAAAGCTCTTCGACAATATTATTATAGTAGAATTATTTCTTTATAATAAAAGTTTTTGTTGTACATGTATTGGTTTTTTATTATATATTAATAATAATAATAATAAGTGATAGTTAAAAAATTACTTATAAAAATAAGTAATAGCATAAAAAAAATAATTAAAAAAAAATATTAATAATTAAAACACTACTTATTTTTATAAGTAGTAATTTTAAATTTTAAATTTTTTAAAAATAAAATGACCTTGAGAAATTGTTGATGAGTCATGGTCTTTGTTTCAATGACCTTGAAAAATTTAAATTGGCGTTGAGAATTTTTGAATGACCTTGAAAAAATTTGAATCACCTTGAAAGTGTTTGATGAGTCATCCAATGACCTTGAATGAGCCATGGTCTTTGTTTCAATGACCTTGAATGAGTCATTGTCTTTGTCTTAAAATTTTTTTTGTACTTATAGACTTAGAAAAAAATTTTTTTTACCCCAGGGGGGGGGGGGTTTGATCCAGCAGTGACACGATCTAGCGGTGACTCATCCCACTACTTTTATCCAAAAAATGAAATATCTATGTATAATTTTCATTTGTTTTATCTCTAAGACAGTGTTTCTCAACCGTAGTGCCGTAAGGATATGAAAAGTGTTCCGCGAGCTCTGCGAATTTTATTATTGAAAATTTATTAATTTTTAATAAGGGTTGATTTTACAAAATGCTATTATCTTAGATTTTGAATTACTTAAACTAACGGTACAAATATCAATTATTTTTGGTAAATATTAAGAACAAAAAAAGGCAAAAACTGAACTCAATTGAGAATGAGGTAAGAGTATGTTTGTCAAATACGCGACTTAATAATAAGAGATATGCAAAAAGCATCGAGTTCGAATTTTACATTAATATATGTTATAAAAGATTTAGTTTATTAAATATAGAACTTACAAAACTTGTTATTTTTATAGCTGAAATTTGATTTTAAAAAGGGTAGAGTACCGTCAATTTTTAAAATTTTCCGTTAGGGTGCCGCTATCTGAAAAAGGTTGAGAACCACTGCTTTAAGATCTGTATGCGTATTATGCTATTATTGTGTGGTTGTATGAAAGTGATATTAATGTATAAAACTTTTAATTTAATCATGCCTAATGGATTTCTATTACAATTACCTATTATTACAAAGTGTATATTATGCTTCTGTGCATCCAATCCAATTTTAATGTACAGTGTATACGAATTGTAAATTAATATTAATAGAATTATCACGTGATGTGTAACAAACGCAACTCAATGAATTCGGTATAACCAATGGGCGAAAGGTTCGTTAATAAATATATTTATATATAAGAAATAAAATAAAAGTTATCTATATTTCATCTAATATGGTAATTCAGTAACTGTAGCATGAAAAGGTAATGAAAAATCAAATTAAAAATGAATCAAACTAAATTTGTTTCTTAACGATTATCTATGTTTCTCATTTTAATGAGTTTGACCTGCCTTTTATTTTGTTCACTAAAATGTTTACACGCCAAATATAAAAAATCAAGCATCTCAAATAATCCTACGACACTCAGTCCCAACCATAACCCGATTACTTCTCCAATATCCGATAACAACTGAGAGAATGGATATGCTCTTTCAATTGAGTATAAATCATAGTATTTTCTACAAAATCTGACTATGAATCGAATAAAGTTATCTCGCTATTTTATGTTAGTTTTCTTTATTCACAATTTTTCCATAGGTTTTTTCTATAATATATTTTGCCTTTGGGCTTCTCTGTCATAGGCCCTTTTTTCCCTATCAGAAGATTAAAATAACAATATGTGAAGAATTTATTAATGACAGGCAGACAATATATATATATATATATATATATATATATATATATATATATATATATATATATATATATATATATATATATATATACTAGGTGTGTGTCTACAGTACATTCCTTGTTGGGATAAATAATAAACAATGATGCAATCCGAGGACCCAGAGAATCAAATTAATCAATCAAACATGCAGTCGAAAATCAATTATCCCAATACAATTACATCACATCATCCTCGTTTTAAATGGTATTAGACTTTCTACATTTCTTTTCACCAATTTTCCATTTAAATCTTTCAATGAATAACTATTTTTGTGATCTATTTCTATTATTTCAAACGGACCACAATATCTATTTTCTTGTTTATTTCTAACATCTTCCTTGACAAGTACTAATTCTCCGACACTAAAATATTTGAATTCTATTTTTTTGATTAGAGTTATTTATACGATTAACTGATTTGATATTATTTATCAATCCTTATTTTATTCTTTGTTAATCACTAATGTAAATAAACTCGTAAAATAATTGATTGATTAAATGCAATTGTTAATTAGAAATAATAATTGGAATATTATTGACTGAACTTATTTTTCAATAGAAAGTTATTCTTGAAACAACATAAAAATCATATTTCAATAACTTTTCTTTAAATTAATTTTGAACAAGTAGAAACCAAATACTTGACTTTGATTGGCTGTTACTATTGCTATTGACAACGACACTATTTTTCGATAAATTTAATTGCTAAACATATTTATTGTAATACGAATAATTTTATCAACATATTAAAATTATTACAGTTTTCTTGAAAATAATTTGAAAACGTACAAACTATTTTTCAATAAAACTATTATTAAACCAAAAATAGATGAAAAGTTGAATAGATTTATCGATATATTTATTGTAATTTTTCTTGAAAATAATTTGAAAACGTACAAACCATATTGAATTTTTCAATAAACTTATTATTTAACTAAAACCGGTTGTTGAAAATACTAATCAATTAATCAATTAAAATAATTAAAGTTTTCATAAAAATAATAATTTGAAAATGAAAGTATAGAATACTTGATTTTAATTGGTTAATTCTATTTATTACCAATGACAACGACTCAAATTAATTCAAATTTTAATGTTCTTAAACAGTATTTTATCATTTCAAATTATTTTCTAAATATTATTGGTACCGCATTGATTAGTTGATAGGAAATCTTACTATTCAATCGAACATAACTTCATTAATCTTTGTAAATAAATCAACAAAACAAAAGTCTTTTAAAATTATTATAATGTTGAACTTGTTGCTAATCACCGATAATTAACTTATTTCATTTAAAACTTATCCAAATCTAATTATATGCATTGTAAAACGCTACAATTACCATAATTCATTACAAATATTGGTTAAGTTGACTATCAAATGTCGTAATTTATGGTTACCGTACAATAAGAATTTGCCTCTATAAAAATATACTAATTATCCCTATTAAAAGTTTAACAAATTTTTGAACTACTCATACTTTTTTTCAATACAAAATGAATTTAACAGAATAAGAAAAACAATATTTGTTAGCATATTGATAAAAATTAATATACTTTAATGTACAACTGGATATCCAACCACCTTAAAATCTTCGATAAACATTTAATGAATTTCTTAGTAGCAATAAACATCAAAATACTTAAAATCAAAAAAGGATAAATATACTCAATGCTTGAATTCATCTTTGATTCACCTAAAACCAGTTTATTTATACAACTCAACTGAAAATGGTGGAGCTTCGTGTGTCGATTTGCTTGATGAATATCATACTCAAACAATTGTGCACTTTTTCCGACTCTTTACTTCTAATTGCGATTACTCGAGAAAAGGTAATATTGACTCTCTAAAGTTTGTAACGGGTCCTCGTTTTAGAATCAAAGAGCTTACGTTACAACAAAGTTTTGATTGGATTAATGGTGCTGAAACTAAATTGAATCATGATGGAAAGAAAACGTGATTTCATCCTGCACGTACTTAAATAATTTACTTTAAAAGAGAACACTCAATTTCCTTATCTTTTCATATTGTTAAAGATCAAGTTTTTTTATATCTGATAACAAAGAATCATGGAACTTTCATACTTACGACTAAGTATCGAAAAGCAATTTCTAAGATATTTCACTCTGCATTGTACGACTCATATATGCAAAAGTGGCAACTGAGCAATAAAAGCGACATGATTGCAGCGGCTATAAAATCATCTCCTCAAATAAATAAAGCAATTTTTAAAAGTAAACTTGGCGAATTTGCATGGAACTTTATACATCGAGCGCGAACTAATACACTTAACATCGATGCAAAGCCAAATAGAAAAGGGGATTCTAGACTTTGTAGACGTTGGTAGAAAGAGGATGAAACTATGTCTCATGCCTTACAGTCATGTAAGATTCACCAAATACTAACATTAGAGAGACACAATGACTGTCTAAAGATAATAACGAATAATCTAAAAAATCCTAAATTTATTGTCGTGGTTGACGATTCTTGTTCTTTTGTCCTGAATTCTAAACAACGCGTTGATCTTATAATAACTGATACTGAAAGAAAAAGAATATTCATGATTGATATTAAGTGCCCAATAGATTCTGTTTCATATTTTGACTTGACTGATAAGGCAAATATTGAGAAATATAGCTTGCTTCAGAGTGAATTAAAGGTATCCAAACCTGATTATCAGGTAGAGCTTTACATTTGTATTATTGGGTCATTAGGCTCAATTCCCCCATCAACTTATGATCTGATTTGTAAACTTGGCATTGAACCACTTCAAACAGAAGGTCTGCTTAAAGAATGTACAATGAGCAATATCATGCACTCAGCTAAAATATAGTATTATCATGTGCACGGCATTCTACCAGACTTCTGCAATTAATTTAAATTATTGATAGTTAAACTAACTTAAACTTTTTCATTGAGATCAGAGTTATTTTTTTTATTTGAAATGATTCAGACTACATTCGTAATTTATCTTTAAATTCAATATTATTAACCTGACTTTCGACTTTGTAAAAGTCGTAATTGAATTTAGAAAACTTAGAAAATCAAATCAGAGCTTAGTTCGTAGTATTTATTACTGCAAAATTTATATTTGCAATGTCGGATGACGACACCAATGAATCATCATATCAGATCAAGCAAAAGAAAATTCAGAAGACGCCAATTGCAGAAGAAACTGATTGATCAAATACTTGATAACTTACATTTGAATTCATCCTTCTCTACTACGATTGCAGTATGAATTGCATGCTTCATGTTGAGCATATTCTTTTCACTGTGAAACAAACTTGTTATATTTAATAAAAATTTTAAATAGTACTAGTGAGTGATTTTGTTAAGTCTACGACATAGTCGTTGACTTAGTCGTAGACGTAGATGTAGGCGTGTTAGGCGATGATGGGCGATGATGGGTGCTGATGGGTGTGGAAGGTGTGGATAGGTATCGATAAGTATGGATAGGCGTGGATAAGTATGGATAGGTATGGATAGGTATGGATGGGTATGGATAGGTATGAATAGGTATGGATAGGTATGGATGGGTATGGATCACTGGTGATCTGTGGTGATCGGTGGTGATCGGTGATTGTTGGTTGGTGATCGTTGGATGGTGATCGGCGATCGTTGGTTGGTGATCGGTGATTGTTGGTTGGTGATCGGTGATCGTTTGGTAATGATCGGTGATCGTTGGTTGGTGATCAATGATCTTTGGTTGGTGTGTGTGAACGAATTAAGATTGTAGGTGTGTGGAAGTTGGTATGTGTGTGGAAGGTTCTAGAAGGTAGATGTGTAGAGGTTTGTAGGTGTGTTGGTCTACAATTGCGTGACATAATAACAGTAAGGTAATAGGTTTGTTGGTCCACAACTACGTAACGTATTAAGGGTTAGGTAATCGGTGTGTCTCCGGGTAGTGACTGACCATTGGGCACGTGACATTATCTTGAGGTCACCTGGCAACAGTGGACAAAGGTCAGTTACTAGGTAGAAACTGAGTGGACTGATAAAATTAACTTTATAGAAGAAAATTGTGCAAAGAGCATTTTACATATGGCACAGAAGTTAACAATAAAGAATAAAAAAAAGATTGCTAAATAATATCAAATCAGTTAATCGTATAAATAACTCTAATCAAAAAAATAGAATTCAAATATTTTAGTGTCGGAGAATTAGTACTTGTCAAGGAAGATGTTAGAAATAAACAAGAAAATAGATATTGTGGTCCGTTTGAAATAATAGAAATAGATCACAAAAATAGTTATTCATTGAAAGATTTAAATGGAAAATTGGTGAAAAGAAATGTAGAAAGTCTAATACCATTTAAAACGAGGATGATGTGATGTAATTGTATTGGGATAATTGATTTTCGACTGCATGTTTGATTGATTACTTTGATTCTCTGGGTCCTCGGATTGCATCATTGTTTATTATTTATCCCAACAAGGAATGTACTGTAGACACACACCTAGTATATATATATATATATATATATATATATATATATATATATATATATATATATATATATATATTGTCTGCCTGTCATTAATAAATTCTTCACATATTGTTATTTTAATCTTCTGATAGGGAAAAAAGGGCCTATGACAGAGAAGCCCAAAGGCAAAATATATTATAGAAAAAACCTATGGAAAAATTGTGAATAAAGAAAACTAACATAAAATAGCGAGATAACTTTATTCGATTCATAGTCAGATTTTGTAGAAAATACTATGATTTATACTCAATTGAAAGAGCATATCCATTCTCTCAGTTGTTATCGGATATTGGAGAAGTAATCGGGTTATGGTTGGGACTGAGTGTCGTAGGATTATTTGAGATGCTTGATTTTTTATATTTGGCGTGTAAACATTTTAGTGAACAAAATAAAAGGCAGGTCAAACTCATTAAAATGAGAAACATAGATAATCGTTAAGAAACAAATTTAGTTTGATTCATTTTTAATTTGATTTTTCATTACCTTTTCATGCTACAGTTACTGAATTACCATATTAGATGAAATATAGATAACTTTTATTTTATTTCTTATATATAAATATATTTATTAACGAACCTTTCGCTCATTGGTTATACCGAATTCATTGAGTTGCGTTTGTTACACATCACGTGATAATTCTATTAATATTAATTTACAATTCGTATACACTGTACATTAAAATTGGATTGGATGCACAGAAGCATAATATACACTTTGTAATAATAGGTAATTGTAATAGAAATCCATTAGGCATGATTAAATTAAAAGTTTTATACATTAATATCACTTTCATACAACCACACAATAATAGCATAATACGCATACAGATCTTAAAGCAGTGGTTATGATAATTCTGCTTCTGAAAACACCTCAAACTTAAATGACCTAGCTTACCACAACACGAACATAGAATATTTGGGCATTCACGACGCATTTAATCAATTACGTGATATGAATAGCATTTAATATTTGAACGTGTTTCTGAACTTACATTTTGAAAACTGGTTCGAATCGGTTGTCTACTGTTGAAATATTGAGTGAAATTTCTTCTTCCTTGAAATTGATTTCGTGGTTTTTGAAATTCGTTTTTTCTATCAATCTGGTAGCAGTCCTTGATGAATTCCCCCTTTATCAATTGAGAATTTTCATACGCTTTAAAAACTTTGGTAATACATTTTGTATTTTCTACAACTTGGGAATCCGTAAACAGTGTCCCATTTAAATATAATCTAGGAAATCCAGTGGTATTTTTAAAGATTCGCAAAAATGGACTGTAACAATTACAATGTTTTACAAATAACTTTTGACTTAAAGTTTCTTTGCACGTCTCGAAATTACCTTCGAATTCTTTTGTCATTTGAAATAAAGAATCGTACAATTCAACCTTGAATTTATTATTTCTACATTTTCGTCTTATTCCATCGTAATGATAGTGACTTTGAGTCAAACCAACAGCATTATCGAATCCAGGAAGTAAAATTATTTCCTTTTCGGTCGGCAGTTCATTTTCATTAGAATTATGAAGACAAATGGATCTAGATATGTCACTAGAATTTGTTGGGTTTTTATTGAAAGTCGGTATTAAAGTTCTGTGTCCTTGTTTAACAAAATCGAATAATCCAACACAATATCGTTTATTCCGATTTATCACAATGGATTACAAATTCTTAGCACAATATTAACACAATTACAATTTTTTCAATGTAAATCTGCACAATTTCAGATACAGATTTGATTCAGTTGGGTTTTACTGAGCGTTTACTAAGTCTTCCTAATAGGGGATTTCTTTTCTGGTACGCATTTGAAATAAATTCTCCATGTGCTGTTGTAAACCTTTTTCAGAGTCTTACCTTCTCTATCTGTCTTCGACCAAACTAGCGATTTTGTTGATTTGCTTTCTCTTTTTACACCCGTCTTATAATTAATTTATTTTCAAATCAAATTTATGTTGTCATCTTTGGACATCTCTATCTGGGGTTTCTCATGCTAAAATTAAATTGCCTATCACTTCATGGCTCTATGGGTTTCCATCAAACCTATTTACTTAAGATAATTACATTTGATGTCGTGTTCCCTTTTTTATCACGGGTTTCCGTCTTCCCCTAATTTGTTTACTCTAACTAAATAATTTTGATGACGGCCCGGATTTCTTACACCGCTTGGGTTTCCATTAGCTCGGGTTTTCAATTAGCCAATTAGTTTTTAATTAATTTATATTTTTATTAAATATTTCTTACTGGGACCCCAGATCGATTTGATTTTATTATATTTAGATTAGTCTTGTCATCTAGCATCCGCCCATACTAGTTTCCCCAGCTGAATATTTATTAAAAATTTTTAATTAATTTTGCACATTTAATTATTATTTTGAATATAAATGTTTTTATTGATTTTGATTTTTGTTTTTGTGAATTTTGTTAAATCCCTACAAATTGAAAACCATGTAGTTTTCATAGTTGAACTTGTATATAGAAATCAAAGACCCTGATTTTTGTGGCCTGGTTTATATTGACTAGGGGTCGGTAATCTATGGCACACGTGTCAGATTTGGCACGCGGTGGAGTTGTCAATGGCACTCTATACACCACTATAAAGTGGTCTGGGTAATAGCGTGACTTATAGTGCTAAAGGCGGTTTCAGATATATTCTCTAATATTATTAAATAAAAATAATAATTGTATTGGTATTGAAATGGTATTTTTTTTGCTTTATTAAACACCAATTGGAATTTTATGTTGTTTGTTATATTTAATGCGACAGATGTATACCATTACTTATTTGTAATTTCTTAATTCGAGCATATATATTTCGGAGTTAGAAAACGCAGTATGATAAAAAGATAGATATACTCGAAATTTGAAAATAAATACCATTGTTTTTTAATTTTAAATAGTATAAAACAATCATTTTTTCGGAGTAGAAAATGGAGTAAAACCCATAAAAAACAGAAAACAATAAAATTCATAAAAATAGAATGAATTAAACGATTTTAAAGTTTAATATACCTTTGAAAAATATCAGAAATTAGCGCAAAAATTAAAGAAAAATTTAAAGAGACAAAAAGTATAATTAAACAATAAAAAAATATCATAATAATACAAGAATCGTGTATATGCCCATGTCCAGGACAACTCCCCGTAACCTGCTACCTCAATAATTTTACAAAAACAATTTGTGAATTTGTAAATTTCATACTCCCCTAACAACCCGCTAATTTTATAATCTTGTAAATATATAAAATTGGTGAATTTACAGATTTTGATAAGTTAGACACGGGCATATACACACTACGTATTAAATGAATTTGAAAGCTTGAAACTTTGAGGGTTTGAAAATATATTTTAAAATATGTTTCTTCGAGAAAAACATTTTTTTAATTGTTGTAATAAAAATATTTCAAAAGCTCACAAAGCAAAACATGAAAGAACTCAAATACACAAAGCATTATCATCTTCACACTTTTTAGGAGGAGATTAAGACTTTTCAGGAGATTCACACTTTATAGTAGATTCAAACTTTTCAGAATGTGACATACGAAAAGTTGGCGATTTACAATCATCAAAAATAGTTTCTACTTTATTAAAACCTTTTACTACAGAAAAATATCCAGGCAAAAGACATTTAAAAATCATTCGATTACAGAACCTGAAACCCATTTAGATATTAGCCTTAATGAAAATGATGTTCCATTACCAGATTTTCAACCATTTAATAGTGTTGATCAAACAGCTTTAAAACATGATATTGCTTATAGATAGCAAGATATTCGTCCAAGAGGAAAAGCTGATATTGATTTAATTCAAGACATAAATGATATAAAAGATCCAACTGTTAGAGAAAAAATTGATAAACATCTTGTAAAAATAGCGATGAAAGCAAATATCGCTGTAGGCGGAGGTCACATCCCGATCGTTCTTGGTGGAGAAATAGATGGCCAGAGCCCGAATGTATTAAATAATAAAAATAAAATTCTTGCAAATCGGACAATGTCCGCCCTAGGGGATGAACTACATCAGCGAGAGGTTCTTGCAACAGAGTTGCATAAGGAATATAGAAAACCTAGAAATTATTTAAAATTAAAGTTTTCCACAAAAATAATATTTGGTCAGCAGATTTAATTGAAACCGTAAATTCAAAACATAATAAATACTACAGACATATTCTAACTATTATAAATTTGTAAACGAGATATGCTTGGTGTATTCCTTTGTTAAATAAACAAGGTGAAACAATTAAATAAGCATTTGAAAAATTATTTGTATCAACACCAGATAGAATTCCCAACAAATTATATGTTGATAATTGCAGTGAATTCTACAACAAAATATTTCAAGATTTTTTATTAAAAAATAAAATAAAAATATATTCAACTTTGAATCAAACAGATAAAAGATCACAAGGGCCATCATACAACCCATTTATAGAAAGATTTAATAGGACATTAAAAATTTTAATGCATAAAAAATTTACAGAACGAGGCAATAGAATTTAGTTTGATATTCTAGATGAAATAATTTATTTTTGCAATAATAAAATTCATAGAATCATTAAAACAACTCCAACAAAAGCAAGAGATAATCCTGATTTAATTCGAGAAATTACAAATCAAAATAATAATGCCAATGATGATTTAGTTGAAAACCAAAAATTTAATATTGGAGACCGAGTTAAGATATTCAAATGGAAAACTAAATTTGAAAAAACTACAACTCATTCAGAGAGTGAAGAAATATTTTTGTATTTAAAAGATTTATAATACAAAACCTTTTACTTTTAAACTACATGATTTAAAATATGAAGAAATTCTGGGAAAATTTTATAGTAATGAAATTCAAAAGACTAGATTTTAACTAGGAACTGTCTTATCAAGAGATACTTGTACAAAATTTGAACCTTCGAAAACTTACAGATTTTTTAGACTTTGTCTGCTTTTGAGGTTTTATTGATAGAGCTTCTTTAAGTCTAAGAGTGGGTTTCTGATTCATTTTTTAATCAACAAATCTTCAACTAGACCTGAACCTTTATAAGGATTTTAAAATATCCCATTTCCAAATTTTTCAAGTTTTTATTTCTAAATTTAAATTCAATTACCATTTTTTTATCGCAAGCTATTTTTTACATTAAAAAATGACAATAGATGAATCCAAATTAAGAAATAAAGTAAAATCAATCATTGATAATAATTCAACAAAAACAATAAGTTGGAATGCTAAAAAAATATGTTATAAAAGAAAAAATTAAACAATTTAAAGAGTTTGAAGACCTACTAGCTTGGTAGGTTGGTAGACGTTTCAAAAAGTTAAAGTTTTATTGTATCTTTAGGTAGCTTGAATGTAGTACGAATAGTGTTAATTAAAACAGAAGTGATGGTTGCTATTTTCGTACGAAGCTTGCAGAGTGCATTGCCGCAAGTAGATTCCATCGTATAGTACATGAAAAGTTTTCTCCGTCCTGCTTACTTCCAGCGATTGTTACCAGTCTTCAGATGGTGATGATTTTGCGCTGTATCACTAGTTATGGAGACATTGTGTTTTGCTTTGTAGAAAAAATATAACTAACAATACCTACGTATCTCTTTTACATTTATTATTTTGTCTCCATTTTGGAAACGATGCCACTCATACTCTTCTCTCGTATATTATTCTAACAAGAGAATGCCACACCTTACAAAGTTTGTATAGCACACTTGTTTCTCCAAAAAAGCATCACTTCTATTCGATAACTTGCATAAAGTTTGTATTTAAAAAGATTTATCCAATATGTAAAATGTTTATGTATAGGTTTAAATAATGTAACCTCTGGTGGGTTTCTGGGTGTTGATATTTTAAAACTATATGGTTGTTACCCAGGTACCCCATACAAATATTTCCTTTGCTTACCACTCGGCACCCGTTGCTAAGCAACGTTGGAACTGTGTTCGAGTGGGTAGATCGTCCGCAAAAAGTGAGCGTTATTGCTAATGCTTTAATTGACCGAACGATCTCTGGGTCCAACGAGCTGTCGATAGAAGACCTGTGCTCGCTTTTGATTCTTAGGTCCCATTATTCTCCTATCTCTTTCAAATGTTAACCTATACTCTCATATCATTCATTATTATGTCCATTTCCAAAGTCCTTCTTATCGTTGTCCGTGTTGATGATTATTCTTTGGCCTATACCCCTTGGTTAGGTTAAATATTCTCACGTTATCTCTCTTACTCTTATCCTTATTTTAACTACTATGCTTCCTATTATTATCATTAGCATTATCATGGTTACTATTATATGTATTACCTTTATTAGTTGTTACTAATATTACCTTTATTATTATCTTTATTACTATAAATTACTGTTATATTTATTTTTATTACTACTATTATTTTTTTTCCTACTATTATTATTATCATAATTATTATCATCATTACTACAAATACCATGATTATTATTATTATTATTATTATTATTATTATTATTATTATTATTATTATTATTATTATTATTATTATTATTATTATTATTATTATTATTATTATTATTATTATTATTATTATTATTATTATTATTATTATTATTATTATTATTATAATTACCGTTACCCTTATCATTATCGTTATTATTATTAAGATTTTGTAGGGATCCGTCCTTATTCTTCAGCGTTAAAATTTTTTATTGGTATACAACATTAGCCGTAATCCATCTGTATTTTTCGGTTTTTGATAAAGTATTTTTGTAAATTCGAAAATTTTAGCAGCATTCCGCCCTTATTTTACACGTTCCATTTTTACATTACTATTTTTGTTAAGTATTTGAATTAGTTCGGAAAATTTGAGCAGCGTCCCACCCTTATTTTACACGTTCCATTTTTACATTACTATTTTTGTTAAGTATTTGAATTAGTTCGGAAAATTTGAGCAGCGTCCCGCCCATATTTTCCGCCTCAACTCAAATTAATTTATTTAATTCTTATTTAAAAACATTATTTTTCATGATTTTGGTCGTTCGGATTAATCTTTTCCCGATGGCTATTCATTTTAACTGTTGCAACAATTTCGCAATTTTCCCCGCTACCCATTCCCTCTTTTTGTCCTTAAGATCTATGTATGTTCATTTCATAGTTAATGAGTGCCCACTGGACTACTCGGTGTTAGATATTTTGAGCCGATTGTTGTAAAAAATTTATGTCAATTTTACAGGAAACGGATGATGAAGGAGCAGCCAATAAACTACTCATTTACCCTCCAATTTCCCCTATGTACGGATAATATTGACGTTCCAGCTCCTGCGTTCCGCACGCCGGAGCCTTCACGGGCACGAACTATTGGCGATTTTACACGCACTTACACAGTTCGATAGTGTGTTTTATTTTTCTATCTTGCGTTATGTTTGGCTGTGGGCCACCAAAAATAAAATAATAGAAAAAATAAATTACCGAATGAATTAGGCAAAAATCTCGACGCATAAACTGTATATTTAGCATTCATATAAACAAATTTTAAGTCGGGCATCGATGTACATAAACCAAAATAACATAACTGTAGATTAACAATCTGAAAATATTGCTGCAAAACATAACTATAGATTAATAACCTGAAAATATTGCTACAAAACATAACTGTAGATAACAAACGCAACTCAATGAATTCGGTATAACCAATGAGCGAAAGGTTCGTTAATAAATATATTTATATATAAGAAATCAAATAAAAGTTTCCTATATTTCAATATCTAAAATGTAAAGTCAATCACTGCAGCATGTAAAAACAATGAAAAATTAAATTAAAAACGAATCAAACTAAATTTGTTTCATCTCGATTACCTATGTTTCTCATTTTATTAAGTTCTACTTGTCTTTCATTTTGTTCACAAAAATATTTCAAAGCCAAATATGAAAATTCTAGGATCTCAAATAATCCAACAACACTCAGCCCCAACCATAACCCCATTAGTCCTCCAATATCCGATAACAACTGAGAGAATGGATATGCTCTTTCAACTGAGTATAAATCGCCATAACGAACTTCTCGCGTTATAGTAAATTGAATAAAATTATCTCTTGCTATTTTATGATGATTTTCTTTATTCATATTTTTTCCAAATGTTTTTTCTACAACATATTTGACGTTGGCACTTCTTCTGTCATTTGCCGCTTTTGCCCACATATCAACAAACATTTCTTTCCGTTGATCAATTTTATAATAAATTTTATTGCATTTTAAGGATTTGTACTGGTAGCAGTCCTTGATGAATTCTTCCTTTATCAATTGAGAGTTATCAAAGTCTTTAAAAACTTTGGCAATACATTTTGTATTTTCTACAACTTGAGAATCCGTAAACAGTGTCCCATTTAAACATAATCTAGGAAATCCGGTGGCATTTTTAAAGATTGGCAAAAATGGACTGTAACAATTACAATGTTTTACAAATAACTTTTGACTTAAAATTTCTTTGCACGTCTCGAAATTGCCTTCGAATTCTTTTGTTGTTTGAAATAAAGAATCGTACAATTCAACCTTGAATTTATTATTTCTACATTTTCGTCTTATTCCATCGTAATGATAACGGCTTTGAGTCAAACCAACAGCATTATCGAATCCAGGAAGTAAAATTATTTCCTTTTCGGTCGGCAGTTCATTTTTATTAGAAATATAAAGAAAAATGGATCTAGATAAGTAACTGGAATTGAAGACCTTGTAGCTTTCATAGTTGAACTTGTATATAAAAACCAAAGACCTTACTTTATGTGGTCTGGTTAATTTTGACCTATCTATATGAAATGTATGGCATGGGATATTGTTCCGTATTTGCATGATCCGGGTTGTAAATAATGGCTTCAAATCTTCAGTAAATATGGAAGGATTGTTCGTTTGGTAGTCATTGACAAGGTATATGCCTGGGTGAGGCTTTGTGTACCCAATGCTAACAAAGTGATTGGAAAATTTATCAACATCTAATTTCCCTTGGTCCGCGCTTGTCATAGCTATCGTTCTCTCCTCTAATTCAAAACTCGTGTTTAGTTTCCCATGAATCAAAAAAAATAAATCAGTTTCATTTACTATTCGTTTGACTAAATTTTCTGATTTCTTTAAAGTTGTTTTCCAATGTTGTAAAGCATTTGATCCATTTTGCAAATAATATGGAGCTGTAGGATTACATACGGTAAGGTCTGGCCAAATGAAGGTTTCATGATCTAAAGAATAATTAATTTGATCTGGATTGGATAAAAATTTGTGGAAAATAAATACAAAATTAATAATAATTCCGCAAATGCCAGAAATAAATAAAATACACCATAAAAATTTACAAAATTTATTTCTGGCTCTGTTTATGTGATTTAGACCGTGAATGGTACTATTTTGAACTAATTCTATCATTAAAAATATAATACAATGAAATATAGTATTAAAAATTAAATTGATCCAACATTTTCATTTATCCAATCATATGTTGCTTTAATTTGTCATTGTAATTATTATTATTATTATTATTATTATTATTATTATTATTATTATTATTATTATTATTATTATTATTATTATTATTATTATTATTATTATTATTATTATTATTATTATTATTATTATTATTATTATTATTATTATATTATTATTATTATTATTATTATTATTATTATTATTATTATTATTATTATTATTATTATTATTATTATTATTATTATTATTATTATTATTATTATTATTATTATTATTATTATTATTATTATTATTATTATTATTATTATTATTATTATTATTATTATTATTATTATTATTATTATTATTATTATTATTATTATTAATGCTTGTTAAGTCACTTTGATGTTTTTTACTTTTAAAAACAGATTATTGCCTGTTTTCTGTTTCGGTTTTACAACAGTTTGTATGAACTGAAAAAAATTTGAAATATTTGGAAACATTTTTGATTCGCATTGAAAGTCTTAAAATATTTTCTTTATAAAGCTTTATTTATAATTTCATTCAAATCCTTTTAAAAACAAATTTCTACTTGAAAACTAATTTAAAAATTACATTTTTCCAAAAGACAAAAATTATTTGCGCCACAATAACTCTAGCAAAACAAGACCTGGATCATTTAGATTCAGAACATATAGTTAATTTATCCGAGGTGTCTGTAGATGTGGACATTTAGTTTCTTCCCAAAAATTATCAGCTCTGGATCAGTTAATGAACCTATGTGCACTCACCACTTTGAAGACCACATTTACACAGAACATTTAGAAAACCTTTAAACGAAACCGATGGGGAATCTTCGAATAAACAATTTCAATAAAACTACAATATCAAGGTTGCTGTAAGCAGCATCAGTGATTCGTTAAAGAAATTGATATTAAACATAAACATACATGTTTAAAAAATAATACGGTCAGAAATTGATTCTATTTTGGAACTCGACAATTCCATATTTATTCTTGCAAATGATCTTAGTTTTGAGGATTTGGAAGTATGTGATGCGCATGATTTGCTCGATGCTACTAGAGAACCTTTCCCTACGAAAAACTGATACAATTACAAACAAAATAAGGACTTGATAAGTAGTCAAAGCTTGTGTTGCAAACACCTAATATTAAAGAACTTGTCAAAAAGGCTTTCTTAGTTTGAAGATAGAATTAACATCTTTCTTCAAAATAATTCCAGCTCTAAAGTTTATTTAGGAATAAAACCATCAGCTGCTATCAAGAACTGCTAAAAGAAGCAGAAAGTAAGGCAAGACTTACAACGTTGCACAAAATGTTTAAACAGGGTCAATCAACAACAGTGGAAACTGATGATGACAGTATAGTATAGTTTTAGTTTATTGCGATACTTGCTGTGTATTTTTATCTTGTATTTAGGCATTACAAATGAAATATAAAAAAATTATGCATTTTAAACCAAAAACTTCTTTATTTTACAAAATGTTGAAACTGATCTTATTGAATTTATTTGGATTATATAAAAAATAATTGATTGGCTTTACAAATTTTTGCTTTTCGGTCAACTTTATTAGTACGTATTTAGGTCAAAAAGCGAGTTGTTGGTGTTTTTATAACTATGGTTGGATTTAGAAATGTGACCTCACATAACATTACATCAAATACCAATAGATTCTCAATTCTTTGATCATTTACGTTTTGTTATACTCATCGTCATATTTCAAATTTTAGTCGTTTTGATCATAAAGTACATCAGTATAATGTACACATTAAAATAATATACATTAAAATTATATTTTATGTCAATATATTGTGATGTTATTTATGATCGTTCAGTTTCCTCTGGACTTTTTATCTCAGTCGATTTTTCGCTACTAAATTATTAATAAATTTATTACCTTACTGTATTTAGTTCAAAGTGGTTGTGACTGCAACTTTAAACTCTATAACTTCTGGATCACAAATATAAAAATTGTTTTGTTAAAATAAAATTGGTATATCGTAAGAAATACATGAAGTCAAAGTTGTAATATTACTCTTGCCCAAAATTCAAAAGTAGTAATGTAGATTATTTTCATAACCTTAAAATGCTACTAATTTAAATTTTTTATTTTCTTATCCATCATGCGATACCCTGTTTACAATAGGAAAAGATTTTCTATGTAATTATGGTAACAGTACAGTCAGCTTTATCATCAATTAGTGGTAAATATAAGTATTTATTTAAAAAATTAAATAATAAATGTAAAGATTATTTATGCAAATATTATTAAAATAGTATTTTTAAATTAATATATTAAATGTATAATGCAAAATGTTTTATGAATATAAAACAATAAAGTTTGGATGTTAAAGTAAATGGAATGTATGAAGAATAAAATCTGTCCATCTGAAAATATCAATATTTTACAGTTAAGATAAGACTTCAAAATATTGTGTTTTAATAATATTGAAAGGATTTTTTTTGGATTTTGTTAAAAAACCCACTTTAGAACTTGTTTTATTTAGAGATGTTATAAACACGCAAGCTATAGTAGCTAATAGTAAACATGTTCATTTTTAAAGTAACTCAATACTCATTTGGATATTAGGTTGCTGAAATTGTTTTAATTGTTGGGCAGAGAACACAAATGGCCTTGAAAATTGTTTAAATGTATGAGTAATATAGCACGAAAACCCAGAACCAAAGATAACTTTAAATACAACATACAACATCAGCTAAACACTCTAAAATTTGAGAGAATATAAATAAATATAAAATCACAAAACATAAAAGTAAAATAAAATAAATACAAAATGCATCAAGAACCACACGAAATTTACATAAAAATAACATAATGTTGGGTCAAGACACGACTTTGTTTAAATGAATCGGTAACACGCACGCAAATACAACATGCAGATTTAAAATCAGACCCATAAAACATCAACTAACCATGCTAAAATATGAGAGAGAAAAACAATTAAATATAAAATCAAGAAACACAAAAGTAAATTAAAATAATAACAAAGTGCAACAAGATCCGCACGAAATAAACATAAAATAACATGAGAACACGAAAATTTGACCGAAATTTGACAATTTACCAAAAATGCGAAATTCCATAAAAATGGAACAAAAATTAAATAATTTGAATTGGAAAAAATTCAATTAAAAAATTAAAAATAAAATTGTCAAATAAAATTACAAAAATAATAAAATTAAGATTAAAATATACTAGAAAATCACAAGGCCAAATTTTGTTTTACTAAATCAAATTTAACACGCAAGGTTAGGGTCGTACAATAGGTATATATACCGATTCATTTTCACATAGTTTTAATCAACTATTCAGTTTTGAAATACTAGAATCAGTTTTTAATAACTAATCAGTTTGGAAAAACTTGAATCAGTCTTAGCCAGTGAAAAACAAATTATAAATGTGAGTGGAGGAATGCTTGAAAACTTCCTTCACATCGCTTCCATGAAACCTCGTAAGAGCTCTGCTTGGGCGTCGGCGTAAGGAAAGCATTACTGTGTTATTATGATGAAATATGCTATACCAATTATTGTCTATTATGCTTCAATAAATGTTATTAGATAATGAAATGATTTGTTTTGTCGAGATTTTTCCGGCCCACAGCCGACGCATCACCACAAGTAATTAAACTACACATACCCCCATCGAATCGTGTAAGTGCGGTGTAAGTCCGCCAATGATTCGTGCCTTTGAAGGCTACGGCGTGAGAACGCAGTAGCTGAAACGTAAATTATCAATCCGTATCGGGGAATTGGGTTGAAGGGGAATAGTCTTTTGGCTATTTCGTCATCACTTAAATCCTATAAATTCGACCTTAATTTGTATTGACAAACGGCTAAAAATCATAACATTGAGTAGCCCAGTGGGCACTCATAAACTCCTAATATCGACACAATTGTATCCTAGGATCAACTAGTGGAAGGTAACTGTGAATTTCTTACGGCGAAATCGTTGACATGCCAATAACTCGTGTGATAAAAGACTAAAAATATTTGTTTTAAATTTCAAACATCCGACCTTAAACTGAGTAATTCCTATATTAATACGACAAACTTGACCCTATTATAAATTTTGATAACCAAAAAGAGAGGATTTAAAAGAAGAAAGAAAACCCGACCCAAAAAATAATCAGGCGAATCAATTAATAAGAACCAATGATCCTCCTAGTACAGACTAAAAAATAGCATGAACGAATTCCGAGACGAGTAGATTGTATTAATAACACGAAAAAAGAGGTATTATATTAATATTAATTGCACAAATACGGGTAGTAATAGGTATAATTGTTCGATAAAAATAAAATGGTATCCGAAAACCCTATCAAGTAGCATAAGAATGAAAATGAGCATGTTAAAACTGAATCACCCGGACGTAGCTACAGTCTTCCGCCGAACATAGCGCCTAGGCGTTATATTCGGGAAAGCTTTTTATTTCGGTTTTAAATTTTTTGCATTTTTTTTCGTTTAGAACGCCTAGGCACTATATTTGAAACAAAAGATTTTTTTATGAAATTAAGTTTTATTAATAAAAAAAAATAACATAAACATAACTTTTCAGAATTCACATAAATATACATATTATTTTAGGATTATTAACTCCTATATGTGTGTATATTAAATAAAAATAAAAATATTAAATATAGGAACATAAACATTACTTAAACCACATAAATATATAAATATATACCACATAAATATATAAATATATATATATGTAATCTAATAAAATTAAGTAAATATAAAGAGACTGCTTTTAAATTTAAAGCAAAAAAACTTTCGTTTCTGACTAACAGAATAGATTTTGTTGGAGACTCTACATCATACGTAAAGTTTTCAACTTGAACACAATTTTCGTCCACTTCTACTACTTTTATGGACTATTTTTCCTTTAAGGCAGTAGCATAAATTTCGGCATATGAAGAAGAGATTTCGCCACGACTTATAAGTTCTTCGTCATGCTCATCTAAAATTTCAGATGTATCTGGATTACTTTTTATATATGAAATTCTTTGTGGCATTTAATTATTCATAAAAACTGAAAAAGAACTGTTTTTATCTTTTATCTGATGAACACATCTAAAAAAACTTGTTGACACTTCCTCTGGATAAAACCAATCTTCACAATCTTCATTGTCAAAAAAATTCGAATTTTCAGCAATTAAATCTTCATTTTCATGAATCCAATCATCGTAATTAAAAGTAGGTTGCAAAATCTTTTGTAAAATAGTATGGAGTGCATCAATATTAAAATCTATTTTAGGTACAATTCCGCAACATTTAAATGCTTTTACTATAAAGCTAGAATCCTTTGTCGATATATAGTCCACAACCCAGTCGATAACTATTTTATAGTTAGGAATTTTAGGATTTCCTTGTCGAGTTTGCATTTCAGGATTTTTGAGTGCTTCTGATATATATATTCATCATACCGTGTTTTATAATATGCTTGAAAACTACGATTTACTCCTACGTCTAATGGTTGCAGGAGACTTGTCAAATTCGAAGGCACTAACACAACAAAAATATTGAATTTTTCCAGATATTTAGATTCATGTAATTTTACATGGCTTCCGTAAGAAATCATTATCAGCAATACTGGATCACGAGCTAAACTGGTTTGTGGCCTACACAAAATAATTTCTTTAATATATTGTTTCAAAATGTCATCGTTAAAAGTTCCAGTTCTATTCACATTTACAAGGCACCTTTTCCTTACAATTGATTTTTTTTAAAATTCGAGAACAGAACGTGTGGTTTTAAAAATTTACCCTCTAAAGTTATACATAATGTGGTTGTGAAACGTTTATGTGAGGTACCAGCTTTTCTCATTAAAACTTCTCTGCATCCCTTCTGGGATATAGTCGTTTTTGGTTCGGATTCGAAATAGCGTGGTACTTGGTCGAAATTAATGATATTGCATATTTTTATTTGTTTTTCCTCAATTTTTGCATGAATTATTTTTAAAAAATTGCTTACAATAGCATTAAAATTTTCAGGGATTTTTTTTGTTGTGGTTTGACGTCGAGATACTAACTCATGGCGATTTTTAAATCGTTTACACCAACCCGATGAATGTTTGAAAAATTATCCACTTTGAATTGTTTTCAGTATCTATTATTTTCAAACGTTCACAAACTTCTTGTGATTTTAATTGAATGTACTTATCTTTAAACCTTAAGCCCTTAGAATTCCTATCAAGTGTTGGGCCAGAACACGAACGGCCTTGAAAAATGTTTAAATGGATCGGTAACACACATGCAAATAAAACATGCAAATTTAAACTCAAACCTATTAAAACATCAACTAAACCCTATCAAATATGAGAAAAAAGATAATTACATATAAAATAAATAAACATAAAAATAAATTAAAATAATAACAAAATGCAACAAGATCCGCAAGATACAAACACAAACATAACATGAGAGCCCAACAAATTCGACCGAAGTTTGATAAATCAATAAAATTTCACGAAAATGAAATTTAAATCAAAGGATTTGAATTAGAAATAATTCAATGGGGATTTCAAATAAAAAATTATCAAAATAAATGAAAAAATAATAAAAATAAAGATTAGAATACACTAGAAAATAACAAGGTCGAATTTTGTTTTACTAAATCAAAAATAACACGCGAGGTTAGGGACAGAAAATAGGTATAAATACCGATGCATTTTCACATAAAATTTAACCATTTTTTTGAAACCATTTTTCAAACAAAATTTGTTTTAAAATTTTTCAATTGTTTTAACAGCTATTTTTAGGTGAGCAGTAGTTTTATTTGGAGACTCTCTCTCCACGTCACATCCTCGCAACCTCGGTAGAGCTCTGCTTGGATGTCGGCGTGGGGAGATGTATTTTCATGTTATTTTTATGATGCTTTTGGTCAAGTAATTTGTATATTGTTTTAATATATTAATACATATTTATAATGTTGTTAACTTGTTTTTCATAATTAATTGTTTTATTCTCGAAATTTTTCCGGCCCACAGCCAAGACACATCGCAAGTCAGTAAAATCAACATACTATTCAGATTTGTATAAGTGCGTGGAATATCGCCGATGATCTGCGCCCGTGAAGACCCGGCGTGCGGAACGCAGGGATTGGAACGTCAATATTATTCCGTATAGAAGAAAGGGGAAATAAGGAAGGGGTCTATTGGCTTCTTCCTCGTTTCTCGTTTTCTTTAAATTCGACCTAAATTACTTTACACACGGCTCAAAATCATCACACCGAGTAGTCCAGTGGGCACTCATTAAATATAAAATAAACATAAAATGCTCTTAAGGCTTATTAAAGGGGAAAGGTGACGGGGAATAAAATTAATATGAAATCACTGCTATGAAATAAAATAAATTAATCTTATGAATTAAATTTAAATGCAACTTTAAATAGTTAATTTAAATTATTCACCCCAAACTTCCAGTAAAATAGTGAATTTAATCAGATCCTAATCCAAAGAATATCCATCAGTACAGCTAATAGCGACATTCTATTCGAACTCCCTTATAACTAAAAGCCAACTCTAAATCGAAATTGGCCGCATCAAATACATTAGCCTAAATAATTAAAGTGACAACACTGATAGGTTAAGAATAATTTTATTACAAAAGACTTCATAACCCATTTGAATAGCCAAATTTATAGACCCCTCGGTTTTTCTACCATTATATCGCTATAACGTTGACGAATAAATTCACGGAATAGGTCATCCTCAGTTGATACCCGTTTTCTTAAAATATAACCGTTTAAGTTGATTAAAAATGTTCGACGAGTTCTCGATTCAGAAATGATTACCAATCACTAACGCAATCCAGACCACGATCGCTAGTAACTTGACTTACTACCATTGTTCCAGTATGGAATATTGAATCAATAATCGTACAAAACATGACGGCTAGACTTTTCCCTAAAAATCGAACGATAAATGAAAAATGATCACTCAATATTATCAAGACCCAGCGAATACGAATACCAATCGGTAATTAAATTCCAATCTTAGTAGATCAGTATTCACACCTCGTCACCTGAACATCGTTCTATTTCTACCGGTCAAGATGAGTCTGATTTTGAACTTTCTTACACAGGGGACATTGTAAAGCGAGCATAGGTCTTCCATCGACAGTTCGTTGAACCCGAGGGTTGTCCGGGCAATTACAGTATTAGTAATGGTACTCACTTTTTGCGGACAATCCACCCACTCGAACACATTTCCAACGTTGCCTAGCAACGGGTGCCGAGTGGTAGTCAAAGTGATGTTTATATGGCGTTACCGGAGTAACAATAAGATGGCTTTAAACAAATAGCGAAACCCAGTAACCCACCACAAGTATCAATTGCAATACTTCATTTTCAATTTCAGGAAATTCCAATTTTCGTCCATCACCAGGTAATCTTCGTGCAAATTTTATTTGCACGGATATATTGTTTAAAGTTTGAAGAAGTTGTACTTTTTGATTGTGCCATCCCCTAAGAATTGATGTACCAATGTTGTATTTTTTTGACAATGCCATCCAGACACTGCCTTTCACACCAGCATTGTATTCATTTAAAATTTTTAGTTTATGTTTAATTGAATAATTTTTTCTTTTTAGGTTATTTGACATTCTATGGCTATGGCTGAAATCATAAAATTTAAAATAAATGAAATGATATTTGCATTAATTAAAATTAAAAAGTCTACCTTTGCGAAATAGCGTGCTAAAAACATCCACTTTTGTTAATTTGTAAAAGGAGTATTAATTTCTATAATTTTTTTATAAAAACAAACTCTCAATTTTATAAAAATAAACTTGAATTTTTTTCATAAAGTAACATTTATTCATGTGCTGTCAAATCGTAAACATATATTGCTCAGTAAAAGTAGAAATAGTCAAAACATGATATTTTGAATTGTAATTGCTTACTACGAAAATTATAAAAAAATATAACCAAAAAATGTAATCAGCAAATCTGAATCGCAACAGATTGGAATTTCGTATATAATTTTTATTTTTTAATGTAAAGTACCCAATAAGCAAATGTGTCATATTACAAATGAAAATAAACTTGGTTGTGTGTCATATTTAGAGTTTTCACACAACGTTTTATTCACATATAACGCCTAGGCGCTATGTTCGGCGGAAGACTGTAGTCATGAAACTACGAATAAAGCGTTACATACATAAGGTAGATTATAATCATAAAAATTCAAGAAAATAAATTAAATTGTTAATAGCTAATATTTAGGGATTACTATATAAAAATTAACGACACATTTCTAAATAGACTTTATTACTTTTGTTACCCTCAACCATACGTCATCATCGTATCAAGCCAGCAGCAAAGACGATGTAAAAGTAGATGATATTTAATAACTAGTGCTCGGAAACACTCGTATACATTAGAGAAAAAAATAAATATAAGAGATACTGACCTAGTAGTTAATTGCCATTATAATAAAACTCCTTAATGCACAACAACTATAATAAAGGATTGAAATGTTTTACTTTAAACTGATCGTAGGAACAATGTAGCAACTTGACGAGGATTACATTAATACATTAAATTCAACAACTTAAATATCATTAGAAGAACATGTAAATCACAAAATATCACAGATAATGGCAGGGATCTCATTCTGTTGTCGAATATCATTGGCGTACCTTGGTTGCATTTTGAGGAGATCCAAGGAGATCTAGCCGATCATTCATCTAAATCCAAACGCGACTGGTAGGGAATCCGATCGAGGCCCACCCACATGATAGAAACGAGCCAACTACTAAAGGATTTAATCAACGCTAAGGATAAACTAATTGAGACATAGTTACGATAGTATTTTAGCAAATCGACCAACACTAAATTAATACCGAATCACGAGAAGAAATATCAAGAAATAGAACTGAATTAATAATGATATCATCTGACATTTCATAAATGCCAATCAATACTAGCAATCGAATTCCACAGTAGCTCTATTCGACGACTCCGGTGTGCAGATAAGACATAACAATTTTTCCACCCCTGCACACACACCTACCCAAATATAATGGATGACATATTTGGAATCTGCAGTTTATCGCCAATATGTCGATGAGAAATTAACAGGCTTCGAGAGGACTTATAAAGCAAGGAAAAGAGGGTCTTGTCGCTATGAGTACCAACCGGTCTCTACATGAGGGTAGGTATCTGAATTAATTCTTGTCATAACATTAATCTGTATACTGAGTACTAGTACTGAAACGTGACCCAAATCCATATGCATCATCTACGAGGACCCGATAACGAAATCAGCCAGGAGATTACGAGAAATTGCTCTACAACGGATTAAATAGCGTATAATTTAAAGTAATTAGATTAATTCAAGTGACCATCGAATGACCAGCCACCAGTTTCAATTAACTGTTACTCTAAGCGTAAAAATCCAAATCCGTTCTCGCAGATCGTTGGTGGAGGCAGGGACTTCAAATAAAATAAACCTATGGTGGCATTCGATGCGAAATTATATGTTTAATATTAATTTTGGCGGACGCACAATCATCAAGAAGTGGTAAATTAAAATGATCATATAATTAACTCGAGTTTTTATTGAGAATTTTAATAGTAAAAATTACGTTCATAAATCTTATATGAATTAATTAAACTTCACACCAATTACAGTGGTTTTATGATTGACGGCTGATCCTGTATTTGCGTCAGCACGTTATTAGAGTAAAATGTTTTGGTAAATATCCATGTAATAAAGTAAAGCTTAGTTGAAATTATTATTTCTAGCTTAATACATTACCAATGAGTTAATATAGTAAAGTCTGTTCAATATTCTCATCAATAGTGCATGAATGTAAATTTTATAAAAAATTATTACTTACAGTTTAATATATTATTAAGAGTTTAATCAAGAAAAGCCCATTCAATACTATCATTGAAAGTTGGTTAGGGTGAGGACGGCTAGAACGTACCAATAGTACCTATTGAGGTGGCTTTAGTTAAAAATTATTTTTGATAGTTATTAAAAGAAAGTTGGTAAATCAATATTAGAAACAAGCATTAGAATAAAAATACCTAAAATACTATTAATAAAACTTAAATAAATTCCTGAGTAGTCATAGAAATAAAGTTCTTAATCCTTTAAAACAATATGTCATGAGTAGTCGATTGAACAAGGGTATTTAAAAAATATAGAATTTATAGAAAAAATTCAGCTTAAAAATTTAATGTTACCATCATCAGTGATTTTTTCAAGGTAAAATTTAGTCTAAATATTAATTAAACATTTGATCACCAATGTCTTATTAAGCCGAGACAAACTAATGAATCGTTGATTTTATTATCTTTAACAACTTACTCGGAGAAAGATGCAAACAGATCAGTACCGTAGTTGAACTCCCGACCACTACCAACGATAGGTGCGAATCAGAAAACCCTACTTGAGCATGACCCACGATCAGACCACTTTAAGACTACCACGCACACCCCACAACCGAATAACTTAAATCAATGTGCCCAAATCCGAGACTGACTGGCAAAAAATGAACGAAACACAAAATATCGATTGTTGCCTAATATTTATTTTCCTTTTAAAAAACTCGTGGATCGATGCATCCCGAGTAATCGCACGATTCCCCGCTCACTCGGCTGCCCGATGTAGGCAGGCGATGTGGGATGCGGGATTTTCTATTTCTCCCGTGCGAGAAAACAGATCGGGCACGCAACGAGATTCGGATGAGGTTGATCTCTCTTATGTGGCAATAAAAAGGAAACCAGGGCACAACCCGGCCAGAGAGATGCGAGGCAGGCCGAGTTCTTGTTGGCGCGCCTCGAAGCTCACCAAAAGGAGACCAACAAGCAGGTGAAGCAGGCCAGTCGATATCTGAGGCAGGTAAATGCGGATATCGTGGCGGGCAAGATACCCAGTACTGATTTGAACGGATAAATTGCCGCAAACTATAAAATTGAATTTGATTGGAATTTATTATTTTAGAAATGAAAATGCGTCAACTCTCCACGTTACAACAGGAATTGGATAGGGCTCACGCCACCAATTGGGAACTACAGCAACAACTTCTGCAGATCACTCGAGAAATCCAACAGGTCAAGGGGACCTAGATCGAGCCGAAGAGAGTGCAAGCCATATACCGAAAGATGAAAGCGGCGCAAAAGGGGCGGGCTGAAGAACGACAGCTTACCCAGAATCAGAAAACACAAATAAGAGGTCTCGAAGTAGCACTGTCGGCGTGCCAGGAAGGCGCGGCGGTGACCTACCCCCTAGTTTTCGCCCCCACGCAGGTGGCCTATAGGGATGCCACGGCCACCTCAAAGCCCGGGTCCAAACCCATCAGACATCGGCCAGGAAGAAATGAGCGTGTTTAAAGTCGGGCCGCTCAACACGCAGAATAAAATGTGTTTTGATTGTTGTTTAATAAATGTTTCTTTCTGCCCTATTGATTTTCCCAGTAAGTTGGACGTCAGAACGAACTAGAGTAAATAGAAGAAGCAAAAGATTTAGTCTATAGAGTGAGTAACATCGAACATACAAGAATGGAACCATATAAATAAAAGCGCATGCAGGTCTTCTAATGGCAGTGCGTTGAACCCAGTTTGGGGTCGGGCCAGAGTAGTTCCTAAGTGGCGCTCACCTTTGGTGACCTCAAAACCAATGGTTGCATTACAAACGTTGCCTAGCGACGGGTAACCATTGGGGACAAGCAAATATTTACATCTGGGGTCAAGGTTATCGAAACCATAAACCCCACAATAATAACACAAAAATTTGACCGAAAAACGATAAGTTATATAGAAGTAAAAAATTAATGAATCAAATGAGTGAAAATAAAATATTTTTGGTTGAATAAATCTAATTAAAAATTTTATAAATAAATTGCCAATTTAAATTAAGAAAATAAAAAAAATTTAATTTCAATAACACAAATAACTTCAAGGTCAAATTTTGTTTTATCGCAATAAAAATAACACCCAAGGTTAAGGTCAAATTGTAGGTATATATACTGATGTGCTTTGACAAATTTTCAGATTTAATTTGCAGCATTAATTTTGCAGTCAAAATTTTTGCAGTCTTATTTTTCTTTATTTTAGTTTGTGTGCGTTACAACTGTGAGTCGTACATTCAGTCAATTAACACTGGTAAGTGTTTTGTCTGGACACGACAACTCCCAGTTGGTGTGCATTGACGTGTGATTTAAAATGAAGGTGTACCTGCTATATGAATGAATTCACTATGAATTTATTGGTCCATAATGATTAAATGACTTCTGATGAAGCGAGTGAATAATACTATGCTTATAAATTTCCGATTACTATGTGAGATATGACATGCCGAATAAACAATTTTTATGCATCGAAGCTTTTATCCAATTTAGATGGTAATATTTATTTATTTATTTTATCGGCCCACAGCCAAAACATACCGCAAGATAGCAAACTATTTATAAAATTTGAGATGATGTCGGTTTATCCGCCAATATCTCGTGCCCGTGAAGATTCTGCCGTGCGTAATGCTGGAATCCAAACGTCAAATCATAAAACTCAATAGCAAAAGAAGGTAGGTCGAGAGTGGGTCTTTTGGCTCAACTTTCCTGCACTCAATTTTGATAAAATCCACATAAAAACTTTAAACAACAATCAGCTCAAAATCACGAACACCGAGTAGTCCAGTGGGCACTCATTAAATACAATGTGAACACAAATAGATCAGAAGGACAAAGGAAGGGAAAGGGTAGCGGGGAAAATTTCGAAATCGTTGCAAAAGTTAAAATGAATAGCCATCGAAAAAAAATTAATCCGAACGACCAAAATCATGAAAATGAATATTTTAAATAATATGTAAGAACTAAATAAATTACTTTGAGTTGAGAGGTAAAATATGGGCAAATTTTCCGATATAATTATAATATTTATCAAAAAAACTGTAAAATAAGGGCGGAACGCTGCTTAAATTTTTCGAATTAATCAAAATACTTTATCGAAAATTGTAAAATAAAAGTGGAGCACGCCTCAATTGTTTGTATAATATTCTGATAAAACTGAGAAATAAAGGTGGATTCCTACTAAAAATTTAATAATAATTACGATAATAGTAAGGATAATGGTAATTATAATAATAACAACAACAACAATAATAATAATAATAATAATAATAATAATAATAATAATTAATAATAATAATAATAATAATAATAATAATAATAATAATAATAATAATTAATAATAATAATAATAATAATAATAATAATAATAATAATAATAATAATAATAATAATAATAATAATAATAATAATAATAATAATAATAATAGTAAATATAAATATAATGGTAATGGTAGTAATAGAAATAATAATAATGGTAATAGCAGTAAAATTTGATAAGAACAATACATATAATAGTAACGAGGATAATACTGGTAACAATAATAAGGAACATAGTAGTTATAATAGAGATAAGTGTAAAAGAGATACTGTGAGGATATTTAACATAGCAAAGAGTTTACAGGCCATGGTTAAATTCGATAATAGGAGCATCGATAAGAAGGACTATGGGAATGGACATAACAATGAATAATATAGCGGTATAGATTAACATTTAAAAGAAATAAGAGAAGAATGGGACCTAAAAATCGAAATAGAGCACAGGCCTTCTATCGGAAGCTCGTTGGACCCATGGATCGTTCGGTCAATTATAGCATTAGCAATAGCGCTCACTTGAACACAGTTCCAACATTACCTAGCAACCGGTGCCGAGTTACAAGCGAAAATATTTGTACTGGGTTGTCTGGGTAACAACCATATAGCTTCAAAATATCAACACCCAGAAACCCACCATAATAATGAATATTTGGCAGAGACTTTCTGTATACTAGCCAATGAAAACATTACTTCAGAAAATAGATTGCTTTGAGTACAAGTACTGATGATACGATGAAACAATATCTTAATAAGTAAATTTACATTGAAAATTCAATTATTGTTTTGGTTTAATCTTATTTACAAGTACAGATTTCCGATCGTATCTAAGAATTTCTTTTTCAATAATCAAACCACTTCTGCTGTAATAATTTTCAAACAATAAATTGTGATCCTATTTAAAGTTTTCAGTCAGAAAATAATTTTCAACATTGAGGAAATAAGGAAGTTTCGTAACTGTGATGTTTTGTATTGTAATACTTGATTTTCCTGACCCTTATTATATGTTATGAAAACCCAAATAATTTATGAATATATAAATGCATGTATGTTAGATGGATTATATTGATTAACTGGATCCTTGGAGTAAATCATTGCTAAATATTTATCCAAGTAATGCTTGATCTGTAGACACACTTGCAACATACTGTAACATATCACGTATTTAATTTCTTTACAATACCTATCAAAATTGCTCTGCTTAATAAGATAGAGCAATGTAAGAAATCTAAATTTTAATTTAAAATATCATAATTGATAGTTTTACGCATTTACCTATTCTAAATTTCCTATAAATTGATGCCGGCCTCTTAGGTCACTAAGCGTAGGATGACTGACAAAACAGTAGTATGAGGTTAACGGTTAAACAAATAAAACATATACTTCTTCAGAATAACGAAACATGTTTTAATGTTCCTCTACCGCTCGTCCAAGAAATCCTACGCATCTTATGAAATAAAGATTAAATAGACGTTTGAAGATATAATTAACTAAATGAAAAAATATAACATTTTTATAGGTATTTGTGAACATTTATTTTTAATTCAATTTATGAACTTAATAAAATAAATTTAGTTTGTTAAAATTGACAGTTTTTTTCATAATTAGTTAAAAAATTCAATGTATATAACAGCGATAAATCTAGAAAACGGTCAACAAATAGTTGGACAATTATTTATCAGATGAATTTAATTCTTTAAAACACCGGAAATATTTTAGTCTAATAAGGATGTGTTGTTTAAAATATTGATAATAAAACATTTTGACATAATTGGATACAACTGATGGTGATAAATCATGAAAAGAATGTTAAATAGAAAATTTTTCTTTTTCTTTTATTATTATTATTATTATTTTTCAAAGAAGGAAAATTTTTAATAATAGAAAAACGCCAACTCTATATTCGATATAACATTTCACTATAAATTGTGATCGTTTATCAGTGTTCAAGCTAGTAATCACATTAAAAAAATTTAAATAATAGAATTTAAAAATAACAGAATATTTTATTTATTGTAATCAATTGTATCACAAAATTCAAAATTATTTATTTAATAAAAAATAAATATGAAAATTAATTTTTAAAAAACAAAAAATATACTAGTCTGTATACTACGCCTGAGAGCTTTTCTGAATTTAAATATAAGCGAAATATGGTGAGAGGATGAGTAATTTGTGCATAGTCTCAATCTTTTACGTTTGTTAACTCTTCAAAAATTTTGGAATCTTTGGTTCTAAAAATGGATATTCTAAATGTTTTCTTGGGCGTATGACAAAAGAGACAGTGGATTTGAGCGTGTTGAATTCTCATGATTATTGTACCGATTTGTCTGGAGGTCATATTTGTATTGACTCTGAAATTAGTAAGTTGTCAAGTTTGGAATGTGAACAAAATAGTTCTAAAACAATTGATCAAAATGTATGTTGGTATTGATTTTCAGACAATGTAAGCATTCGATTTTCAATTTTTTTTAAAAACGAATGATAATTTTTATATTTTTGTTTTTTAAAAATTAATTTACATGTTTATTTTCCTAAATTAAAATAATTTTATATTTTGTGATACGATTGATGACGACAATCATTCAAGAGAAAGACTTTGTGAATTTTTTATTATATATCGTCAGGATTTGGTTAAGATCGAAATATTTCATATTTTATTAATAAACATTGCGAAAATTGCTTAATCAGTTATTTATTAAATTTATGTTTAAAAAAATAATAAATAAAAATAATTAAATAATAATTTCATAAAATATGAAATATTTCGATTTAAAAAAAATCCTGATAAATCCGGGATAACAGTTTTATAATACTTTATAGAAAAGTTATTTTTATTGGTAAAATTATATTTTTTCACAATAATTTGAAGGGGTTTAAATTATTCAAATACGATCTAAATGATGTATTTTAAGGAGATTTAGTGGATTTATTCGGATGAATATAGATTTCTAAAGGAATTTTACTTAATAGGTTTTTTACAAAAAATGAATATCTAGGAATATTGTCATTTTATGAAAAATGATTGGTTAAGAGAAAATTTTATGATATTTTTAAAGGAATTTATTTGGATGGATTTCGATATAAAAGGGTTGTATAAATAATGTTGTTTAATGAGACAAAATTGGTTGAGAGTAAATTTTATAATATTTTTAGGGGGATTTATTTGGTCAAAAATTTATTTAATAAAAATCATCATCCTATTTAATTCATAAATTTCGTATTGGATTTTAAAACGAGTATTTTCATGATGGTTGGCAACTTAAGGTATGAGTATTTCCATACAATTTAAATATTTATTCAAGTTATCTATGTTATCAGTATTACATATCATATTAATACAATTATTAATATTTTTTAAATTAAAATTAAAGTCAAAAAAATGAAAATCATCCATACAATCACAATCACTCAACTCCATACAACTATCGCTCAAAACATTTCTTACATTAAATGGATTTCCCCAATCACTTCTCCTAAAGATGGGGCATATTCGTTTGGGTCCTTATCTTTGATGGTTGATTAAAATCTTCTCCAGCTGTTGCTTAATATCAGTTATTTGGATATTTAATCTTTTGATCTATTTTGTAGCATTGATATTTAAAATGACCATTTTTTACAATGGTTGCAAGTCACATTTGTATATTTCAAAAGAAAATGTAGATTCAAATAATAAAGTTTTACATTAAATCAATAAGAAATCATGTTGTAGTGAAAAAAAATATATAAATTCTAGTCACACTCGATTCCATGATGCTTTTGAAGAAATTGAATTCAAAGAAATGTAAAGTTGGTACATCAACATTACAATTCAAGGCTATAGAATGAATTCAAATGAAGTTATGTAACCAAAATGGAGAATTGATATTGCTTGAATTTCTATTGTATTTTAAATAAATTTGGATTAAAAAATCTTTTATCTTTTTAGTTTGTGAGATTAAGTTATTTTTATTATCATCATATTTATAGTACTTTGGAGTGAACTGAAATTTCCATAAAAGCTCTGATTGATTTAGATAGCCTAAAATTATTTTAGTTTTGCCCATTACAACCTGTAATTTAATTTATTTAAAATTAATTAAATTTCCATTGAAAATAACAAGTCAATATTTACATTTATTTGATATTTTTCAATAGAATTTAAAATGAACTAATACATTGAAGCTTTTTTAAAGTTTGATTCAAAGTACTAAGAACATTCATTAATTTTCATCAAATTTAATTAACATTTACATCTTTTCGACTACTTTATTCGATTTTTATTGAACAAACCACTATTAAATCACAATTTAATCAAAATAATTATTTCTACAAAACTAATAGACAGTCATCAACCACATACAATTGTCTTATAAAATTTGAGTTTTCAGTACATGTTATCAGTACACAAGAACCTATTCAATATAGGTATTGAAGCATGATATTAACACTGTTAGAAATTTAACATATTTATTAGTAGTTGATAATAATTTTATTTTTTGTTTGTAATGAAGTAGATATCATTTTTATGTGTATTATTTTTTCTATCAATTTTCTTTAAAACTTTAGCATCTTTGAGTTCATAATTTTACAACTCATTTAATTTTCAATAAATATGTGAAAATTTAATCCAAATACAATTACAATAATATATTTTATTTTACATTTTTACAAGTTGATTTATCATTTTAAATATATTTTTTTTATTTGCTATAATATTTTCTTATCATTATCATAAGCGAATAGCTAATTTAACATTCAATAATCAACTAAAATAAAAGAGTTCGAGTGAAGAGAATAGAGAAAATGCATTCAGTGTAATTATAAAAAACATCAGTAAATTAAAATAATTTAATAGATGTGATATCAATAGAATTATCTTTAGGGGGTTAACAATTGAATACAATCAATTTAATAATAATTTGTACAATTAATTAAGAATTTTTGTCAAAATATATTTATGAAAGTATCATTTAAATAGAAGAATAGTTGTTCAACGTTATATGCAATTAAAAATAATATAAAAATTATTTTTAAAAAAATTATTTAAATATATTTCAAAGTTTTTAAAAAAACGTATTGAGTTTTACAAAATAATTTCAAAAATTCAAAAACAAGACTGTTAACAAAGCAATAAATATTTATTCAGAGAAAATATATCAATGAATTTGATTGATATTCGCTTGTTAGTTACCAAGAAACTAAATAACCTTTTGATTTGGTAACCGTAATGATGTGCAAGAGAAGAAAATTTTTATTAATAAAATTTGTATTTGAACTTCTATTTTTTTTATTGTTGAAATTTTCATGTTTTTTATTTAATTATTTGTTGATCAGTAAACATGTATTGATATTTATTTGTTCAGTACTTGTAAATTGGTAACATATTTTGTGTATAGTGAATAACCAAGTATTGTAAGGGGAAAGAATCGGTTAAGAACAAATTTGTTGATATTTTTAATGGGTTAAAACGATTGAATAGCAGGGTTCAAAGTGTAAAAATTATCTAAATGGAGAATTTTATTGAAAAAGATATTCAGTTATTTAATGCCTAGTGTGTATATAATGAGTTATACAGTATCTGGTTAATGTTGTACAGTACTCAGTCATTGGTATACCATACCTAATCACTGTTGTTCAATGATTAATCAGTAAGTTTTTCAGTCTGTATAGATAAATGGTATTCAGATTATGATATCAAGTTAGTCAACTTTTTATCTGTTTGTGGATGAATTTATTTTTATTATTACTATTTATATTATTATTATTACTATTATTATTATAATTGTTACTATTACTATTATTATTTTTAGGAACTACTGTGTAACAACGAGACCAAAACTTTAGTCAAAAATTCAATTTAATAAAATTCATTAATAAAACTATTCAAAAAATTACATTGTTATCAACATGTATAAAAAAAGTCATTGAAAAAATTACACAAACATTTCATCTTTAAAAAACATGTATAAAACATTTCATTGTTAAATCATACTAAAAATTCTATTTAAAAGTATAAAAAATTCATCAAATAAAATTACACTAAACATCTTATTTAAAAAGTTTTATAATGTAATTTTATCACCTCTAATTTACTTTCAAAATTTTAATTTTTTAAAATTTTACCTTTTTTAATTTGCTTGCTATAACTTACTTTAAAAATTTTTAACTTTTATAATTTCACCTTATGTAATCTAACTGCTGGCATTCTATTTAAATTTTAAAAATTCTTACATGCAATTAGTTGGCCATAGTTTTACTCTGGGCACCTTAATTTATTTTTATTTACTCTAGCTACTTTAATTTATTTTTATCTAGAGCCTACATTTATCTGTAGAAAATACTAAGACCAAATATTGTGTTGGGTTTTGGATTATTTCAAGTCGGTTCTCTCTGACTCCTGGTGTTCTTTAAATTAAAACAATGAACGACCCAACGTATATTGAAACAACAGGTTCACAATTTATTTTCACGCTACAATGACCAATCAAAGTTTATACGATTCTCTGCTCGGCGTTGATGCTTTGCAAACAAACAATATTCACCTTTTGATCCTTTAGTTCTGTTGACTCTCGTTTTCCTTGGTTTCTGTTTGGTTTGATCCCTTTTCGCCTTTCCGTATTCTTAATTCTATTTCTTCTTTTCCCTACTTCCCTAATTCGTTTATCACTTTTCCTACAGTCTGATTCTTCGAACCCTAGCTGAGGCAGAATGCCGATTTTCTCTGATTTTCCCTTTGCTTATATACTCCTCGAAATCAGGATGACAAATGGTTATTGCCGAGCCAATCTTTCGTTTGACATTTTCTCCTACGTGTTTGCTTCGGCTGTCATCCATAATGGTCCAACGAATCCAGATAATTAATGGCCCTACCGGTCTTCCTACGCGCGCTATCTTCTCCTTACTCTTTTCCCATTAATCATTATGTCAAGCTAATGGGCCCAAATCTTCCTTTTGTTTGCCTTTCTTCTTGTTTACCCAGCTCGGGTTTCCTTCATCTCTCGGGTTCTCCATTGGCTCGGGTTTCCCATTAGCTCGGGTTTTCCATTAGCCAATTAATTAATTAATTAACGTTTTCTGTTTTCATACATTTGAATGTTTTTCAACCCTTTCTAACCCTTTTCTGATAAATCCCTAACCGTCATCTTGCTGACCATTAGCTAATCTATAACTGTCCCGTTTTTCCCATTCGATTTCGATGATTTTTCCATTTATTGATTTTTCTCGGATTTCCGGATTCTCGCCTTTCGTAATTGCTTTTTGCATTTTCTAATACTGTTTCCATCGCACTTTCCTTTACTATTAATTCTGTGCACGATCCCGCTTTTATTTGCCTTTTTTCTTCGCTTACTTTCCATTTGAATTATTATCCTAAATTTTATTTAAATTTTTAATTTTAATTTACAGACCTCAACATATCTCCCCCCTTAAAAAATTTTTTCGTCCTCGAAATCTATGTTTTGCTGTGATTATGTATTATTATTATTATTAATATTACCCTTATTATTATTATTATTATTATTATTATTATTATTATTATTATTATTGTTATCATTATTATTATTATTATTATTATTGTCATTATTAATTTTATTATTAGTATTATTATCATTATTAAATTTATTATTACTATTATTATTATTATTATTATTATTATTATTAACATCATCATCATCATCATCTTTATCATTATCATAATAATTTTGTAATAATTATAAAATTAAATTTTTAATACATAAAAATAATTAAAATTTAAATTGCAATATTCTACTTCATTAAATACAAGAAATATATTTTTCTTGAAGAAATCTGCTTTAATTATTGTTCACCTATTCTCAACAAATGCTGGTAAGTAAACAATAAATCTCAAACCCGACAGAAACACATGTTTACAATCCACAATCAATTGTATATCAATATTTGCTGAAAATTTTATTAATTATATTTAGTTAATTAATTTTTATTTTGTCCTATGTTAACAATCAAATGATTAATCGACAACTAGGAACGAACTGAATAAAGTAGAAATTTTTTCAATCACCAATCGAGTTTGTGTGTTATCAATACAATTGGTTCAAACACATGGAGCTTGATAAGGTAGGCAGTGAACAAATTATGCACAGGGTAGGAAATCAAATCCCTGATTGGATCATATTTTACATCGATAAATGACAACTAGGTCGGCATGTAATAAAAGGCAAAGACTATTTAAGGAAATTTGTTCGATTCGTGGCCATTTTGTACTATTTTAAAGTTAGAACGAATTTTTTAACAAATTATTAATAATGGTGGTAATTTATATGATTAATTTTTTTTAAATAAATGTTATCTAGAGAGAATGCATTAGCATACATGTGGGTCAAGCTGGAGTTCAAATGGGTAATGCTTGCTGGGAGTTGTATTGTCTGGAACACGGTATACAACCAGATGGACAGATGCCTAGTGATAAAACTGTTGGAGGAGGTGATGATTCTTTTAACACTTTCTTCAGTGAAACAGGGACTGGGAAGCACGTCCCACGCGCGGTTTTCATTGATCTAGAACCTACAGTAGTTGGTAAAGTTATTCTTAAATGTATTAAACTAACTAAAATATTTTATTAGACGAAGTAAGAACTGGTACATAAGTGATTAGTCGTAATATCGTTTCTTTAGCTATATTTTTAAAACATTTATTTAATTTAGAAATAGATGAAGCCAAATCGAAACTAAAGTCAGCCAAAGTCATTTTCGTTTTGGGTTAGTTTTTACACTTGAAATTATTTGGAATTAATTCGTCTTTAATTTTTTTTTTAATTGTTAATATGGTTCGGGAAGTGGAAAAGGAACCCAATGTGAAAAAATAGTTAATAAATATGGTTTTAATCATTTGTCCAGCGGTGACTTATTACGAGAAGAAGTAGAATCAGGCTCAGAAAGAGGAAATAAACTTAAAGAAATAATGGAAAAAGGAGAACTTGTTTCATTAGTAAGATATTTAATTTAATTTATGATTCTTAATGGAAAAAGTAGAACTTGTTTCATTAGTAAGATATTTAATTTAATTTATGATTCTAACTTATTGTATTAATTCTAATAAATTACAATTTAAGTCTTGTGTAATATTATTCGCTGCAATATTAGTTTAAATTCTTTACTTTTAGAAATTTCAGCTTAGATTTTGTTCAGTTTTTTAAATATTTTTTTGGACGATTTAAAACATTTATAAACAATGTATATTGTACGGTAATACTTTTATACTGAAAATGTCAGTTACTTTGTTGTTAGTGGCAGGTTACTTACGTTTTATTTTCTAAAAAATACTTCAGAATTGGGTAAAATAATCACACAAGTTAAATATATTAACACTTTTAATTGCATTTCTATTTTTTTCTTTCATCATTATTACCATTATTATTAATATTATGATTTTAAAAAGTTAATCCCCCCCCGCACCGACCGACTCATGATATCACTTTGTTTACTCAGCCTGATAAGCCGCACCGACCGACTCACGATATCACTTTGTTTACTCAGCCTGATAAGGTATCTGCGATGAACATTAATATTCCGAATGAATTTTTTACTCATCCTGCGGTTTTTGACTTAGCCGATACTGATAGGCTCTATAATTAATTACCCTGTGGTTTCTTAACGTAGCCCGTGCTGATAAGCTTTCTAATTAATTACCCTTTGGTTTGTTAACGTAGCCCGTGCTGATAAGCTTTCTAATTAATTACCCTGTGGTTTGTTAACGTAGCCTGTACTGATAAGCGTTCTATATAAGTGTCTGCTTTACCACTTTTCGTTAGTTTTGTCTTGCCAATCTTGAAGTAAGCATTTTATATTTTATTTTTATTTTTCATATTTTTTTTTTGAATTTTAGTAACGCCATCCCTCAATTACTATGGACGTAAGTGATTACTTGTTTTTTGTTTTTGTGATTCTTTTTACCATGCTGTCCTCAACTACCCTCATAGTAACCGAACACTTGCAATCGCTGTCCAGGGTAGCCAAACCCCGGTGATTGCAAGCGCTCGTGTTGCTTATTAAATTAACTTATTTACTGTTTAATTTTAGTTCGTTAATTTGTTTATGCAACTACCTATACCACACTCATGTGTTGGGTCATATATTTTTGATTTTCTGATTTTGTATTTATACTAAAAGCAAACCTCTAATTACAGCTACTCGTATTTTTCTGACAATTTTAGCCGTATTTATACTTATTAATTTATTACGTAATTCTTAAAATCAATTACTTCCCTGCACTAATTATTTGTCGAGGGCGCCATGGTACGGAGTTTTACACAGTATTTATTTCATTTTTCTTTTCAACCCTTACTATTTTAGGCTGTCCCAGAACCTAAGTTTGAGCATCTCGATGTTATGCAATGGTTATTTGACTGCCATACTACCAGGTTTTTTTTAAATTTCTTTTTCAGGGTCCCTTTGCCACCGCGCCGAAAAGGATTGAAACGTACCTTTGCCTGTGTGGATACAGGCAGTAGGTTTGAAGGACGCCCGCCTTGCAATGTACGCAGGGAATGGGACTGTGGCATCCAAAGTCCCGTTCTGTTGGACTCTGATGACGAATAAATGTTCAGCATACCTTTGTTTTTAATTTATGCTAGAAAGTTGGGGTAATTGTGTCCCTCTTCGCGATTAGTCTTTGTTACTACTAATGTGAAATTATTCCTTACTTATTTATAATTTTGTTCTCTCGCCCCAGTAGGTTACCCATTGTTATATAGTTATGCTAATTCATTCATTACTACTCAGCCCTTTAATATTATTTATTTCTAATGTTCATTTAAGGTATCATTTCATTATTTGCAACATTTATTTGAGTTATTCTATTTGCTTTTGTTCATTTTTATCTATTATTCATTTATTTAATTTATCACTTTTTTAAATTATTTATTTATATTTATTTGTCTATTCATTTGATTATTTACTTGGTAATTTACTTATTTTTATTTAAACTATTATTTATCACTGCCAATTATTTCTTTATATCAATTTGTTTATTTATTTGATTATTTGTTAATTTACTTATATTTATTTACTATTATTTTTTTTTTCTCGAGGACGAAAAAACACTAACGGGTCCGTTTAAATAATTTATTATTTTTTTAGTCTAATTGATTTATCTCACCATCGTCTTCCGATTCCTCTATTTCTTCTACTCTCATTCGAAACATCGCGAAATCGGCCTCGTGTTGAAACAATAAGATTTCCAAACGGTCCAACCGCCTTTTCAGACGGAAGTTTTCTTCCTCCAAATCTGTTATTCTGCCCTGCATGCTACGAAACTTTTGCTTTAGTTCTTGCGTACTTGTTTTACACTCTTTGCATGACATCTCCGAGGCTTCTTGCATTCTCTGAAATTAAATGATAGTAATTTTTTTTTGTATCACTCTTTATTCGCAAAGCATCAACACCTCGCTTCGAATCTCAAACAAATTACACCGTTCATCCTATGGTACTTATAAAACATGCACATTGTTAATATAAATGTAATATATTTTTATAGTCTATTCATGCAGATCACAATTTATAGTCTTGTCTCATAATATGAATATGATGGTGGTTGAAGGATAGTTAGTTGTCTCTCCTTTACACATATCAAAATGGTGATGATTATGAATGTTATTGATAAGATGAGAAAACCTGTTATTAAAATGTAAATGAGATATTCACAATAGTTGACTGTCAAATCCGAATTTATCATCATTAGTTTATTTGAGTTAGGTTTTGTCGTCTCTTGGGTCGGTAATTGGAAAGGTGATGTGGTTGTATCTGATTTTCGTTTCGATTCATTGATTGTTTTGACTTCCACGAAAACTGTTTGCCATCCGCCTGGTTCGGTTATCCATCGCTGATATTTAACTGTTAATTCCCATGCCGTCTCTAAATCAGAAGTGTGAAGTGTAAAAAAATGATTACCGGCATCTAATATAGTCAGGGCTTTTGTTTGTAGATAATAACAACTCTTTCATCATTTCCTGATTTTCTATATATCGTTACCGGTCCATTTCCAACACTCAGGGTTATACGATTTGACTCGTCTCTGAGATAGATAGACTGGGTCTCACTCTTAAATCGTGACCATTGGTTTCTCACTACCGTTCCATTTTCGAGGCATATGTTCTCGTAGTAGTTTGCATTAACTGAATAATTTTGATTCATTTTCAATTTCTCGTAGCGGATAACTGATTTTCGCGAGTTAAGGGTGTCGACATTTAACCCTTGAAATGTGATTCGCACTTTCACCAAGTCCACTGGCTTCCAATATATATTGATTCCATTTATCTCTGGTTCTATTTCGATCAAGTTTCGCATCTCTTTTGTGTGCACTTCTATCGGAATTTGCGTGTACCACTTTGACATGTTCTGTCTCAACAGCCATTGGTATTTGAAATTTGGCTTTAACTTTCGTACCGCAAATATATCTTTATCATAATTCAGTTCTACCACTGGTGCCGTATTGTCTAGTAAATCAATAATTTCTATTTGGTCTGCGATCTCGCATTTACAGCTCCATACTATATTTGTTAGAGTGGAATATATATGAATTTTCTCCATTCCTCGGTTTTTGCTTACCGCATATGGTAAGTCAATCTTTTTGCCGCTCGCAACTGTTACTAACATCAGCATTATTGCTACATATAATATCTTATTGATGTAGCTGACTGGTGTTGGATTTTTCGTGAATTTCTGTTTCAATTTTGTTTGACCCGTTACTTTATTCTGCTTGGACCTTAAGGGGTATCTAGATTCATCTTCCTCTGGCACTAGTTTACATCGATTTGCATGCACAATCATCGGGTTAGCCTTTTTACTCCTGAATGGTAATAACTTCAAATTGGTTTCGGTGGTGTCGCACACTTTGTAGGGTCCTTTAAATGGTCTTTGCAATTTAGGCGATAAACCTTTGAGAGGTTCCGGCCTGTTCAGATACACTAGATCTCCAATCTTTATGCCATGCGCATGTGCTTTTTTATCGTAGGTTTCTTTATATTTCTCTTGGTTATGCTTTATTGTCAAACCGGCTTTAGTCCATACTGACTGCATTTTTTCTTGCATCAATGCTTTATAATCGGGTATCTCCATATATTGAGAAATTGGTGGTTGGAATTTGAGATCAATCGGCATATTATTTTTCCTTAAATACATCAAGTAAAAAGGGGTCTCTCCTGTACTTTGATTTACTGCATTTCTGTAGGCAAATAGACACGGCTTTATGAAGTCGTCCCAATCTTTCTGTTTTCGATTCACATATGACGAGATCATATTTATCAGTGTCCCATTAAATCGTTCCACTAATCCATCAGTTTGTGGATGATATGGTGACGTATTCAATTTCCAAATTCCAAATAGGTCTGTGATTGATTTGAACATTTCGCTTTGAAAGTTCTTTCCCTGATCAGTTAACAATTTCTTTGGAGTACCATAGCGAAATATTATGTTTTCCACAAATATTCTAGCAATCGTGTCTGCTTTTTGGTTTGGAATAGCGTATGCTTCTGGCCATTTGGTAAAATAGTCACAAAAAACAACAATGTATTTGTTTCCTTTTGTTGTTTCCGGTAATGGTCCCAGAATATCCATTGCCGTCATCTCCATTGGTGCTGCGGGTACTGGCATCGGTTTTAATGGTACTTTAATCTTTTTACCAGTATTTCTGCGGGTGATGCATACTTTGCAACTGTTACACCAATTTTTCACGTCTTGTTCCATTGTTGGCCAAAAGTATTTCAATTTTAATCTCGATAGCGTCTTGCGCGTTGACAAATGACCTCCCAACGCTCCATCATGATACTGCATCAGTAATGCGTCTCTGTGCTTGGCTGGTATAATAATTAATGCTTCCCCATTTTTCCAAAATTTAAGTATTCCATTATGAATTACATATTTGCTGTTTGCATCTGTAAGTCGTTTCCAGTCTTGTTCTTTTCTTATTTTGACCGCTTGTTACATAAATTGTTTTAATTCACTATCGTTTTCCTGATCATTTTGAAGTTCAGACATATTATTAACAGCTTTGATTGCAGCGAATATAGTATCTTCCACTTTTTCAGGTGTCCCCTCACTATTATTTTCTGGGATTCTTGACATTGCATCTGCGTTCGCGTTAGCTTTACCTGTCCGATATTTAATCTCAAAGTCGTATTCTTGGAGGGCAATCGACCATCGTATTAATTTACTGGCTGAATCTCTGTGTTTCATTAACCACTGTAATGGATTATGATCTGTATAAACAGTAAATTTTCTGCCCAATAAATATTGTCTAAAAGTAGTAATTCCATACACTAACGCTAACGTTTCCTTTTCAATCGTTGAGTAGTTTTTCTCGTGAGGCCTCAGTGATCGGCTTGCATAGGCTATTACGTGGTCCTTTTCACCTTCAAATTTTTGTCCTAACACCGCACCCAATGCAACGTTGCTTGCATCCGTCATCAAGATAAATTGTTTTGTAAAATCTGGACATCTTAATATAGGAGTTGTTACTAATTTCTCTTTTAATGTATTGAAAGCGTTTTGTTGCATTTGTCCCCAAATAAACTTATTGTTTTTCTTTAGTAACGTATTCAATGGTTGTGCGATGTGAGAGAAATCTTTTATAAATTTTCTGTAATAGCTCGCCAAACCTAAAAATTGTCTAACCTCATCGGCATCTTTTGGTACTGGGTACTCTTCCACTTTTTTGATGTTATCTGGATTAGTTTGTAACCCTCGCCGTGATATTATATGTCCTACATAAATCACTTCTGCTTTGCCCCATTCACATTTCGATGGTTTGATTTTTAATTTTGCACTTTTGAGCCGTTTAAATACAGTCTCTACATCTTTCAAGTGTTCTTCGAAATCATTTGAAAATATTATTATATCGTCGATATATACCAATGCATGTCGAATACCTCGTAACACATAATTCATTCCTCGTTGGAATGTAGCTGGGGCTCCTGTTAATCCAAATGGTAACACATTGAACTCATACAGTCCTTTGCCATCCGAGAACGCCGTCTTTCCTCTATCTTCCTCTTTTACCCTAAATTGATTGTACCCTTTGTTTAAATCAATAACTGTGAAATATCGTGCCTCTCCCATTTGATCGAACATTTCTTGGGGTACTGGAATTGGATAAGTGTCTTTCCTCGTAACTTGATTTAGCTTCCGATAATCTACGCAAAATCGTAAGTCTCCATCTTTTTTCTTAACTATCACTATTGATGAGGAGAATGGTGACGCACTATCTCGAATTATTCCAAATTCCTTCATTGCTGTAATCTGTCTATCCCTTTCATCTTGATGAACGTAGGGGATTCTGTATGGCTTTATTTTTATTGGAGTTTCGTCTAATAACGGTATTTCATGCTCAATTACATTGGTTAGACCTAAATCATATTCGTGTTTGGCAAAGATATCTCGGTATTTTCTCAGCAGTTTTGTGAATTCCTTTTTCTGCATCTCATTTAAATCATTGCTTACCACTTCAGGCTCCTTGTACACCTTGACGTTTCTTGGTATTTTACAATTTGTTTCAACAGACATTTTCGATAATTTTCCCAATTTTGTTTTTGGGTGTAGCTGAACCGGTTTCTTACTGCTATTCGTTATATGGACTGGTACTATCTGATTTTCCACTTTGACAACTTCGTCACATATCGGTAAATCATATTTTTCGACTAGCGTTTGATTTGGTTCGAATATAAAATCACCATTATCCACACTCATGGTATTTGCACAATATACCATCTCCGATTGTGGTGGTATCGTCAATGTCTGATTCACAAACACTTCACCTGCCCTGTGAATTATTTTTCCTGTTTCTCCTGCTATCAAATTACCTGTCTTTAAATCAAGTGAGACTCCGTCCAGCTGCTCTAATATATCCATACTGATCAGACATCGTACTGGGCTTCCCTTCATTATGAGCGCATTGTGCGCTATTATTCGGTCTCCAATATGGAATATGACGTTAAGTTGTCCAATTATGTTTAATTCATTTTTTGATAATGACCTCACTATTTCGTCGGTAGGCTTTATTTGCATTTTCTCCTTCACGTTTAATACATTTTCCGATATTATTGTGTGACTAGATCCCGAATCAACCAAAGCTTCTACTTTATGTTTGTTCATTTGTATAAATATTCGGGGTTGCTTTCCTCTTTTTGTTAATGTCATCATTGAGTAGTTGCATGGTAAGCCTAACATATTCTTTCTCTCGATCTCTGCGCTAGAAGGCTCGATTCTCTCTCCTACCATTCCTTCACATTGTAGTGCGATATTTTCTACTGGTTTCATCTCTCGTAATCGATCAACTGGATATACTGGTGCTGGTTGCATAAACGATTTTGGTATACACAATTTTGTAAACGTGTCTACGCTACTCGCATTTAACAGTGGCTCTTTTAAGATTTGATAGGTTCTCAACGCTTCTTTATTCATTCCACTTAATTCTTGATTGTCAACATATAACGGTGCACTATCACCCTCGTTGTCATTGTCATTATTCTCGTCCCTTGAAGGGGTTGTACTAGCGTAGCTCACCTTTCTCTTCTTTAATATTCGCGCTTTGAGTATCTCCAACTCCTGATATTGATGATGAGTAATGAAGAATCTAGCCAATAATGGTATGCAACCAATTACTAATTTCCACGACCAACCTGTGATCGCGTATAATCTGTGTGTTGATAGGACCTGCGATATTATTACTTTGATTACAACACATATTACATAAATTCCAATCAATCCGGCACACGCTTGTCCAATGAACATAAACTTTCCCCAGATCTTTTTCATTGTATTATACGTCGCTTTCTTGTAATGATCTGGAGTTAACAAATACTCGTAATTTACCTTCCCACTTCCGCTTGGGAGAATTGTATCTACCATCTCCATTATTACTCTTTCTTTCTTTGATGGAAATAACAAGTTTCTGCGGGCTTCCTCAATGTTTTCGTTCGAGTAAATTCCACTTTGCGATAATTTCTCTAATGACGTAAAATTTACCAGATATTGTAATTCTGTCAATTCTAAGTTTTCCGGTGTCTTTACTTCTCGATGATCTGGTAATGCAATCCAAGATTCTGGTGTTAGTCTGTATAGTGGTGCCAACAATCTATTACACTGTAATACTTTCGGTTTCACGTCCTCTTCCAGTAAGATTCGTGTTACAGGCTCCATAAATCGCAACTTTCCATTTAAATTCACTGGTAACTCATTGGTGCATTGGTCATACTTTGTCAGTTTAACTGGTACCGCTTTACATTTATAGCTATATAGTGCTTCACCGAAAATTCTGGCAAACACCCCATTTTCTGCAATTAACATTGGTGCTACCAAATTAGGATTGGTTATAGCCATTGCCATCCGATTTCGGAGTATTTCTTTGTTGAGATTGCAATCATTTATAATAACTTCTCGGTACACATTTTCAACAGTATTTTGACCAAAGTGAAATAAATAATCTATTTTGTTATTAAAGTAATTTGTCAACTTGATATCTCCGGCATGTATGTTTGTTTGGGCCTCTATAATCATTTTCTGAGATACATATATACCTTTATAATTTGTCTCATAGACATTTTGTCCACACTTTGTTTTAGTTTCTTTTCTCAGGAATCGCATCCCGTCTTCCTCTGAGGTTGACATTAACACTGTTGGAGTATCTTTCATCCGTAGAGGTGTGATTCTTGTTGTTGTACTCGTTGCTGGATCCATTCTTATTTTCTCGGGCTTTTCCCTGATCTGTTCTCCCGTTATTTCTTTAAAACTCATTGACTTCAATTGCACTAAATTGCACTTTTTGGTATCGACATCGTACACCAAAATTGATTCTCCTGTCTGACAGCTAGATTGTTTCATGTTGCAGAATGGATGTGTTTGTAGTTTACCAGTATCATCATCAAATGATCCATCAAATTCTCTTAATTCTGACATGTACTCTTCTACAACCACGGCTTTGTCAATTATAGCATCGTCTACTTTGTATGGCTCTCCTTGGCAATCACCATTCGACTTTATTATCCCTCGCACGGTTACAGTCTCACGGATTTTGTGGTTAAGCTTTGCTTGTAGTTTGATATCTGCATTAATTTTCAACTGTCCTGTTTGAAAGGCTGCCAAACAATTCTCCGGAATTATTTCTATCGGTCTAGGTATCAATTGCATTTTCACCATCGATGAGTGGCTCCATTTTCCACAATAAAATACAAAAGTAGTTCGTTTCACTGTACACTCTCTCACCTTTGATCTTCGAAACCCCGATTCTTGATATACATGATATTTTACTGGATTTGTCACTTTAAATTTTACTGGATATGCATCCGAACACTCTGCTATGTTTACCAACGAGTATACTCTTCCCATTTCGGTTTGGGAGCAGTCATATGCCACCAATGAATTCGTCGTATTTATTATTCCCAATAACATAATAATAGAAATCATCAACCATGGAAATGCAAGTTTTCCCTTTTTCCTCACTGTCTCTGTTTTTGGGCTCTCAGCCTTTTGTATTAACTCTTCCCATCCGCCATTGTTTGCGATCCACTTCATCAAATATTTATTCGTCATTTCAGTAGCTTTCTTTATCAATGATTTTGAATTGTCACTTTCCAAATAACCATAAGTACCAATCTCCAATATTATATAGGTTAGCACTGTCAATATTACATCTCGATCTAACTCAGTTCGTGTTAAGTCCTCAATTACTGCTTCCTCACAAAATTCCTTTTCTTCATAATTTCTTTTAATTATCGACGGTAATCTCCTCTTTAATTCCGTTGCCAATCTTTTTACAACTCTTTTCTCCCCCTCCGAAATATCATCTTCTGTTTCAGTTTCATCTAACAAATACAATTCCGTTACTAAACTTTTTAATATTCGCTCAGTTTCGCTTGATTCCTCTAAACTCAAAGATTCAATTTCCGCATCATTCTGTTTTATCCCACATATCGCAATGTCATTTTTCGTCTCAACAAAGTTCTCTTCACTTTTCATCTCATCTATGCTCGGTAGTATCCTATTATCGGTGCTCCTTTCCTCAACATCCCTTGTAACTTCATTTTCTGATCTCATTTCCTCATTTTCCATTGTTTCTAATCTCTGCAATTCATTAATTTCTTGATCAATTTCTCCTGGGTCATCTACAACTTCAGTTTTAATCTCTACATTATCATTGTCCACTTCCTCATACAGAGGCCAAAACGGTACTATTACTGCATCTTCTTCCATTTCACCACTTTGTTTTGTTGCGTACACATTATTAATACAATTTGGGTTACATCCGTAGTTTAACAAATATTCGTCATCATCCAATTCTCGTCCTTTGAACGTCAACACTATAATTCCGTCATTACCTAATCTCTCCGCTGCTTTTTGTCGTATTTTCTTTGCTTTTACACTCCAATGTTCCTGATAATATTCAATCCTTTGATCCGCAATATTTAACGCTATTATCAAAGACTTCGCACTATCGTCTGCCGCCTCATAATCATGTCCTAGTTTTCGAATTACCTCTTTTAACTTTGCCTGATAACTCGTCGGTTTATTCGTATACGGTACGATGCATTCAAACAACCCTTCTTTCATGTCTCGATCCATTTCGATGCTCATTATGAAGTCGATACTTGCATTAATTTTATCTCTATTCCCTGCATACAGGGTATCCTGTAAATCTGCTAGAATCTTTTCCCAATTTTGTCTGTCTGAATTCAAAGTATTAACAGCATTACCAACTTTTACTTTATTTTTCCAGCCTGGTATCAGACCGCAATCTACTAAGTACTCCTCGTCTTCCAGACATCGATTCTCAAATTTTAGTTGCACTTGCCATCCACTGTATTGACGCAGTATTCGCTCCTTTAGGTCTTTGATTTGTCCGTAGGCCTTTACACGGAATTGGCACTTCACATTATCAAGTCCCGTCGTTTCCACTATGATATCATCTAAATCCCTTGTTGACCGCAAAGCCTTGCCAAACTTTTGCATTTGCTTAAGTATCTCATCATCTCTGTTTCCTTTGAATAACTTTGCACATAAATGTATGGCTCTCTTTAGTTCGCTTTGGGTTAGTGACATCACACTGAGTTCTGCGATCCATCGTTTCAACTGGGAGTTGTCAGTTTCCATTTTCTCAAGCAATTTTTCAACTCGGGCTAACAGTGCAGTCGGATTCTCATCTGATGCGATCTTTCGCACTTTCGGGGCAGGTTTTCCCTCACCTTCTTACACGGTTCCAATTATCATATGAGATTCAGTTTCTTCATCTGATTCGAATTTAGCCACTAGTTTGTTCAGCTTCTGTCGCATTTCTCGAAATTCCTTTTCCATTTTGTCTTGAAATTCCTCTCTCTGAGCATATGTCATGTTACTGGTGTTTGGCATATCTTCTTGGAATCTGATTGATTTCTTTAAAATAGGTCTGCTGAATCTCTCTGAGTTCCTTGGGCATGATCGCGCCATGTGGCCGTATCCCTTGCAAGAATGACATTGTATCTGTCCATTTGTATTCACTTTGTCCCTTTGTGGTGAAGGTGACGCTGACGATGATCTTGATCTGGTAAAACAGTTTCTGCTAATATGCCCTTTCTTTCCGCATCGATAGCATTCGACATCACTGCTGATCCTTTTGTTTTCTGTGAATCTCTTGTTAGGGCTGGGATTTTTCCCATATTTGAACCAACATTGATTTGAGTAGTGTCCAGACTTTTTGCAATGTTCGCATTGAGGATTATTTACCTGTCCATTTGATTGTACACTCATCGCTGATCTACCGGCTTGAAATCTAGTATTTGGTCTTAAAATTGGACTACTGATTTGATTTATTTTCTTTTCATCCCATGGTGCTCTCACAGGCGTAATTGACCGCTCACGTCTCTCCACATTAACTCCAAAAGCATCTGATCTTTTTGCACTTTTTAAATTCAGCTCTATCTTCATGGCTTTCTTCACGAGCTCATCGAAATTGGAAAAATCCACATAACATAGGGCCTTTTTGATTTCGGAGTGGACTCCGGTTATAAACTGATCTTCTAACAGCTCTTTAACCTGCTTGGCCATATCTACTTGATCGGGTTTGACTTCGAAGGCTTTATCTGCTAAAGTGGTCAGATGATAAGCAAACTCACTGACCGATTCATCTGGACCTTGAACTCGGTTATAAAATTTCTGTCGCATGATTCTTTTGATATCTCCACCAACCAGTTTCAGTGCCATTGCATCCTTCAATTTTGTCCAATCATTGCCAACATTTCGTTTGTCGACTTGCTGCCAGGCTTCTCTTGCCGCACCCTTCAGATAGAGTGGGAATCTCAGAACCATAATGGCTTGTGTCCATCCGTATGCTGAGGCGTACATATAATAATCTCCCATGAAATCTGCAAATTCAACAGGGTCTCCCCCATATTGATTGACGGGTAATTTCTGACAACTTGCGAAATCAATCATCTCTCTATTGAGAGGCATAACAGCATTATCATTTGCCATTTGGACTTGTTTCTGACTTCTGAGGTTGTATCGGTTCACTTTGAGCTAAACTTCAAGCGTTAAACAATAATTTAAAATTACTTTTCAACTTCTTTTAAATCTCCCAATAATAGCCTTTTATAATCTCGTTAACACTATTTTCAAACTTCTAAGCCGACTTTCACTCACGTCAGTACTAATTCTTTTTATAATTCCTTTTTCACTAGCTTCCAATAATTTCCCTCCGACTTTCTATCACGTCGGTACTATTTTTTTTTAATAATTATTTTTCCACTAACTTTCAATACTTTTCCGCCGACTTTCAATCACGTCGGTACTATTTTTTTCAATAATTATTTTTTCACTAACTTTCAATAATTTTCCGCCGACTTGCGATCACGTCGGGCTCACCAGAATATATGTTGGGTTTTGGATTATTTCAAGTCGGTTCTCTCTGACTCCTGGTGTTCTTTAAATTAAAACAATGAACGACCCAACGTATATTGAAACAACAGGTTCACAATTTATTTTCACGCTACAATGACCAATCAAAGTTTATACGATTCTCTGCTCGGCGTTGATGCTTTGCAAACAAACAATATTCACCTTTTGATCCTTTAGTTCTGTTGACTCTCGTTTTCCTTGGTTTCTGTTTGGTTTGATCCCTTTTCGCCTTTCCGTATTCTTAATTCTATTTCTTCTTTTCCCTACTTCCCTAATTCGTTTATCACTTTTCCTACAGTCTGATTCTTCGAACCCTAGCTGAGGCAGAATGCCGATTTTCTCTGATTTTCCCTTTGCTTATATACTCCTCGAAATCAGGATGACAAATGGTTATTGCCGAGCCAATCTTTCGTTTGACATTTTCTCCTACGTGTTTGCTTCGGCTGTCATCCATAATGGTCCAACGAATCCAGATAATTAATGGCCCTACCGGTCTTCCTACGCGCGCTATCTTCTCCTTACTCTTTTCCCATTAATCATTATGTCAAGCTAATGGGCCCAAATCTTCCTTTTGTTTGCCTTTCTTCTTGTTTACCCAGCTCGGGTTTCCTTCATCTCTCGGGTTCTCCATTGGCTCGGGTTTCCCATTAGCTCGGGTTTTCCATTAGCCAATTAATTAATTAATTAACGTTTTCTGTTTTCATACATTTGAATGTTTTTCAACCCTTTCTAACCCTTTTCTGATAAATCCCTAACCGTCATCTTGCTGACCATTAGCTAATCTATAACTGTCCCGTTTTTCCCATTCGATTTCGATGATTTTTCCATTTATTGATTTTTCTCGGATTTCCGGATTCTCGCCTTTCGTAATTGCTTTTTGCATTTTCTAATACTGTTTCCATCGCACTTTCCTTTACTATTAATTCTGTGCACGATCCCGCTTTTATTTGCCTTTTTTCTTCGCTTACTTTCCATTTGAATTATTATCCTAAATTTTATTTAAATTTTTAATTTTAATTTACAGACCTTAACAATTGCATTGTTTTGTTTTGAAAGTTAAAAATATCCCTGGTAGCCAAAAAACTTCTTATCTTCTTGGTCCTGAGACACTAAATGATTCACAGTACCTTTTTCTTATAAGAGCACGCAGTAACATCTTTAAGCTCAATTACTGCACTTCACGAATTAAGTCAAATCTCTGTACAAAGTGCAGACATTGCCAATCGCAAGACAAACTCAAGCGCACAGTTATAATCACTGCAGTGCACGGCCAAATGCGCGCCGTAATAATAAGGAGCTTCTGTTGTGATATCGAAAGTCTGGATTATGTTCAAACCCCAACTACCTTGAAATAATAATCACATTCTAGATATTAAGGTACCATTTGATACCAAGGAGGATTTCAACGGTGCCAGAGAAAGATTTGAGCAATTTTATTTTTATTGAGCTATTTTTATTTTAGGCTTTTTATCATAAAATATTTTTAGCCTTTTTATCAGGAAATATGTTTAAGCTTTTTAATCGGAAGGCGATTTAAGCCGATTTTTATTTTGGGCCTTTTTATAAAAAAAATATTTTTAGGCATTTTAATCAATAAGATATTTCTAGGCTTTTTTTTGAAGAATTATTTTTAGGCTATTTAATTGAAAAAATATTTCTAAACTTTTTAATCCTTAAACGATTCGAGCCAATTTTTATTTTAGGCTTTTTTTTATCGAGAATGTATATAATTCGAAAAAAAATTGCTCTAAAAGTTTAAATTCAAAAAACATGAGCGCGAAAATATTTAAATTTAAAAATAGATTAGAATTTTTTTTCAAAAAATAAACACTCACAAAAACCAATTACCTTAATTACGTTACAAAGTAATCAAGATTATTTACCAAATTATGCAATTTAATCTAATTAAACCCTTTCCTTTTTGTCATTACGTAAGTGCACTACGTAAGTGAACACCTCATCCGGTCAGTTTATAACCAAAGTTTGAACGTTTCTTAGTGACAGGTCTATCAATATCTTATGCTTATAAAGCAATATTATAATTCTTCTAACGATTGAATGTTATTTTGTAAATAAATGAAGTTCGTTTGACTTTGAATATACATATTTAGATTAATTTTATATTATATAAAAATATAAAAGTTAATGCTTTTAAATCACCGGATTTCCAGGGATCCCATGATTTCTTTTAAATTTTTACACGAGATCCGATGATATTATAATATCCGGGAAATGAGACACCCTAATATACACTTTGTAATAATAGATAATTGTCATAGAAATGTATAATGCTTGATTAAAAATACATTAATATCACACTAATACAAGCGCACATTAGTATTATAACAAGCATACAGATCTTAGAGGTAAAACCAGTCAAAACTACATCAATATTTTTTTATCTCTATTGGATAAATGATACTGCACATTTATTACCACTGTGGGGTTTATGGTTTCCATAACCTTGACCCCAGATGTAAGTTTTTTCTTGCCCCCCAATGATCACCTGTTGCCTAGCAACGTTGAAAATGCAATCATTGGTTTTTGAGGTCGCCAAAGGTGAGCGCCACTTAGGAACTACTGTGGCCCGACCTCATACTGGGTCCAACGCACTACCGTTAGAAGGTACGTGTGCAATTTTCTTTTTCTGGTTCCTCGCTGGTGTGCTTAATTTTATTCTCCTTGAAATCTCTTTTCATACATCTGTTCGAAAATTCCTTGCAATCCTATTCTAATTTAAGCAAAACATTTATTGAACATCACTAAAATTATTTCGAATTATTGTCTTTGTGCCTTTGCAGCGCGGCGTTTCGCGCGTTCCGACTTTCCCGGCCTGTGTTTGGGAGCTTTGGTTGTCGGCACCGTAGTAGACGTCGCTTCTCTGTACGTTAGTTAGGCAGGTGCGAAGACGAGCGGGTAGGTTACCTCGTTGCCCTCCTGGCACGCCGATAACGCTACCTCAAGGCCGCGTATTTGGATCTTTTGTGATTGGGTGAGCTGCTTCTCTTCAGCCCACCCTTGTTGTGCCGCTGTCATCTTTTGATAAATTCGTTTTGCTCTTTCTGGCTTGATCCAGGTGGCTTTGGTCTGCTGAATTTCTTTATTCAACTGAGTCAGTTGACATTGTAGATCCTTATTATTCATACGGGCTGCGTGGAGTTCTTGTAGTAATAGCTGATTCGAGCTCATGTCTAAATGAAGAAAAACATTCAATAAAATTCTTAACTATTATTACATGTTTTAATTCATCGCGTCCCTGTCTATATCTTATATGGCGTTGGGTGACGGAATCTATGTCTATTAACACTTCATTTTCTCATAAGATATTAATAAAATCGAGACAGCAATATCAGTGAACGACTAACATCAAGCATTTATTACAAACAAAGAAGAAGTCAGTGACTATTGAATATAGGGTAGATTTGGCTAGATCTTCTGCTTGGCCGGTTACAAGCGTAGGAGAGATCGTGTTGTTCATCCAGACGCCTTTCTTCGCCTCGCAATTTGTGGGGAAGAATTTCCCGCGGAACCACCACGTTCATGGCCTTGGTCCGACCGTATAGTCGCGGGTCATCCAGCTGATAGGAAACGTTTTACCTCGGGGCATACCCGCCTGTGCTGGGTATTTTGCCATCAGCAATGTCTGTATTCACCTGTGCCATGTACCGTCTGGCCTTATCCACGTGCTGGCCTTGTGTTCTTCGAGACGGGCTAATAGATATTCGGCCTGGCCCCTGGATGTTACTATCAACACTTTAACTCGCAATTGGTGAATAGGGGCGAGTGGACTTATAATCGGTTTACTATTCACTACTTTTATTCATTAAATATTTACTACTTTTACCCACAAAATCCGAATTTAATTTACTATACCTGAATTTAGGTTTCATGACAATCCGGAACCCTGAAATGACACAATGACGAAAGTCTTACGAACGAGATAGACAATTGTTAACTGTTAAGTCTAAACTGGCGCAGTGTAAGCGAATGGTCACCTTGACTTCGAGCATATTAAACATAAGATATAGAAACGTTATTGACAGTGATTTAGACCGCTAAAAAACTCTCATAATCTTGTAAGATACTTTTAGAGTAGGTGGTTAATCCAAATTCACTGTTTGGCGAGTACTCGATTCAAAAGTTACTAAGACAGGTTCGTACTATATCTAAGATCATAATTCTGATACAGATTATTCCTTAGAGACATATACCGTTTAATCTGTAATTATTTCTATATTAGACGTCATGAACATGCATACAAAATTATTGAGACTTAGGAGACCATATGGTAACTCCGGATCATTTCTAATTTTTTATAATGAGGAATGCAAGGAAAATTGAATTATGACAATGGTGACATTACAAATAATTTAACTTATTTTAGTCCAGTCGTTAATTCGGATTCCGAAAAGATCTGCGAGAGTTGGGACCCACAGCTTTGCTCCATGTATGGGTTTCGTTTGGATCAGACCATAGATTATATGAGCAAAATTACTAATTGGTTCGTTATCGACGATATCTGGTTAGGAATGGTTGGTCAACTTTAGTCGAAGTTAATTTGGTGATTTCTCAAAACTCATAATGGATCATAAATTTTATTTGTTAATATAGGTTTTCGAATTAATCATGGTACATGGTTCATTTTGAGCTCGCGTACCTCTATTGGGGTGACAATGTTGTGGCTAGATCTCGTAAAATTAATTAATGAATGAGTATTATGTTGAAAATTTACCGTTTCGATTTGGGATCTGCTGCCCCCCGACATCTTCCTAGTCGATAGTCCTTAGTGTTCGGGTTGGGTCTCTGGTGGTGGAGTGTCCGTAATTTGGTTTCATAATATTAACTAGTTATTGCAAAATACTGGCGACTAGCCGATGTTCAATTTATTTTATACCGACACGGCTATTTCTAGTCTTTGACCCAGATAAGAGGTGTGTCTATTATGGTCGATGCACAGTTCGCCCTCACCGTAATCATGTCGATGAACTTCTAGTTAGTTTGGTTAGATAATTATTTTATCGATCGGGGTTTGAAATGTCAAAACCTGCATTTTCTTCTGTGTGTATTGCAGGGTTGATGTGACTATACGTGCACACACCAATGGTTTTTGGGTAGAAAGATGTTTTGCAGCATGCCGATGCTATTATGTGCAAATTTTTTATAGATATATTCTATATAGACAATGATTTGATATTTTGAGAGGTAATCTGTTTATTTATTTATGACGAAATTATTTGTCGACTTCTCAGGCTAATTGCTTTCACTTGAACACATCTTTTCGGGATATCATGGCTGGAAATATGTGGGTGCTCTTGCGAGGAGCTTTACTATACAGGGATCTCTTATCATCGCACTCTTCGACTTACAGGGTTAATATGATTTGTGACGAGACGAGGTTTAGAGGGGACACCATGTAAGTAAATAATTAAAGCTAAATTTAATCTTAAATGTCAGGAGGAATCTCAGAAAACGGTAGCCATCGTTATTATCTGCCGATGGATTTTATCAAATATGCTGGAATGCCATCAAATGCCCTTATTGCTCCAGAACAATTCATGTGCAGACATTTGGATACTTTAATTTGATGTTATTTTATTTTTATTTAGAATAACTATTTAGCAAACTTGATATTTTCTTGGTTTTATTTAAAATAGAAAATTGGTTTAATTCTTTTCCAATACTTGTGTGTTGGGTGATAATAACTAGCCAATATGATGCTCTAGTGTACTATTTAATAATTCACGAATTGGGCATAGATGAGGTAGGCTCGTATTTATTTGGCGTCAGCGTGATAGTCCAAATTTACCAGGATCGTTTACAATTGATTTGCCTGAAAAAATATTTACTTCAGCTTTAATGTACCTGAACGATGCGATATTTAATTACTATACTTCTATTAATTGGTTCTAAATTTAATATACCTTTATGATGCAATATTAAATTACTATACTTTCCATTTTTTTACTATATTTTTCCATTTTTTAGTAAATTGTCAAATGTCAGTCAAATTTTCGTGTTCTCATGTTATTTTTATGTTTATTTTCGTGCGGATTTTGTTGCACTTTGTTATTATTTTTATTTATTTTTGTGTTTCGTGATTTTATATTTAATTGTTTACTTTTTCATATTTTAGCATGGTTAGTTGGTGTTTTATGGGTCTGATTTTAAATCTGCATGTTGTATTTGCGTGTGTATTACCGATTCATTTAAACGATTCTCAAGGCCGTTTGTGTTCTGGCTCAACACCACTTTATATAATTTAATAAACCAAGTAGATAGTTTTTTATATACGCAACTAGAATTTTCACTGAAAGCAGGATATATTTTCAGAAAATTCTTGTTTATTTCCTTATAATATTTAATTAATCTTAAATTGGGAAAATATTTTCTATAGCATATTAAGCTGAATATTCGAATACAGAATGAAACCTATAACAAACTAATACAATATTTATGTTAATTTACATAACAATAATGAATTACATCAGTACTTTAAGTTAAAATTTGACCTAATTATTAATATAGTACAGCACATAAAGACGCTACACCATTGAAAAAAGAAAATAACTCATCAATGAATATTTTATTGTTGTGAATTCAACATGATATGCCAATGACATATTCCTCTATGTGAAACTAAAAAATGTATACATGAATGCAGAAAAAAATACAGTCGTTTACACAAATCTGGAGTTACAACATGATTCCACTATGAAGAGATCGAGTTGCGACGTGAGTCTGTAGGGACTTGATTTTTCTAATCTATGTCTTCATCACGGTTCACACATTTTCTATCGAATTTAAATCTGGAGAAAACAGTGTGTTACACGAACTTTGTGAGGTAGGACGTCGTGTTGTGGAGTACCGCACGGGATAATAGGATGAGTAACATTCTTTCCAGAAGGAACACAAGATGAGCACGTAACACAGATACATTGGTATTGGTAGCTATATTTTATTCTATAAAGCAAAAGATAATGTCTCCATAACTAGTAGTCCATCTAAAAATCATCACCCTCTGACGATTGTTAACACTCGCTGGGAATAAGCAGAAAGGAGAAAACGTTTCATGTACTGTACGGTGGACATAGTATCACCTTCAGATACTGCAGTCTGCAAGCTCAAAAACACTCTCATTCGGAAATAACTTCATACTAAAATCAGATTGTATGCGTTATAAACACCAATTTTCGTCCGTATTTTGTGATTTAATCTTGAATAATTTTTCAGACTCGTTCCCACGGCGTCAAATAATTTCACCTGATACATTAAATTGTACATTCAGCACAGAATTACACTGAAATCTTTGACATTTCATGGCAAAGCAGATTTAATGATATGCCTGAGTTGTTGTGATTTTCCTTTGTACTGTTTTAATGGAAATCCAAAAATCAGTACAAGCTTTGCGGTATGAAAACCATTTGTCACGTTTAGTAAAAATCACTTTTATAAGATTATCAAAGACACGTTTACCACACATTGTTGATCTAGACAACAAATATAATGACACGTTTTGTGTTAATATTCATATAAACTCATGCATATTCAAATACTCACCACACACATAATAAAAAGACTGTACATAGACAGTAAGTACAAAGTTTGATGAAACTATGGTAACTAAGTAAATTTCAGCATAATAACATGATGAATCATGCAGAATATGATCCTTTACTCACACAAACAATGGACTTTAATACTTTTAAACAATGCATCTTTTTTTGTGCAGTAATATACATTTTTTTCTACTTTTTTTAATTTGATTGGTTGATATACGTGTGTAAACACTTGGTATATGATCAACTTCTGTCATTCGATTATCAGTAACCAAAGTTTCGAAATAAGTGAAAATTTATAATCATACTCAATCTCAAGTTTCAAAATAACTTAGAATCTTTTTCTCTTTATTCAATTTCAATTATTATTTTCTCAAATATTTTAGATTTATCTTACCAAATATTTATGAAGAAATTACAATTCCCTAAGTAAATACGAATCTGAAATTAGGGTGATTTCGTACTTTTTTGGTATATGATAGAATCAAGATTGACTATAATTTTTGCTATATCTTATGTTGGATTTTGAATTATTCTATTTGCAATATTTACACAATTTAAGATTTAATAAAGGATATTTTTAAAATAAAGTTTGTCTACATTCCTCAATCCACAACTTTGGTTACATATCCATAATATCCAAAAGGGCTTTTTAAATTTCTTAAATATAATATTTAATTCAGTAGTCAAAAGTGATTTTATATTATTACTGCAACTGTCTCTTAATATAGTCCCTTTTTAAAAATTATCTGGTTTCGTAAGACCTGCTTTTATAGAATAGAAAATCTTCATAAACATCAGAAAAAATGTTTGTAAAACTATACTGAGGTTTACACTTTGGTAGTCTTTGCTGTAGAATGAAAATATAAATTGAAAAAACGTGTATTTTTATAATAATACATCGATAAAAACTATATAAATAAAATTCAGTAACAATTACTGGTGGATTTCTGGGTGTTGATATTTTGAAACTATATGGTTGTAACCCAGACAACCCCATACAAATATCTTTCGCTTATCACTCGGCACACGTTGCTAAGCAACATTGGAACTGTGTTTGAGTGGGTGGATCGTCCGCAAAAAGTGAGCGCTATTGCTAATGTTATAATTGACCGAACGAACCCTGGGTCCGACGAGCTGCCGATAAAAGGCCTGTGCTAGATTTCGATTTTTAGGTCCCACTGGTCTCCTATCTCCTTCAAAGGTTAACCTATACCCTCATATCATTCATTGTTATGTCCATTGCCAAAGTCCTTCTTATCGTCGTCCGTGTTGATGATTATTCTATGGCCTATACACCCTTTGTTATGTTAAATATTCACACACTATCTCTCTTACCCTTGTTGGGCCAGAACACAAACGGCCTTGAGAAATGTTTAAATGGATCGGTAACACACATGCAAACATAACAAGCAAATTTAAAATAAACCTATTAAAACACCAATTAAACCCTACCAAATATGAGGAAAAAGATAATTAAATATAAAATAATAAACATAAAAATAAATTAAAATAATAACAAAACGCAACAAGATTCGCACGATACAAACACAAACATAACATGAAAACCTAACAAATTCGACAAAAATTGATAAATTAATAAAAGTTCATGAAAATAAAACTTAAATCAAAAATTTGAATTAGAAATAATTCAATAAAAATTCTAAATGAAATATTATTAAAATAAATGGAAAAATAATAAAAATAAAGAATAGAATACACTAAAAAATAACAAGGTCGAATTTTGTTTTACTACATCAAAATTAACATGCGAGGTTAGGGACAGAAAATAGGTATAAATACCGATCCATTTTCACATAAAGTTAACCATTTTTTGAACTAAAATTTTGTGAATTTTGTTTGAAAATCTATACTGAAGCCTTTTAATTTTAGGTGAGAAATAGTTCTATTTTAGAGCTCTCTCTCCACGTCGCATCCTCGCAACCTCGGTAGAGCTCTGCTTGGATGTCGGCGTGGGGAGAGATGCATTTTTATGCTTTTATGAATTTATTTGTTGGTCAAGTAATTTTGTATTTAGTCTTTAATATGATAATAAACATTTATATATTATTCATAAATTGTTTTATATATTTAATAAACTAAATTAATCTGTCGAAATTTTTCCGGCCCACAGCCAACACAAATCGCAAGTTATTAAAATATACACAGTGCAGATTCGTGTAAGTGCGTGGAAAATCGCCAATGATATGTACCCGTGAAGACCCAGTGTGCGGAACGCAGGGGTCGTAACGTCAATATTATCCGTATAGAAAAAACGAGAAATAAGGAAGAGGTCTTTTGGCTGCTTCCTCGTTTCTCATTTCTGTAAAATCGACAAATTATATTACACACGGCTCAAAATCATCACACCGAGTAGTCCAGTGGGCACTCATTAAATATAATATAAACACAATGTGCGCCTAAGGCTTACTAAAGAGTAAGGGTACGGGAAATAAATTAATTCATTAATTGATTGATTAAAAATAAAGTAATTCCTTGATTAAAAATAAAGAAATTCATTGATTAAAAATAAAGAAACTCATTGATTAAAGATAAAGTAATTCATTGATTAAAAATAAAGTAATTCATTGTTTTAAAAATAAAGTAAAAATTAAAGTAATTCATTGATTAAAAATAAAGTAATTTATTAAAAATAAAGTAATTCCTTGATGAAAAATTAAATTAATTGGTTGATTAAGGATAAAATAAAGTGAATTAATCTATTGATGGAAAGTAAGTAAAAATAAATTAACAATTCACTAAAAATGAATTAATACGAAATCATTGCTATAAAAATTAAAATCATTGTTGTAAAGAAAATTAATATCATTGTTAGATAAAGAAAAGAAAAAAATGAAATCGATGTTAACATGAAATCGTTGATTAATTCGTCATAAAACAAAATAAAATTGACTTAATAAATTTAACTTGGCGATAACGTTTAATTTAAAAAATTTATAAAGCTTAACTTACGGATGAAAAACCAAAACATTGACCCTACAAACCGTGAATTAATACAACTAGTGCTCTATAAAATCGACGTAAAAATCAAAATGACCATAAAAATTTATGATGATAAATCAATTGACGTAGAAAGGAATGACCACAAAATTATATTAATACTACATAAAAGGAACGATCATGGAGTTACATTAGCATTACACAAGCTGAAACTACAAGCAAGGCTTCCCGACGGCAGCAAATTAAATTAACTCCAACAATGTGGTTCAAATATCCCGTAAAAATGCTGAATAGAAAATTCCAATAATATAGAAACAAAAATTCCAAACGCATTCGATTGCACAAATGTGCCGAGAAAGAGTCCACTCCGAAATCCGCTGTAGATCAAGTATTTTCTCTAAAAACGTTGATAAAAGGTATCCAAATTAGCTAAAATATTAACTTACCAAAATCGATTCGACATAGTAGTGAAACTAAATTTCGGTGAAAATACCTACGACAAATCGATAAATTCTGTAAATAAAGTACAAATAATGTAAACATAGGATACAAACTTACCCGAATTTAATTATCGCCGTTCATTTGTAAATACCGAGAATCTTATCAAATCGACAAATTAATCGACAACTAAGATCAACAAATCAACCGGAAATCGACAATCCAAGATCGTTTATCGACTTAATATAAAATAAATAAATCCATGCGCCATTACAACAGACATACACGCTTCAACATCCAACCACGGCATTATCGATTACCAAATTTTCTCATAACATAGATTTTTGTTTTTAGCCGAACTCGTAAGGTGACATTTCATAACTTCCCTTGATTAATTTAATCTTCCTGACATTAGAAACTTTTAATTAATGGCCATCATAGTCGTCATCCTTAAAGAACTCCATCAATCAAAGTTAGTTAATTAACAATTGTACCTTACCATACTAAACGTCGAGCCGGTGGATTGTGAATAAACTTCTGTTAAAACCTTAAATGTCCATCACCCTATTGGTTGTAGTAACGGAGTGTCGCTGTATTTAAAAATTATTATAACCATTATAAGAAAGGAAATATAGGAGAGTCATGAGCTAGGATAGTTAACTAAATAGGTTATATCATAAACTTATAGAGAAACAGTCGTACTTATTCCATTTGAAGAATGCAGTAATAATTAAAGTTTTAACGGAATTTGATAAGGTTTAGGTTTCGATAATTCAAATTGCAATATCCCATTTATTATTTAATCGATTATTAAAATCAAGCGGACGATTTAAATAAATTAACTTTCACTCCTTTACACGCAACTATCTGACCATGACGATATTTCAGAAGAAGACATGCCGCTCGATTGGACCTCTACTCAGGTGACCGACGAACAGTGTCAGAAGAGAGCACAGCCAACAATAGAAACTATTAAGGAGCTTCAACCAAGGCGGCCATATCCCACCACTTGGCGGCTGTTAGGCTTCGAAAGGGACCCTTGTTGGTCCAATGGACAGCGGTACCCTGCCGAAGAAACCCTCGAACACGCGCGGAACCTCCTCACCCAATGGGAAAGGGTGCAGGAGCAAGTGGACCTGAATGTGGTCAAAGCGAGGATGTACCTCGCGAATGTCGAAGAGGACATCCTCGCCGGGCGTATTGCAGAGGCCCATCCACCTCGCCCGGTCCGCGATACCCGACGGCCATTCCCAGTTTCGCCTCGGAAGAAGGGCTTGAAGAGACCATTCATCGACGGACCCTAATTTCTCGAACCAATGACATGAAAAACAAGTCGTGTATTAATGTAATTAAGTTTTAAAAGAAATCTTCGTTAATTGTCGTTCGTTTTAATCCTTTGCATGAATAGGTCCATTTTGATAATTATGTTTGCGATAATCATAACTACTAATTTTGTAAATCCGTAAAGAAATTTAAAGATTTTTGTTCATTATAGCAATGACAACTACCCAAATCCTACAAACTGAATTGGATCACGCTAGGAGCGCAAATGCGGATCTCCTTAACCAAATACTCCAGATGACGCGAGAAGTGCAACACATCAAAGCAACCTGGTCCGACCCGAAGAAGATGAAAACTCTGTATCTCAAGCTAACAGCAGCGCAAAAAGGTTGGGCAGAGGAGCGACAGCTCAATCAGAGCCTGCGCACTCAATTTTCCACGCTACCCTTTCCCTCTCTTTGTCCTTAAGATCTATGTATGTTCATGTTATATTTTATGAGTTCCCACTGGACTACTCGGTGTTAGTGATTTTGAGCCGAATGTTGTTAAAAAATTTGTCGATTTTATCGAAATTAAGTACAAAAAAGTTGAGCCAAAAGACCCTCTCTCAAGCTACTCTCTTTCGCTATTTACTTCAATGATTTGACGTTTGGGTTCCTGCGTTCTCACGCTGGAACCTTCACGGGCACGACCTATTGGCGGACTTACACCGCACTTACACAGTTCGATAGGGTGTTTTATTTTACTATCTTGCGATATGTTTTGTCTGTGGGCCGAAAAAGAAATGAATGAAAATTACCAGATCAATTGGGTAAAAGCCTCAAATGCGTGAAATAATTGTCGGAAGTTTGTAAGCATATAATAGAAATTCATAGTAGCATAATTCATAATTCATCATCTTTTGAAAAGTCATAGTATCACAATTCGCAATTCATAGCATTTACAGCACCGGTCTACCAATCAACAAGTTCGCAGTCATTCATGCAGTTAGCTGCAACGCAAACCACTACGATCAGTCTCCAAGTGAGACTGAAAATCAATATTTCAACCAAGTTGAATATAATACTGCAAAGTAGTTGTGTTAATTTGTGAAAACACATCAGTATATATACCTATAATTTGGCCTTAACCTTGCGTGTTATTTTTATTGCGATTAAACAAAATTTAACCTTGAAATTATTGGTGTTATCTAAATTTAATTATTATTAATTTCTTAATTTAAATTGGCAATTTATATTTAACATTTTTAATTAAATTTATTCAGCTAAAAATATTTTATTTTTATTCATTTAATTCATTAATTTTTACTTTTATATAAATGGTCATTTTACGGTCAAATTTTCTTATTATTATGTTATTTTTTATGTAGATTTCGTGCGGTTCTTGATGTATTTTGTATTTATTTTATTTTACTTTTATGTTTTTGATTTTATATTTATTTATATTCTCTCAGATTTTAAAGTGTTTAGTTAGTGTTGTATATTGTATTTTAAGTTATCTTGGTGCTGGGTTTTCGTGCTGTATTACTGATGCATTTAAACAATTCTCAAGGCTATTTGTGTTCTGGCCCAACACTACTATAAACATAAATAAAAAGTGCTTATTTGCAAAGGTAAGATCACCACAAATACCACCCTCATAAAAGTTATAAATTTCCACGTCTTGCAATTGGTTTATTTTAAGTTATTATAATAAGGTAGCACAATGTTTGTTTCTATATCTGACACTTTTTTCAAAAATTCATAAACACGGTTTTGAGTAATGAAATGATGGTGACTTAAAATTTTAGTGAAATTGTTGGTAATAAGAGTCCATCAGAAATTGGCAAATGTATTTATTGATGCACAAAATCTTTTGGTAAAATAGATACAAAATCCGCACAGATAACGAACGGAGTTTTTATCGTTTTTGACCAGTTTTTTAATTCCAAATTTATATCTTTATTTAATGTATATAGTAATGTTTATAGTAATGTATATAGTGTAGTACCCAAATTATTTTTCTTACATAACTCTTGATGTTTTTCAAAGGCTTTTGGCTTTTGAAATCCATTTCAACATCGTTCACACCATTTTCAACAAATTCGAAACTTATAATCTCAGCTTTTATTACAATTCATCGACGATTGTAGATTAGTTACTGCTGTATAATGATATCTTTCATGATCTTTTATCAATAATAAATAATAATACAACCCCCCTTCTTGGCTTACGTAATATTATATAATATCTGACCTCTGTCCACGCTATTACTACCTGGATATTGATTTTTGTCCACTGTTGCCAAGTTGCCTGACGATTATGGCACGTGCCCACTGATCAGTCATTAACGGAGACACACTTATTACACACCGATTACCTAACCCTTATTATGTCACGTAGTTGTGGATCAACATACAGATTCACACTTATTTTGTCCCATAGTTGTTTACCAACACACCGATTACCTAACTGTTATTATGTCACTCAGTTGTGGACCAACACACTCACCTACATTCTAGAACCTTCCACACACATACCACATTCCACAACCCTACCTTCTAGAATCTCCATGCACTTACTTCTAGGACCTACCGTTCTTAAACCGTTCACACACATACACACCAACCAACGATCACCGATTAACACAGATCCGTACCCATCCACACCTATCCACACCCATCATCTCCTAACACGCCTACTATTACGTCTACGACTAAATCGTAGACTTAACCAAATCACTCACTAGTACTATTCATATTATTATTATACACCTTACTTCATAGAAACTTAAGAGTTTTGTTTACCTAATTGATTTATGTTACTTGCATGTGATATATTAAAAATTATAATTACATGAAATTTTCAATTGTTAATTATATTATTACATAAAAAATTATAAAATAATCATTAAACATAACAAAATCACTCACTAATACTATTCATATTATTATTATACAATATTTTAAGTATATTACGTAATAATTCTATCAAAATAATCATACAACTTTAATAATTTTCATGAAAATTTAAGTTTACAACAATTAAAGTATATTGATAGTTTATTTAATTAAAAATAAGTCACTCAAAACTTAAATTTGAACACTGGATTTACAAAATTCAATATTTTAAGAAAATAATTCATAAAGCTTAAAATTTCAACAAAATTATACAAAATTTACTTTACCAATTTCTATAAAATTTAAAATTTACAGCAAATAAAATATACAGATTTATATTCTAATTAAAAAAATTAATTTTGAAAATAAAAAATAATTCGGCCACGATAGGATTTGAACCCCTGACTCGACGAATTATTAAATTTCTAATAATAATAATAATAATAATAATAATAATAATAATAATAATAATAATAATAATAATAATAATAACAATAATAATAATAATAATAATAATAATAATAATAATAATAATAATAATAATAACAATAATAATAATTTTTAAAAGTAAACAACTGATGATTTCTCGTCCCTATTCTCGTTTGAGAAACAGAAAAAGTTGTATAGTTTCTATAACAATCAAGAGAAGAAAGATGCTTTATTTCAGTTTAAGTAATTGCCTTTGCTTTATTACTTTCAGTTTCACCTAAAAGACTATAGCATTTTGGTCGTAAGAAAACCCATTCCTTATATCCAAGTCCCTTACTCTCATCTTTGAATTTACCTATTACTGAGTCAATTTTTCTTGAATACAAAGGATGACTAGGATCATAATTCGAAGTTTTCAAAAGATTATCCGAAACCATTGCAGGTAAAAGAGTACTTGATTTACAAATTCATTCAAGTTCATCCGACTATATAAATTATTAGCGATGCCATCAACTAAATTCGTTGTAACAACTATTTTAGATTTAGTGTTTTTATGAAAATAAGTCACTAGGTTTACAATTGAAAGTCACTGGACTCACTAAATAAATTGATAAAGAATAATCGATCCATGAGTTTTAGATCAATATTTTTTAAAAATTCACACATACTGGATTAATTAATGCTAAATAAATTCACACAATTAATAATAATGCTATTGATAATAATAATTTAACTTTCACAACAATAAAAAAGACAAACAATTTTTCACACGTAAATTTATTACAAACACGTATTTGGTAAACATTGTCAATATCAGTCAAGTGGATACTAATGATATCTAAATAAACTTTTGTTTTTAATAAAAGCTTTCAAAATATCTAAATACTAATTAAAAATCATCATTTTTAGTGTTTACCAAAACGTGTAAAATTAGATTTACATTCATTAACAACATGTTAATTAACCGATAATTTCGGACATTAAAGCTTTATGTTACCAAAAATTGATTAAATAACTATTAAAAATTCATAAGGTCTTATGTGATACCTATTAAATTTTTCAATACTTTATGATTCAAACTAGGTATATTATAATACTTTTCGATAAATTTATGAATAAACTATTACATGAATTGTTATAAAGTTATTTAAAAGGTTAAGAATTTTAACCCTATGTAAAAAAATAGGTAATAACTTTAACCCTAAATAATGAAAGAAGTAACAATTTTAACCCAAAATAATGCAATATTTAATAATTTTAACCCTAAATAATAAAAGAAGACACAATTTTAACCCTAAAAGATGAAAGAGGTAATAATTTTAACCCTATGTGATATAAAGTTATAACCTTATGTAAACCGATAATTACTAAATACCAAGTATATTATAACACATGTCTTTAATAAAGAGTAGTTGCATATATTAAAATTGAATATATTAAAATTATTACAGTTTTCTTGAAAATAATTTCAAAACGTACAAACTATTTTTCAATAAAAATATTATTAAACTAAAAATAGATGAAAAGTTGAATAGATTTATCGATATATTTTTTGTAATTTTTCTTGAAAATAATTTGAAAACGTACAAACCATATTGAATTTTTCAATAAACTTATTATTTAACTAAAACCGGTTGTTGAAAATACTAATAAATTTATTAATTAAAATAATTACAGTTTTCATGAAAATAATAATTTGAAAATGAAAGTATAGAATACTTGATTTTAATTGGTTAATTCTATTTATTACCAATGACAACGACTCAAATTAATTCAAATTAAAATTTTAAGGTTCTAAAACAGTACTTTATCACTTCAAATTATTTTGTAAATATTATTGGTATCGCATTAATTAGTTGATAGGAAATCATACTATTCAATCAGACATAATTTCATTAATCTTTTTAAATAAATCAACAAAACAGACGTCTTTTAAAATTATTATAATGTTGAACTTGCTGCTAATCACCGATAATTAACATATTTCATTTAAAACTTATCCGAATCTAATTATATGCATTGTAAAACGCTACAATTACCATAATTCATTACTCTAATGTTTCCTTATAAAGAATACTTCAACAATGTTTCCAAATCTTTACATGTAAAATTTGTAATTATAACGATTCAAGCAAAATCAAATAGATCGACTAGAAAATTTTCATGTACAACAAATATTGGTTAAATTGACTATCCGAAGTCGTAATTTATGGTTACCATACAATAAAAATTTGCCTCTATAAAAATATACTAATTATTCCTATTAAAAGTTTAACAATTTATTGAACTACACATACTTTTTTTCAATACAAAATGAATTTAACAGAATTAGAAAAAAATATTTGTTAGCATATTGATAAAAATTAATAACCTTTAATGTCCAAATGGATATCCAACCACCTTAAACTCTTCGATAAAATTTTAATGAATTTCTATCATAGTAGCAATAAACATCGAAATACCACAAATCATCGGCAAAAAAGGATAAATCTACTCAATCCTTGAATTCGTCTTCGATTCACCTAAAAACTATAATTACTATCATGTTACCAGTAAAGATTGCATTAATAAGCTACAATTTACTGACAATAATTCCACATATAAAGCTAAATTATTGATTTCTCTACACATACTTTACATTGGATTTAACCACTAAAGTTATAGTAACTGTAATTTAATGAATTACCACATTGAAATTTGTTTACATAAATCCTGCAATAGCTAGATTTATTAAAATGCAGTACGATTCTTTAATGAATTTCTCTTACACTCAATAGTAATACCTGGATTGATGAACGCTGATATCTCAACAAATATTTGATTAAGACTCCTCAATCGTAACCAATTATTAAACTTTTCACCTTTAATTCGTAAATTACTGATCATTTTACGTAAAACTCTACATTTATCTGTACATACTTGATATTTAACCATAATATCCTCCTTAAAATTGATATATTACTGATAATTTTCATGTAAAATCTAACATTAAATGATTATTTCTACTCAAAATCTACCTTTGATTAATTTCGTTTAACACTGTATAATATGAAATTACTCATACTGATATCCAAATTATTATTTAGTCATAATTAATCGATTAAATATCTCACTCAATATTTCCCTTATTAATTTACTACATCTAAACTCGATATTCCAACTTGTAAAGCATACTAGAATTGATCAAAATCCCAATCCATAGTGATAAATCTAACCTTTCCATTATATCTAACACTCAGAAATATTCATACTTTGGAATATGATACAGTTCTCTTAAAAGTTTACATCAAATTCTCAATAAATTCTTTAGTAATATCAATTGACATTCGATTAGATATAAAATTCATGAAAACTATATCGAGAATCCTAAATTTAAACTATAATATTTAACAGGCTCTATATTATACTAAGTTAACATACATGATAAATTAATATACTTGCTATTATTCAATACCTTATTACAAGTTTAGTCTAATTAAACACAATTTCCATATTGATAAAAGACAAATAAATAGAGCCATTTAACGATGTATGCGATAAAAAATATTTAATCGAATATCTAAAGTTGATAACTAACAATTAAATAACCAAAGACGTAGTATTTTCTAATTGAATACTAAAATTAAATAATTCTGAAATATAATTTCTTAATAGTTTTAATGTCCAAAATTTGGTTCATTTAATTTTCTTAATCAAATTTTCCCTCTAAATAATTACACAAATTTCTAAATAAGCATCATTTGCATATATGTATCCTCGAATACAGCATGATGACGCAATCTTTTTCGGTAGTGCAAGCTCAATTTGCATCAAATCAATTGCATAATAGTTCATCAGAACTGGTTATTTTCAAAACAATTCTAGAAAATCAGATAATTTGTTCTCGCCAATTATTGGATTTTATCTCTCAAAGATCAAACGGAGATTATCAATTGCCACTTTCGGCGAAGCCAATTCATCCAGATGTATCGTTGGATTTACTATCAAAGAAATCGACCGGTGATAATCAATTGCCACCTTCAACGAATACAATGGATCCTGAAGAATCGTTCGACGAATTTGATAAAGAAGCACTTTCAAACAAAATATTACCACTTTCGGCGAAGCTAATGGAACTTGAAGAGCATATTTTGAGAATGAATAGTAAGTTTGATATTGTTTTGAGTAAATTGAGTAATTCTGATTTTAATGATAATAATTGTAATTTAAATATACAAATAAAATTAATTTCGAAAATAATGCTGACTTAAATATCTCATCTAATTATAATCTTGTTTCAGAAAATGTCTTAAATAACTATAATAAGGAATCATCAGTTGATGAATTATTTAATGATACTGAAAAAGTTTCAAATGCAGAAAATAGTCCTTTAAATCCTATTAATACACAGTTTAAAATTTTAAAGTTACTGTAAGTAAGGATGCTTTAAATATGAAAAGATTTAACTCCAATTACCTTCCACGTATTTTAAATAAAAATGAGCGTCGTGATATTATTAATAATTATCCATGCTTCATAAGTTTATTGAAAAAGAAAAATTCTAAGACCAAGGTTGATCTTATTAATTATGAACTTTTATTGATTAATAAATCGAAACTTAATTTTAAAATAAAAGATTGTGATAGTTTATTCTATAGAAATGGCAATTTCTGTGTTTCAATCAAGTTAAGTGAAATTAAAAAAACAGATGCTACTAAAAAGATAATTACAAAATCAACAAATTTTCAAAATAAAAATAAAACCATTATTTGCAACCTTATTAATACAGATAATTATTGTTCCAAGCTGATCAAACCTTCATTAGCAATAAAGAAATTTTTATTTTCTCGTAAATTAGCCGAAAAAGTTTCTATTAAAAACGAACTGCATAAAGGAGCTGTCATTAATAAAACTTTGGATAATTTAAAAATTTCAAAAACAATTACCAAACTTTCTTGTAAAATTTGACTTAAAATATGCTGATGTCGACTTTATTATGAAAGATCTTTTAACTTCTGAAGATGCTGATAATTAATCTTTTAATATTGGTCCATCTAATTTAACAAGATTGCAGCTTAATAAACTTTATTTTGATTTTCCAGAGATTAAAGAAATGCGCTTTACTGAAGGCATGCACAAAGATTCTGATAAGATAAGTAGTTTAATTAATCATTTAAAGTTAAATAAAGAATTTCTAAAACATATTTCATTTTCTGGTGGTAAATTCATTATAAATCAAATAAAATAGAACCCGATTTAAACAATTATTCTGACGTTATGTTAAATCTTGAATTATTCGACTTATTTAAGATATCTAAAGACGATATAGAACTTGAGAGGCTTATTTCATTACCTGCTTCTTCAAATAAAATTGTTGAAATAATTTTCCACCTAAATTATTTAAACTTAAAGGGTAATATAAAATATTTTAGTAACATAACACATGGTACTTATGTTTTAAATTATTTCCGTAATGTTTTACTATTACATTCTATTATTGATAGTGAAAAATGCAATTTGTTGATAATTGATACTCTTGAAATATGGGGGTCTGAATTAACTGATCAAATTCCTTCTACGTCCTATTTTAAATGTATTTGTTAAGAAAAACTAATTAAATATAAAAAGTGGTTACTTAATTATAAAATTGATAAGTTAAAAAATATAATTTCACCCCTTACAATTAAAAGAATAAATAATTTATTTAATAAATTAATTTTGGAAAAGACTAACCGATTGAGTATGATAGACTCGCTTCTTACTTACATCAATGATTTTCGTCCTGAAAGAGACGATAATGTCACAGTTACGGCAAAACGATTATTATATTTTGTTATTAGAGATAAGAAAAAACTTCTACTTAAAAATAGAAAAATGATGACTAGACAAAATCTAAAAGTGTCAAAGGCAATGTCCAAGTGAAGGTACGTGCCAGCATCAGTCTTAGAATCTGCCATAATCTCTGAAGAGACTGATGCAGTATGCACTAAATTAAAAAATACTAAACTTTGTGATCTAAAAGTGTGGTTTACCGACGATGACATTGACCAATACCTTGAACGGCAAATCAGTAATCCTATATTTGCACATTTACTGTGCTTTATTATTAGTATTCTATCTTCAGACATTAAAGAAAATATTATCTCAATTCCAGATGCAGTATTTAAAGCTGAGATTATTCTTTGTCCGCTAAATATAAACAATGCCCATTGGATTTTATTTGTGTACAGCAAATTGTTGCATGAGTCATATTTTATTGACCTAATATTTGCAAATAGAAATCTGTTTAAAAATAAACAAGCTACTCTTAAGATTAACATTGCTTTAAATAAGATTTTCAAACTTCAAGTGGCTTCAAATTGTCACCCTTTCCAAAATCTTATATATCAAGAGAACAGTTTTGATTGCGGTCCTTTTAGTTGTGCTTATGCAATTCTTATAAGTCAAGGTTTGTACAATTTTCCTAACAATTTTATTGATGGGATAAGACGAGAGGTGCGTGATTTCCAAATTTTTGGATCAAACAAAGTATCCCAAGTTATCGGTGGGGGCCTTCCTAAAAATAATCTGATGGGAATCAATTTTAAAAAAGCAATTGCGCTTACGCTTGAAAAACAAAAACGAAACATCAATAACAGTATTGACATTAAATTAAAATTTCAAAATTCATGTGTGTCATTCCTCTTAAGTAAATTGTTTAAAAGCAATACTAATATACTTGTTCTTTCCCCAGATCTAACTTCGTTCTTTTGGGTTTCATAATGTGTACTGCTATTCTTGACGATTGTACTCATTATTCGAATGAACATTTGAATTATAAGTGCCTCAAAAACACGAAAGTTGTATTTGCCATTTTCGCTCCACCAAAGTCTCGGGAAACACTAATGGTAATTGATTATAACACTGACGAGCATTACTTCCTGGATCCAACAACACTTGATGTCAGCCTAAACTATATATTTACTTGTAAATTATTAGTTACTAAAATAAATGAAATAAGAAACTCACGTGGTTGTGCCATTAGAGCAGGCAAATGTCCACATGATGTTCGTGATTCAGGTTTGCTCAGTAAAATTCTAACATGTGCTTTCATCAACAACTATGCGCGTGATATGTCCCTTGATAACATTAATTTGAGAAAAATAGCAAGAATTATCAACTCTGTTCTTCCAATTGTTTCTGAGATCATTAACAAAGTAAAGAGAAAATTTTAACAAATGCAAAAGAAACAATTAAATTTGACATACAACAGCGTAAAAATGAATTTATTATTAGTTTTGAAAAGGTTGATGTTAACCAAATAGTTGAAAGCATTATTCGACAAATTCCTCACTTAAACAATTTCACTGAAATTAAATCACACGAACCATACCTAGGAAGTAAACAAAACTCAAATATTATAAGTAAATATAAAAGTAGATCAGAATTTTTAATTAATATGAAATTAACTTTTTATAAAATTATTAATGACTTATCAGTCACTGTCAGGCCTGAAATTCAGGATATTCTGAACCAATTTAGCCACGAGGACCCAGTATCGAATTCATGGAATAAAATTCTTAAAGATTGTGGAAGCACGACAAATGTTCTCAATCTTGTAGATATATTACCGTTTGAAATTATTTACGAATTAAAAAGAGCTGATAACACTTCACCGGGTATTGATGGTATTCAATACAAAGATCTTGCTCTTCTTGACCCAGAAGGTATCTTGATAAGTTTCCTGTTTAATAAAATCATCAGTAGTAAAATTATTCAGACTAGCTGGAAAACTTTCAAGACTATATTATTTCCGAAACCTGATAAGACAGATAATTATTATAAAGTTTCATCTTGGCGACCAATAGCTCTGCTATCTGTTATTTATAAAGTCTTTGTGTCTATTTTAACTACACACCTAACATCATGGGTGATTTGTAACGATATTTAGCATATTGGGCAAAAAGGTGGCTCTGTTCATTAAGATTGTGTCGAGCACAATTCAATACTTTCTTCTGCACTTGAGCATTCTAAATATAGCAAAGATTCCCCATTAGCTATTGTTTGGTTAGATATTAAGTAGAAACATATGAGGACTATGCCCCGTGGATATTTGGCTTGAAAATAAAACAGAGACCCTCTAAAAGGTTTTTTTCGGGGGGAGGGGAGTAGTGGGATAGCGACCCTCTAGCTCACAGGTCATCTAGCTCACATAACCCCCCGGCAACAAAAAATTTATTTCTAAGTTTAAAAGTACAAATTTTTTGTAGAACAAAGACAATAACTTATTCTAGGTCATTAGATGTCTCATCAAAATTTTTCAAAAGGTCATTTAAACAAAGACCATGACTCATTCAAGGTCATTTAAACAAAGACCATGACTCATTCAAGGTCATTGGATGACTCACCATATTTTCTCAAGGTTATTTAAACAAAGTCCATGACTCATTCAAGGTCATTGGATGATTCATCATGATTCATCAAGGTCATTTAAACAAAGACCATAACTCATTCAAGGCCATTGGATGACTCCTCATATTTTTTCAAGGTCATTCAAAAGTAGGTCAAGGTCATTGAATGACTCATCAAATTTTTTCAAGGTCATATTATTTTTAAACCTTTTTTAATTTTAATTTACTACTTATTTTTTATAAGTAGTATTTATTTTGTAAAATTACTTTATTATTATTTTACTTTTTTTTATAAGTAATGTTTTAATAATATTATAAAACTTTAATTATTATTATTATTAATATTTTTATTATTATTAATATGCTTATTACTTATAAAAACTTTTATTAATATTATTCTATTATTACTTATAAAAACTATTATTATTAATATTATTATCACTTTTTATTATTCTATTATTACTTGTAAAAACTTTTATTATTATTATTATTACCTTTTATTATTCTATTATTACTTATAAAATCTTTTATTATTATTATTATTACTTTTAAAAAACTTTTATTAATATTATTATTATTAATTTTTATTAATAATAATGATATATATATATATATATATATATATATATATATATATATATATATATATATATATATATATATAATAAACAACTACATAAAAAAAAACAAAAAACAACTACATAAAACAATGAATTATTAATAATAAATACATTAAAATTTTTTTTTTACATGTAAAACAAATATAAAAAATATAAAGTTATATTTCGCGTTTCGTCACGCTGCGGCTTTGGCATGAAATAATAATAATAATAATATTATAAAAATGTAAATTTTAAAAATGAAAATTATAACAAATAAATTATAAAAATTTCATCTAAATTTTATAATAAAAATGAAAACTATTACAAGTTTTCCAAATAAATTAACAAAAACTGCTTTTTAAAAAATATTTATTAATCAGATAACAACACATCATCAATATCAATGTTATCTTCGTTAAAACTTAAACCATAGAAAAGCTGCCCATAATCTTCATTATCGCTGATTTCTGTAGAGTCATCAAAACTGGGGCTCGAACCACCGAAAAGCGGCTCATCAAAGAAATTAACTATTACTTGGTCACTATCTATTGCATCAACCCCAAAAATAATGCCCAAATGCGATACTGGTATTTTTCCCCATCCATAATCGCTTATCATCGTTATTATTCAAAGCGATTTTACTGTTTCTAAATGTATACAGCTGATGGTTCCGCATTCCTATCCTACTTTGAGGTACTGTGAATACTACATTTTTATTGTAGCAGTCCAAATACGACTGATGTTTGATGTCAGTCCCCAACAACTTCACCCCCTTAGCCCTCATTGTATCAGATTTACCTAATAAACTATAGCACTTGGGTCTTAAGAAAACCCACTCCTTATACCCAAGACCTTTACTTTCATCTTTAAATTTTCCTATCACAGAATCTAATTTCCTCGAGTATAAGGGATGTGATGGGTCGTAATTTGAGGTATCTAAAAGGTTGTCTCTTATCATTGCCGGCAAAAGAATGTCAAGCTTACAGTGCTTAACCTCAACGAAAAACAAATCAGTGTCGCCGGCAACGATATTAATATCACAGTTAAATTCCGTCAGTTAGAGTCCGTCAGTTGCAACCCCTCCCCCCACTAGCTTACGTAATTATTACGTAACATTTGACCTCTGCACGCGCTGATGCTACCTGGAGATTGACCTTTGTCCACTAGTTGCTACCTAGTAATTGACCTTTGGTGATTACATCACTTGACCACTGGTCACTTATTAAGTCACTGGTCACACTTATTAAGTCACTGGTCACACTTATTATGTCACTACTCGGAGACTAGTTACCTAACTGTTGTTATGTCACGTAGTTGTGGACCAACACACCTACCTTCTAGAACCTTCCACACACCTACCAACTTCCACACACCTACCTTCTAGAACCTTCCACACACCTACCTTCTAGAACCTTCCACACACCTACAATCTTAAACATTTCACACACACATACCAACCACACCGATCCACACCGATCCACACCGATCCACACCGATCCGCACCGATCAGTACCCATCAGTACCCATCAGTACCCATCAGTACCCATCAGTACCCATCAGTACCCATCAGTACCCATCAGTACCCATCAGTACCCATCAGTACCCATCAGTACCCATCAGTACCCATCAGTACCCATCAGTACCCATCAGTACCCATCAGTACCCATCAGTACCCATCAGTACCCATCAGTACCCATCAGTACCCATCAGTACCCATCAGTACCCATCAGTACCCATCAGTACCCATCAGTACGACTAAGTCGTAGACTTAACAAAATCACTCACTAGTACTATTGGTATTATTATTATACTTTTTACTTCATATAAACGTATGAGTTTCGTTTACCTCATTGATTCATGTTACTTACATGTGATATATTAAAAAATTATATTTACATGAAATTTTCAATTGTTAATTATATTATTACATAAAAAATTATAAAATAATCATTAAAGATAATAAATTAAGATCAAACTCGTCTTAAAAATAAATGTTCAATTCTAAATTATTTAGCTTACTGACTATTTTGTTAGTAGTATATTACATAACAATTTTATCAAAATAATCATAAAACTTTAATAATTTTCATGAAAATTTAAGTTTAAAAGCACTATAGTATATTGATAGTTTATTTAATTAAAAGTCACTCAAAACTTAAATTTGAACACTGGATTTACAATATTTTAAGAAAATAATTCAACAAGTTTAAAATTTCAACTTAACTAAATGTAAAAAATTAAATTATATAAGATTTACTTTACCAATTTCTATAAAATTTTAAATTTACACCAAATAAAATATACAGATTTATATTCTATTTGTTGGGTTTTGGATTATTTCAAGTCGGTTCTCTCTGACTCCTGGTGTTCTTTAAATTAAAACAATGAACGACCCAACGTATATTGAAACAACAGGTTCACAATTTATTTTCACGCTACAATGACCAATCAAAGTTTATACGATTCTCTGCTCGGCGTTGATGCTTTGCAAACAAACAATATTCACCTTTTGATCCTTTAGTTCTGTTGACTCTCGTTTTCCTTGGTTTCTGTTTGGTTTGATCCCTTTTCGCCTTTCCGTATTCTTAATTCTATTTCTTCTTTTCCCTACTTCCCTAATTCGTTTATCACTTTTCCTACAGTCTGATTCTTCGAACCCTAGCTGAGGCAGAATGCCGATTTTCTCTGATTTTCCCTTTGCTTATATACTCCTCGAAATCAGGATGACAAATGGTTATTGCCGAGCCAATCTTTCGTTTGACATTTTCTCCTACGTGTTTGCTTCGGCTGTCATCCATAATGGTCCAACGAATCCAGATAATTAATGGCCCTACCGGTCTTCCTACGCGCGCTATCTTCTCCTTACTCTTTTCCCATTAATCATTGTGTCAAGCTAATGGGCCCAAATCTTCCTTTTGTTTGCCTTTCTTCTTGTTTACCTAGCTCGGGTTTCCTTCATCTCTCGGGTTCTCCATTGGCTCGGGTTTCCCATTAGCTCGGGTTTTCCATTAGCCAATTAATTAATTAATTAACGTTTTCTGTTTTCATACATTTGAATGTTTTTAAACCCTTTCTAACCCTTTTCTGATAAATCCCTAACCGTCATCTTGTTGACCATTAGCTAATCTATAACTGTCCCGTTTTTCCCATTCGATTTCGATGATTTTTCCATTTATTGATTTTTCTCGGATTTCCGGATTCTCGCCTTTCGTAATTGCTTTTTGCATTTTCTAATACTGTTTCCATCGCACTTTCCTTTACTATTAATTCTGTGCACGATCCCGCTTTTATTTGCCTTTTTTCTTCGCTTACTTTCCATTTGAATTATTATCCTAAATTTTATTTAAATTTTTAATTTTAATTTACAGACCTCAACATATCTCCCCCCTTAAAAAATTTTTTCGTCCTCGAAATCTATGTTTTGCTGTGATTATGTATTATTATTATTATTATTATTATTATTTTTATTATCATTTCTTACTTTATATTATTTTAATGATATATAATAATATTATATTATAAAATTTAAAATATTTAGTCATTTAACTATTGTTTTAATGTCAAATTTGACAACTCATAATTCTAACATTGTATTTTTTTCAATTTTTAAATGAAAGATTTGAAAATTATTTTTAATAATGTTACATTTCATAATTTATTAACTTAAAATAAATAAATTTTTAATTAATTTCTTGAAATTGAGTTATAATAACAATATTTATCGGGTACTTGTCACTAAATGGTATCATACTAATAAATCATAAAGTCTTATTATAAATTAATATCTTTAAAAATATTTAGTTTATCTTGAAGCAAAATAATATCGAATCCATTTTATAAAATAAAATCTAATTTTTCATCTTATTATAAATTAATATCTTTAAAAATATTTAGTTTATCTTGAAGCAAAATAATATCGAATCCATTTTATAAAATAAAATCTAATTTTTCATCTTATTATAAATTAATATCTTTAAAAATATTTAGTTTATCTTGAAGCAAAATAATATCGAATCCATTTTATAAAATAAATCTAATTTTTCATTTCTCAAAAATAATTTATGTCACTGGTAGTTGGTGTATGAGGATTTGCTTGAAGGAAGCGCACTGATACAAAAAAAGAACACAAATGTTAGAAATGACCTATTTTCAGATTCCCAGTGATAATGATAGAAAATGATTGGTGAAAATAAATACAAGCTGCAGAATATTTCCTACCTAAATATGGCTGTGATATTTGAAAATAAATACAAGCTGCAGAATATTTCCTACCTAAATATGGCTGTGATATTTTTCATTCTCATCTCAGTCGAATAAAATTGTGGAAAATTCTTCATTTAATATATAAGAAATTTATGGGGGAAAATTGAGTCTACTCCACTCAGATAACTGTATACATATTTATTTATATAAATTAAATAGTAAATCGATAAATGACAACTAGGAATATACTAGATAGGCAGTAAACAAGTTATGTACAGGGTAGGAAATTAAATCCCTGATTGGATCATATTTTGCATCGATAACTGGCAACTAGGTCGGCATGTAATAAAAGGCAAAGACTATTTAAGGAAATTTGTTCGATTCGTGGCCATTTTGTACTATTTTAAAGTTAGAACGAATTTTTAACAAATTATTAATAATGGTGGTAATTTATACGATTAATTTTTTTAAATAAATGTTATCTAGAGAGAATGCATTAGCATACATGTGGGTCAAGCTGGAGTTCAAATGGGTAATGCTTGCTGGGAGTTGTATTGTCTGGAACACGGTATACAACCAGATGGACAGATGCCTAGTGATAAAACTGTTGGAGGAGGTGATGATTCTTTTAACACTTTCTTCAGTGAAACAGGGACTGGGAAGCACGTCCCACGCGCGGTTTTCATTGATCTAGAACCTACAGTAGTTGGTAAAGTTATTCTTAAATGTATTAAACTAACTAAAATGTTTTATTAGACGAAGTAAGAACTGGTACATAAGTGATTAGTCGTAATATCGTTTCTTTAGCTATATTTTTAAAACATTTATTTAATTTAGAAATAGATGAAGCCAAATCGAAACTAAAGTCAGCCAAAGTCATTTTCGTTTTGGGTTAGTTTTTACACTTGAAATTATTTGGAATTAATTCGTCTTTAATTTTTTTTATAAATTTCACAGTTTCAAATTTAAATTGTTAATATGGTCCGGGAAGTGGAAAAGGAAGGTGTGCGGTTGCTATGTGCTGCTATGTGTTGCTATAGTCGTGTTGTAAAGACGATCAATTAATTGATTTTTAAAAATAAATCTCGTTAATATTAATCAAATCTAGGTGGTCCGGGAAGTGGAAAAGGAACCCAATGTGAAAAAATAGTTAATAAATATGGTTTTAATCATTTGTCCAGCGGTGACTTATTACGAGAAGAAGTAGAATCAGGCTCAGAAAGAGGAAATAAACTTAGAAATAATGGAAAAAGGAGAACTTGTTTCATTAATAAGATATTTAATTTAATTTATGATTCTTAATGGAAAAAGGAGAACTTGTTTCATTAGTAAGATATTTAATTTAATTTATGATTCTAACTTATTGTATTAATTCTAATAAATTACAATTTAAGTCTTGAGTAATATTATTCGCTGCAATATTAGTTTAAATTCTTTACTTTTAGAAATTTCAGCTTAGATTTTGTTCAGTTTTTTAAATATTTTTTTTTTTTTTTGGACGATTTAAAACATTTATAAACAATGTATATTGTACGGTAATACTTTTATACTGAAATTGTCAGTTACTTTGTTGTTAGTGGCATACCTAGAGTAAATGACGCCTATGACAAACACCGATCTTGCGCCCTCTCCGATGATAGGTTACTTACGTTTTATTTTCTAAAAAATACTTTAGAATTGGGTAAAATAATCACACAAATTAAATATATTAACACTTTTAATTGCATTTCTATTTTTTTTTTTTTTCATCATTATTACCATTATTATTAATATTATGATTTTAAAAAGTTAATCTCCCCCGCACCGACCGACTCATGATATCACTTTGTTTACTCAGCCTGATAAGGTATCTGCGATGAACATTAATATTCCGAATGAATTTTTACTTATCCTGCGGTTTTTGACGTAGCCGATACTGATAGGCTCTATAATTAATTACCCTGTGGTTTCTTAACGTAGCCCGTGCTGATAAGCTTTCTAATTAATTACCCTGTGGTTTCTTAACGTAGCCCGTGCTGATAAGCTTTCTAATTAATTACCCTGTGGTTTGTTAACGTAGCCTGTACTGATAAGCGTTCTATATAAGTGTCTGCTTTACCACTTTTTGTTAGTTTTGTCTTGCCAATCTTGAAGTAAGCATTTTATATTTTATTTTTCTTTTTCATATTTTTTTTTTGAATTTTAGCAACGCCATCCCTCAATTACTATGGACGTAAGTGATTACTTGTCTTTTGTTATTTTTTGTTTTTGTGATTCTTTTTACCATGCTGTCCTCAACTACCCTCATAGTAACCGAACACTTGCAATCGCTGTCCAGGGTAGCCAAACCCCGGTGATTGCAAGTGCTCGTGTTGCTTATTAAATTAACTTATTGATGCTTATTAAATTAACTTATTTACTGTTTAATTTTAGTTCGTTAATTTGTTTATGCAACTACCTATACCACACTCATGTGTTGGGTCATATATTTTTTGATTTTCTGATTTTGTATTTATACTAAAAGCAAACTTCTAATTACAGCTACTCGTATTTTTCTGACAATTTTAGCCGTATTTATACTTATTAATTTATTACGTAATTCTTAAAATCAATTACTTCCCTACACTAATTATTTGTCGAGGGCGCCATGGTACGGAGTTTTACACAGTATTTATTTCATTTTTCTTTTCAAACCTTACTATTTTAGGCTGTCCCAGAACCTAAGTTTGAGCATCTCGATGTTATGCAATGGTTATTTGACTGCCATACTACCAGGTTTTTTTAATTTCTTTTTCAGGGTCCCTTTGCCACCGCGCCGAAAAGGATTGAAACGTACCTTTGCCTGTGTGGATACAGGCAGTAGGTTTGAAGGACGCCCGCCTTGCAATGTACGCAGGGAATGGGACTGTGGCATCCAAAGTCCCGTTCTGTTGGACTCTGATGACGAATAAATGTTCAGCATACCTTTGTTTTTAATTTATGCTATAAAGTGTGGGGTAATTGTGTCCCTCTTCGCGATTAGTCTTTGTTACTACTAATGTGAAATTATTCCTTACTTATTTATAATTTTGTTCTCTCGCCCCAGTAGGTTACCCATTGTTATATAGTTATGCTAATTCATTCATTACTACTCAGCCCTTTAATATTATTTATTTCTAATGTTCATTTAAGGTATCATTTCATTATTTGCAACATTTATTTGAGTTATTCTATTTGCTTTTGTTCATTTTTATCTATTATTCATTTATTTAATTTATCACTTTTTTTTTAATTATTTATTTATATCAATTTGTCTATTCATTTGATTATTTACTTGGTAATTTACTTATTTTTATTTAAACTATTATTTATCACTGCCAATTATTTCTTTATATCAATTTGTTTATTTATTTGATTATTTGTTAATTTACTTATATTTATTTACTATTATTTTTTTTTTCTCGAGGACGAAAAAACACTAACGGGTCCGTTTAAATAATTTATTTTTTTAGTCTAATTGATTTATCTCACCATCATCTTCCGATTCCTCTATTTCTTCTACTCTCATTCGAAACATCGCGAAATCGGCCTCGTGTTGAAACAATAAGATTTCCAAACGGTCCAACCGTCTTTTCAGACGGAAGTTTTCTTCCTCCAAATCTGTTATTCTGCCCTGCATGCTACGAAACTTTTGCTTTAGTTCTTGCGTACTTGTTTTACACTCTTTGCATGACATCTCCGAGGCTTCTTGCATTCTCTGAAATTAAATGATAGTAATTTTTTTTTGTATCACTCTCTATTCGCAAAGCATCAACACCTCGCTTCGAATCTCAAACAAATTACACCGTTCATCCTATGGTACTTATAAAACATGCACATTGTTAATATAAATGTAATATATTTTTATACTCTATTCATGCAGATCACAATTTATAGTCTTGTCTCATAATATGAATATGATGGTGGTTGAAGGATAGTTAGTTGTCTCTCCTTTACACATATCAAAATGGTGATGATTATGAATGTTATTGATAAGATGAGAAAACCTGTTATTAAAATGTAAATGAGATATTCACAATAGTTGACTGTCAAATCCGAATTTATCATCATTAGTTTATTTGAGTTAGGTTTTGTCGTCTCTTGGGTCGGTAATTGGAAAGGTGATGTGGTTGTATCTGATTTTCGTTTCGATTCATTGATTGTCTTGACTTCCACGAAAACTGTTTGCCATCCGCCTGGTTCGGTTATCCATCGCTGATATTTAACTGTTAATTCCCATGCCGTCTCTAAATCAGAAGTGTAAAGTGTAAAAAAATGATTACCGGCATCTAATATAGTCAGGGTTTTTTGTTTGTAGATAATAACAACTCTTTCATCATTTCCTGATTTTCTATATATCGTTACCGGTCCATTTCCAACACTCAGGGTTATACGATTTGACTCGTCTCTGAGATAGATAGACTGGGTCTCACTCTTCAATCGTGACCATTGGTTTCTCACTACCGTTCCATTTTCGAGGCATATGTTCTCGTAGTAGTTTGCATTAACTGAATAATTTTGATTCATTTTCAATTTCTCGTAGCGGATAACTGATTTTCGCGAGTTAAGGGTGTCGACATTTAACCCTTGAAATGTGATTCGCACTTTCACCAAGTCCACTGGCTTCCAATATATATTGATTCCATTTATCTCTGGTTCTATTTCGATCAAGTTTCGCATCTCTTTTGTGTGCACTTCTATCGGAATTTGCGTGTACCACTTTGACATGTTCTGTCTCAACAGCCATTGGTATTTGAAATTTGGCTTTAACTTTCGTACCGCAAATATATCTTTATCATAATTCAGTTCTACCACTGGTGCCGTATTGTCTAGTAAATCAATAATTTCTATTTGGTCTGCGATCTCGCATTTACAGCTCCATACTATATTTGTTAGAGTGGAATATATATGTATTTTCTCCATTCCTCGGATTTTGCTTACCGCATATGGTAAGTCAATCTTTTTGCCGCTCGCAACTGTTACTAACATCAGCATTATTGCTACATATAATATCTTATTGATGTAGCTGACTGGTGTTGGATTTTTCGTGAATTTCTGTTTCAATTTTGTTTGACCCGTTACTTTATTCTGCTTGGACCTTAAGGGTATCTAGATTCATCTTCCTCTGGCACTAGTTTACATCGATTTGCATGCACAATCATCGGGTTAGCCTTTTTACTCCTGAATGGTAATAACTTCAAATTGGTTTCGGTGGTGTCGCACACTTTGTAGGGTCCTTTAAATGGTCTTTGCAATTTAGGCGATACACCTTTGAGAGGTTCCGGCCTGTTCAGATACACTAGATCTCCAATCTTTATGCCATGCGCATGTGCTTTTTTATCGTAGGTTTCTTTATATTTCTCTTGGTTATGCTTTATTGTCAAACCGGCTTTAGTCCATACTGACTGCATTTTTTCTTGCATCAATGCTTTATAATCGGGTATCTCCATATATTGAGAAATTGGTGGTTGGAATTTGAGATCAATCGGCATATTATTTTTCCTTAAATACATCAAGTAAAAAGGGGTCTCTCCTGTACTTTGATTTACTGCATTTCTGTAGGCAAATAGACACGGCTTTATGAAGTCGTCCCAATCTTTCTGTTTTCGATTCACATATGACGAGATCATATTTATCAGTGTCCCATTAAATCGTTCCACTAATCCATCAGTTTGTGGATGATATGGTGACGTATTCAATTTCCAAATTCCAAATAGGTCTGTGATTGATTTGAACATTTCGCTTTGAAAGTTCTTTCCTTGATCAGTTAACAATTTCTTTGGAGTACCATAGCGAAATATTATGTTTTCCACAAATATTCTAGCAATCGTGTCTGCTTTTTGGTTTGGAATAGCGTATGCTTCTGGCCATTTGGTAAAATAGTCACAAAAAACAACAATGTATTTGTTTCCTTTTGTTGTTTCCGGTAATGGTCCCAGAATATCCATTGCCGTCATCTCCATTGGTGCTGCGGGTACTGGCATCGGTTTTAATGGTACTTTAATCTTTTTACCAGTATTTCTGCGGGTGATGCATACTTTGCAACTGTTACACCAATTTTTCACGTCTTGTTCCATTGTTGGCCAAAAGTATTTCAATTTTAATCTCGATAGCGTCTTGCGCGTTGACAAATGACCTCCCAACGCTCCATCATGATACTGCATCAGTAATGCGTCTCTGTGCTTGGCTGGTATAATAATTAATGCTTCCCCATTTTTCCAAAATTTAAGTATTCCATTATGAATTACATATTTGCTGTTTGCATCTGTAAGTCGTTTCCAGTCTTGTTCTTTTCTTATTTTGACCGCTTGTTCCATAAATTGTTTTAATTCACTATCGTTTTCCTGATCATTTTGAAGTTCAGACATATTATTAACAGCTTTGATTGCAACGAATATAGTACCTTCCACTTTTTCAGGTGTCCCCTCACTATTATTTTCTGGGATTCTTGACATTGCATCTGCGTTCGCGTTAGCTTTACCTGTCCGATATTTAATCTCAAAGTCGTATTCTTGGAGGGCAATCGACCATCGTATTAATTTACTGGCTGAATCTCTGTGTTTCATTAACCACTGTAATGGATTATGATCTGTATAAACAGTAAATTTTCTGCCCAATAAATATTGTCTAAAAGTAGTAATTCCATACACTAACGCTAACGTTTCCTTTTCAATCGTTGAGTAGTTTTTCTCGTGAGGCCTCAGTGATCGGCTTGCATAGGCTATTACGTGGTCCTTTTCACCTTCAAATTTTTGTCCTAACACCGCACCCAATGCAACGTTGCTTGCATCCGTCATCAAGATAAATTGTTTTGTAAAATCTGGACATCTTAATATAGGAGTTGTTACTAATTTCTCTTTTAATGTATTGAAAGCGTTTTGTTGCATTTGTCCCCAAATAAACTTATTGTTTTTCTTTAGTAACGTATTCAATGGTTGTGCGATGTGAGAGAAATCTTTTATAAATTTTCTGTAATAGCTCGCCAAACCTAAAAATTGTCTAACCTCATCGGCATCTTTTGGTACTGGGTACTCTTCCACTTTTTTGATGTTATCTGGATTAGTTTGTAACCCTCGCCGTGATATTATATGTCCTACATAAATCACTTCTGCTTTGCCCCATTCACATTTCGATGGTTTGATTTTTAATTTTGCACTTTTGAGCCGTTTAAATACAGTCTCTACATCTTTCAAGTGTTCTTCGAAATCATTTGAAAATATTATTATATCGTCGATATATACCAATGCATGTCGAATACCTCGTAACACATAATTCATTCCTCGTTGGAATGTAGCTGGGGCTCCTGTTAATCCAAATGGTAACACATTGAACTCATACAGTCCTTTGCCATCCGAGAACGCCGTCTTTCCTCTATCTTCCTCTTTTACCCTAAATTGATTGTACCCTTTGTTTAAATCAATAACTGTGAAATATCGTGCCTCTCCCATTTGATCGAACATTTCTTGGGGTACTGGAATTGGATAAGTGTCTTTCCTCGTAACTTGATTTAGCTTCCGATAATCTACGCAAAATCGTAAGTCTCCATCTTTTTTCTTAACTATCACTATTGATGAGGAGAATGGTGACGCACTATCTCGAATTATTCCAAATTCCTTCATTGCTGTAATCTGTCTATCACTTTCATCTTGATGAACGTAGGGGATTCTGTATGGCTTTATTTTTATTGGAGTTTCGTCTAATAACGGTATTTCATGCTCAATTACATTGGTTAGACCTAAATCATATTCGTGTTTGGCAAAGATATCTCGGTATTTTCTCAGCAGTTTTGTGAATTCCTTTTTCTGCATCTCATTTAAATCATTGCTTACCACTTCAGGCTCCTTGTACACCTTGACGTTTCTTGGTATTTTACAATTTGTTTCAACAGACATTTTCGATAATTTTCCCAATTTTGTTTTTGGGTGTAGCTGAACCGGTTTCTTACTGCTATTCGTTATATGGACTGGTACTATCTGATTTTCCACTTTGACAACTTCGTCACATATCGGTAAATCATATTTTTCGACTAGCGTTTGATTTGGTTCGAATATAAAATCACCATTATCCACACTCATGGTATTTGCACAATATACCATCTCCGATTGTGGTGGTATCGTCAATGTCTGATTCACAAACACTTCACCTGCCCTGTGAATTATTTTTCCTGTTTCTCCTGCTATCAAATTACCTGTCTTTAAATCAAGTGAGACTCCGTCCAGCTGCTCTAATATATCCATACTGATCAGACATCGTACTGGGCTTCCCTTCATTATGAGCGCATTGTGCGCTATTATTCGGTCTCCAATATGGAATATGACGTTAAGTTGTCCAATTATGTTTAATTCATTTTTTGATAATGACCTCACTATTTCGTCGGTAGGCTTTATTTGCATTTTCTCCTTCACGTTTAATACATTTTCCGATATTATTGTGTGACTAGATCCCGAATCAACCAAAGCTTCTACTTTATGTTTGTTCATTTGTATAAATATTCGGGGTTGCTTTCCTCTTTTTGTTAATGTCATCATTGAGTAGTTGCATGGTAAGCCTAACATATTCTTTCTCTCGATCTCTGCGCTAGAAGGCTCGATTCTCTCTCCTACCATTCCTTCACATTGTAGTGCGATATTTTCTACTGGTTTCATCTCTCGTAATCGATCAACTGGATATACTGGTGCTGGTTGCATAAACGATTTTGGTATACACAATTTTGTAAACGTGTCTACGCTACTCGCATTTAACAGTGGCTCTTTTAAGATTTGATAGGTTCTCAACGCTTCTTTATTCATTCCACTTAATTCTTGATTGTCAACATATAACGGTGCACTATCACCCTCGTTGTCATTGTCATTATTCTCGTCCCTTGAAGGGGTTGTACTAGCGTAGCTCACATTTTTCTTCTTTAATATTCGCGCTTTGAGTATCTCCAACTCCTGATATTGATGATGAGTAATGAAGAATCTAGCCAATAATGGTATGCAACCAATTACTAATTTCCACGACCAACCTGTGATCGCGTATAATCTGTGTGTTGATAGGACCTGCGATATTATTACTTTGATTACAACACATATTACATAAATTCCAATCAATCCGGCACACGCTTGTCCAATGAACATAAACTTTCCCCAGATCTTTTTCATTGTATTATACGTCGCTTTCTTGTAATGATCTGGAGTTAACAAATACTCGTAATTTACCTTCCCACTTCCGCTTGGGAGAATTGTATCTACCATCTCCATTATTACTCTTTCTTTCTTTGATGGAAATAACAAGTTTCTGCGGGCTTCCTCAATGTCTTCGTTCGAATAAATTCCACTTTGCGATAATTTCTCTAATGACGTAAAATTTACCAGATATTGTAATTCTGTCAATTCTAAGTTTTCCGGTGTCTTTACTTCTCGATGATCTGGTAATGCAATCCAAGATTCTGGTGTTAGTCTGTATAGTGGTGCCAACAATCTATTACACTGTAATACTTTCGGTTTCACGTCCTCTTCCAGTAAGATTCGTGTTACAGGCTCCATAAATCGCAACTTTCCATTTAAATTCACTGGTAACTCATTGGTGCATTGGTCATACTTTGTCAGTTTAACTGGTACCGCTTTACATTTATAGCTATATAGTGCTTCACCGAAAATTCTGGCAAACACCCCATTTTCTGCAATTAACATTGGTGCTACCAAATTAGGATTGGTTATAGCCATTGCCATCCGATTTCGGAGTATTTCTTTGTTGAGATTGCAATCATTTATAATAACTTCTCGGTACACATTTTCAACAGTATTTTGACCAAAGTGAAATAAATAATCTATTTTGTTATTAAAGTAATTTGTCAACTTGATATCTCCGGCATGTATGTTTGTTTGGGCCTCTATAATCATTTTCTGAGATACATATATACCTTTATAATTTGTCTCATAGACATTTTGTCCACACTTTGTTTTAGTTTCTTTTCTCAGGAATCGCATCCCGTCTTCCTCTGAGGTTGACATTAACACTGTTGGAGTATCTTTCATCCGTAGAGGTGTGATTCTTGTTGTTGTACTCGTTGCTGGATCCATTCTTATTTTCTCGGGCTTTTCCCTGATCTGTTCTCCCGTTATTTCTTTAAAACTCATTGACTTCAATTGCACTAAATTGCACTTTTTGGTATCGACATCGTACACCAAAATTGATTCTCCTGTCTGACAGCTAGATTGTTTCATGTTGCAGAATGGATGTGTTTGTAGTTTACCAGTATCATCATCAAATGATCCATCAAATTCTCTTAATTCTGACATGTACTCTTCTACAACCACGGCTTTGTCAATTATAGCATCGTCTACTTTGTATGGCTCTCCTTGGCAATCACCATTCGACTTTATTATCCCTCGCACGGTTACAGTCTCACGGATTTTGTGGTTAAGCTTTGCTTGTAGTTTGATATCTGCATTAATTTTCAACTGTCCTGTTTGAAAGGCTGCCAAATAATTCTCCGGAATTATTTCTATCGGTCTAGGTATCGATTGCATTTTCACCATCGATGAGTGGCTCCATTTTCCACAATAAAATACAAAAGTAGTTCGTTTCACTGTACACTCTCTCACCTTTGATCTTCGAAACCCCGATTCTTGATATACATGATATTTTACTGGATTTGTCACTTTAAATTTTACTGGATATGCATCCGAACACTCTGCTATGTTTACCAACGAGTATACTCTTCCCATTTCGGTTTGGGAGCAGTCATATGCCACCAATGAATTCGTCGTATTTATTATTCCCAATAACATAATAATAGAAATCATCAACCATGGAAATGCAAGTTTTCCCTTTTTCCTCACTGTCTCTGTTTTTGGGCTCTCAGCCTTTTGTATTAACTCTTCCCATCCGCCATTGTTTGCGATCCACTTCATCAAATATTTATTCGTTATTTCAGTAGCTTTCTTTATCAATGATTTTGAATTGTCACTTTCCAAATAACCATAAGTACCAATCTCCAATATTATATAGGTTAGCACTGTCAATATTACATCTCGATCTAACTCAGTTCGTGTTAAGTCCTCAATTACTGCTTCCTCACAAAATTCCTTTTCTTCATAATTTCTTTTAATTATCGACGGTAATCTCCTCTTTAATTCCGTTGCCAATCTTTTTACAACTCTTTTCTCCCCCTCCGAAATATCATCTTCTGTTTCAGTTTCATCTAACAAATACAATTCCGTTACTAAACTTTTTAATATTCGCTCAGTTTCGCTTGATTCATCTAAACGCTCAGTTTCGCTTGATTCCTCTAAACTCAAAGATTCAATTTCCGCATCATTCTGTTTTATTCCACATATCGCAATGTCATTTTTCGTCTCAACAAAGTTCTCTTCACTTTTCATCTCATCTATGCTCGGTAGTATCCTATTATCGGTGCTCCTTTCCTCAACATCCCTTGTAACTTCATTTTCTGATCTCATTTCCTCATTTTCCATTGTTTCTAATCTCTGCAATTCATTAATTTCTTGATCAATTTCTCCTGGGTCATCTACAACTTCAGTTTTAATCTCTACATTATCATTGTCCACTTCCTCATACAGAGGCCAAAACGGTACTATTACTGCATCTTCTTCCATTTCACCACTTTGTTTTGTTGCGTACACATTATTAATACAATTTGGGTTACATCCGTAGTTTAACAAATATTCGTCATCATCCAATTCTCGTCCTTTGAACGTCAACACTATAATTCCGTCATTACCTAATCTCTCCGCTGCTTTTTGTCGTATTTTCTTTGCTTTTACACTCCAATGTTCCTGATAATATTCAATCCTTTGATCCGCAATATTTAACGCTATTATCAAAGACTTCGCACTATCGTCTGCCGCCTCATAATCATGTCCTAGTTTTCGAATTACCTCTTTTAACTTTGCCTGATAACTCGTCGGTTTATTCGTATACGGTACGATGCATTCAAACAACCCTTCTTTCATGTCTCGATCCATTTCGATGCTCATTATGAAGTCGATACTTGCATTAATTTTATCTCTATTCCCTGCATACAGGGTATCCTGTAAATCTGCTAGAATCTTTTCCCAATTTTGTCTGTCTGAATTCAAAGTATTAACAGCATTAACAACTTTTACTTTATTTTTCCAGCCTGGTATCAGACCGCAATCTACTAAGTACTCCTCGTCTTCCAGACATCGATTCTCAAATTTTAGTTGCACTTGCCATCCACTGTATTGACGCAGTATTCGCTCCTTTAGGTCTTTGATTTGTCCGTAGGCCTTTACACGGAATTGGCACTTCACATTATCAAGTCCCGTCGTTTCCACTATGATATCATCTAAATCCCTTGTTGACCGCAAAGCCTTGCCAAACTTTTGCATTTGCTTAAGTATCTCATCATCTCTGTTTCCTTTGAATAACTTTGCACATAAATGTATGGCTCTCTTTAGTTCGCTTTGGGTTAGTGACATCACACTGAGTTCTGCGATCCATCGTTTCAACTGGGAGTTGTCAGTTTCCATTTTCTCAAGCAATTTTTCAACTCGGGCTAACAGTGCAGTCGGATTCTCATCTGATGCGATCTTTCGCACTTTCGGGGCAGGTTTTCCCTCACCTTCTTACACGGTTCCAATTATCATATGAGATTCAGTTTCTTCATCTGATTCGAATTTAGCCACTAGTTTGTTCAGCTTCTGTCGCATTTCTCGAAATTCCTTTTCCATTTTGTCTTGAAATTCCTCTCTCTGAGCATATGTCATGTTACTGGTGTTTGGCATATCTTCTTGGAATCTGATTGATTTCTTTAAAATAGGTCTGCTGAATCTCTCTGAGTTCCTTGGGCATGATCGCGCCATGTGGCCGTATCCCTTGCAAGAATGACATTGTATCTGTCCATTTGTATTCACTTTGTCCCTTTGTGGTGAAGGTGACGCTGACGATGATCTTGATCTGGTAAAACAGTTTCTGCTAATATGCCCTTTCTTTCCGCATCGATAGCATTCGACATCACTGCTGATCCTTTTGTTTTCTGTGAATCTCTTGTTAGGGCTGGGATTTTTCCCATATTTGAACCAACATTGATTTGAGTAGTGTCCAGACTTTTTGCAATGTTCGCATTGAGGATTATTTACCTGTCCATTTGATTGTACACTCATCGCTGATCTACCGGCTTGAAATCTAGTATTTGGTCTTAAAATTGGACTACTGATTTGATTTATTTTCTTTTCATCCCATGGTGCTCTCACAGGCGTAATTGACCGCTCACGTCTCTCCACATTAACTCCAAAAGCATCTGATCTTTTTGCACTTTTTAAATTCAGCTCTATCTTCATGACTTTCTTCACGAGCTCATCGAAATTGGAAAAATCCACATAACATAGGGCCTTTTTGATTTCGGAGTGGACTCCGGTTATAAACTGATCTTCTAACAGCTCTTTAACCTGCTTGGCCATATCTACTTGATCGGGTTTGACTTCGAAGGCTTTATCTGCTAAAGTGGTCAGATGATAAGCAAACTCACTGACCGATTCATCTGGACCTTGAACTCGGTTATAAAATTTCTGTCGCATGATTCTTTTGATATCTCCACCAACCAGTTTCAGTGCCATTGCATCCTTCAATTTTGTCCAATCATTGCCAACATTTCGTTTGTCGACTTGCTGCCAGGCTTCTCTTGCCGCACCCTTCAGATAGAGTGGGAATCTCAGAACCATAATGGCTTGTGTCCATCCGTATGCTGAGGCGTACATATAATAATCTCCCATGAAATCTGCAAATTCAACAGGGTCTCCCCCATATTGATTGACGGGTAATTTCTGACAACTTGCGAAATCAATCATCTCTCTATTGAGAGGCATAACAGCATTATCATTTGCCATTTGGACTTGTTTCTGACTTCTGAGGTTGTATCGGTTCACTTTGAGCTAAACTTCAAGCGTTAAACAATAATTTAAAATTACTTTTCAACTTCTTTTAAATCTCCCAATAATAGCCTTTTATAATCTCGTTAACACTATTTTCAAACTTCTAAGCCGACTTTCACTCACGTCAGTACTAATTCTTTTTATAATTCCTTTTTCACTAGCTTCCAATAATTTCCCTCCGACTTTCTATCACGTCGGGCTCACCAGAATATATGTTGGGTTTTGGATTATTTCAAGTCGGTTCTCTCTGACTCCTGGTGTTCTTTAAATTAAAACAATGAACGACCCAACGTATATTGAAACAACAGGTTCACAATTTATTTTCACGCTACAATGACCAATCAAAGTTTATACGATTCTCTGCTCGGCGTTGATGCTTTGCAAACAAACAATATTCACCTTTTGATCCTTTAGTTCTGTTGACTCTCGTTTTCCTTGGTTTCTGTTTGGTTTGATCCCTTTTCGCCTTTCCGTATTCTTAATTCTATTTCTTCTTTTCCCTACTTCCCTAATTCGTTTATCACTTTTCCTACAGTCTGATTCTTCGAACCCTAGCTGAGGCAGAATGCCGATTTTCTCTGATTTTCCCTTTGCTTATATACTCCTCGAAATCAGGATGACAAATGGTTATTGCCGAGCCAATCTTTCGTTTGACATTTTCTCCTACGTGTTTGCTTCGGCTGTCATCCATAATGGTCCAACGAATCCAGATAATTAATGGCCCTACCGGTCTTCCTACGCGCGCTATCTTCTCCTTACTCTTTTCCCATTAATCATTGTGTCAAGCTAATGGGCCCAAATCTTCCTTTTGTTTGCCTTTCTTCTTGTTTACCCAGCTCGGGTTTCCTTCATCTCTCGGGTTCTCCATTGGCTCGGGTTTCCCATTAGCTCGGGTTTTCCATTAGCCAATTAATTAATTAATTAACGTTTTCTGTTTTCATACATTTGAATGTTTTTCAACCCTTTCTAACCCTTTTCTGATAAATCCCTAACCGTCATCTTGCTGACCATTAGCTAATCTATAACTGTCCCGTTTTTCCCATTCGATTTCGATGATTTTTCCATTTATTGATTTTTCTCGGATTTCCGGATTCTCGCCTTTCGTAATTGCTTTTTGCATTTTCTAATACTGTTTCCATCGCACTTTCCTTTACTATTAATTCTGTGCACGATCCCGCTTTTATTTGCCTTTTTTCTTCGCTTACTTTCCATTTGAATTATTATCCTAAATTTTATTTAAATTTTTAATTTTAATTTACAGACCTCAACATATTAAAAAATTTAATTTTTAAAATAAAAATTAATTCGCCAACTATAGGAGTTGAACCCACGACTCTACGAATTATTACCGACATCAGACTGTTACAAGTCTCATTTAATAATAATTACAAAACAATAGAATCAAAAGACAAACACATTACAAGACAATATTTATTTAAGTAAAAGCTTCAATATCTTCAGTGGCATTGATACCTAAATAATGTCCGAATGCAAAACTTTTGTTTTTACCTACCCATTGACGTTTATCATCGTTGTTACTTAAAGCAATTTTACTATTTTTAAAAGTAAACAACTGATGATTTCTCGTCCCTATTCTCTTTTGAGGAACAGAAAAAATTGTATCGTTTCTATAACAATCAAGATAAGAAAGATGCTTTATTTCAGTTCCTTCCAAAGTAATTCCCTTTGCTTTATTACTTTCAGTTTCACCTAAAAGACTATAGCATTTTGGTCGTAAGAAAACCCATTCCTTATATTCAAGTCCCTTACTCTCATCTTTGAATTTACAAATTTCTATAAAATTTTAAATTTACATCAAATAAAATATTCATATTTATATTCTATTAAAAAATTTAATTTTTAAAATAAAAAATAATTCGCCCACTATAGGAGTTGAACCCTCAAACGAATTATTACCGACACCACTGATGTAAGAATTTTGAAAATAACTCATTCAAGATAGGATTTAAACATTGGATTAGTTTATGAAAATAATTAATAGGATTATTTGCATGTAAATACTTAACCAAATTCTATAAATTTATAGCAAATATACTGTTTCTAATGAAAATTCAATATTTTGATAATAATTCACGTTGTTAGTCGGATACTAATTTACAAGTTCATTCGACTCTATAAATTATTAGCGATACCATCAACTAAATTCGTTGTGTTTTTAGTGTTTTTATGAAAATAAGTCACTGGGTTTACAAATGAAAGTAACCGATAATTTCGGACATTAAAGCTTTATGTAGCCAAAACTGATTAAATAACCATTAAAAATTCATCAGGTGATACCTATTAAATATTTCAATAATTTATGATTCAAACTAGGTATATTATAATACTTTTCGATAAATTTATGGATAAACTATTACATGGTTTGTTATAAAGTTATTTAAAAGGTTAAGAATTTTAACCCTAAATAACGAAAGATAACTTTTAACCCTAAAAGATGAAATATAATTTTTAACCCTATGTGATTAAAAGTTATAACATTATGTAAATCAATAATTACTAAATACCAAGTAAACACATGTCTTTAATAAAGAGTAGTTGGTAAACTGACTAAAGGTCAATTACTAGGTAGCAACTAGTGGACAAAGGTCAATCTCCAGGTAGCAACAGCGCGTGCAGAGGTCAAATGTTACGTAATAATTACGTAAGCTAGTGGGGGGGGTTGTATCTGACGGGCTCACATCCTACTACTGACTTCCCATATAGACTATTATTAAATAATTTATACAAATCTCTATGCAGCTCGCACTTTGAGTTTGAGCGTAAATCTGTATTTCTTTGTATATATTCTTTAAAAATAGGTGCTTGTTTAAATTTAATTTCCCTATGAATACACTCAACTTCCGCACCCAATTCATTATACAGCTTGAGAAGTCTCCAGTGAAGAACATGGTTCTTCTTACTGTAATGCGTGAGCATTAACTTCTCAACTTTTTAATTGGGCGGACACATGTTTTCCGGAGCAAGCGGAAAGTCATTCAAATACTGATGCACACGCTCAGGGATATTGATGTCAACTTCCATTGTATAACCATACAGAAGGAATTCAATATTCGCATTCACACATTCACTCAGCACATCATTCAGATTATCATGCACCCAAACAAAATCACCATACGGAAGGTTTTGGCTAAGTGCCCAACCATATAAATTATTAATGTCTATATACAAGAGTTCTGTATCTTTAGAACTTGCAACATAATGTTTGTTAACAAATGTTAACCCACCCCGTATTCCACCCTCATAGAAATTAAACATTTTCATGTCTATGGGTTCCTTTAATTTCATGAGAGAGGACGCCCATTACATTCCAGGAATTCCATAAAAATTCAGAGGTTCTAAACCATTGTAAGCAATAGCCTTTGCGCGAAATTGCTGAAAATAGTCTGCAAGGAGGAATACATCTAATTTTAGGTAAGTTAACATATAGTCTAACATTGTAGTGCAATTTTGCTCAGTCCAAATTAGTTGGGTGGTAGCATATTCATCATCAGATACAGAATCCCATTTTGGAGGTAGTTCATAAGTCGATTCAAGGACCTCTAGTGATACTGCAAAATCATAAGGAAAGATACCCTTTGCTTTAACTATAAGACCATTAAAAGCAGAACAAGTTAGAGGTAGATTAGTAAGAGTTTTCACAGCCTTGGCTAAAGAGCAATTTACAAATTGCATACTATCTATAAATCTAACAGCCAATTTCTTAATATTTACAATCAAAGATATGAATTTCTCAGTTGTTGTAGGAATGATATTTAATTTCCAAGATGGAAATTCATTCAAACCATACTTTAAAATATGATGAAGGTCATACCCTCTCAAATTATGAAAGACAATAGGTAACTGTTTACTTATTTTCCAATTAATATTACAGTTACGACAGGCAGCACCAAGATACTGACCTGTAAAATGATCATGGTCCTTAATCTTATTTCTAATGAGTTTTTTACAAAGATAGCAAGTTCTACATGCGATGAACTGCTGTTCCTCATTAGATGTAAGATTATTCATAGGTTTTTTACCATGATTTTCATAATACGGTAGGACAATTGTGACAGCAATTTCCTCTACTTTCTTTAAAAATTCCAAAACACATTCCAAGACTATAAAATTGAAATATTGTGTAGTATTTGTTAAATTATTTATTAATAATAAGCCTGCTGAATCGGCATGTGTATTTGGCGATGTTTTATATCTTTAGGCAAAACAGCCTCAAAATCCGCATAAATTACGAATGGTGGGGTAATCATTTTAGAATAATTTTTAAATATCAAGTTTTTATTTTCAGGGAGCGTGTATGGGGTTGTTCCTATTTGATTTTTAGCGCACAAATCAACATGTGCCTTAAAGGTTTTATCATACCAAAAACCGTTTAAACAATGGGGACACCATTTTACGCGAATTCTGGTGTTACATTCACTACAAGAATGACAATTCAGCAGTCTATTTAAATTAAAAATGGCGGTATAATGATAATTATCATCGTCTTGTAATAATAAAAGATTAATCGGGTTACCGCCGATAACCGTTGTTCGATGAATTAAGACGAGGTGAGGATGGTGAGGTACGTAATCAATATCATTCAATTGTTTAGAAGGGGTGTTGTTATATTCAAAGACATTGATTGACAAATTTAAATCGCTATTGTTTCTCTCAAATTTTGGGATGCTACAGAGTCTCATTGGACAATCAGTAATTGGATCGTAATTCAATTCATCCATAAAAGTAGTGTAAGAAGAAACACGCTCCCTATTCTTTAAAACTATATCACGCTTTAAAATCGATAAAACACTATATATAAAACACGAATGATCTGTGTTTTTAACATTTACAATAGCCTTTTTACCTAGTAGAGATTCCGGTGTAGGGATAAAACTATGTCCAGCTAATCGACTTACAGGATAATACGTGGTTAAAATAAAATTGATTTCGCGAATCTTAACTACGCGCCACCCACTTCCTAAATATGTGAATTTTTCGATTTTCTCATTTAACCGACTCACTCCATCAGCAAGAAAACTATCGGAAAAGACACTCGCGCTATTTGAAAAGAAATTATCTTTTATTTCCCCATCTTTTTCAAATTGAATGAGAGCTGTAAACTGGACTTTTACAGATTCCATTTTCTTTATTTCATTTTTTAATTTATTTATAAGTTTATTCGTTGGGGCTATTTGAACAAGGTTTTGATTTTCTAAATCAAATCGAATATTTTTACAGGAACGCCTTAAGTCAACCTCTGTTTCAGGTTCGTCGTTTACATTTATTTCACTATTTACCGAACCCCCTATTTGATTATATTCAGTTTCGTCATCACTAATGATGATTTCTATTTTTTTTAATTTTAGCAGGGATACACGACACGATTTTATCAGCAGGTTTTTTTGATTTTTTATTATTTTTAGTAACATTTGTAACATTAGTAATCTCCAGGTAACATTAGTAACATTATTATTGTTTATGTCTTTAGTAATCTTTGTATTATTTGTGTTTATTGTGATATTATTATTATTATTATTATTATTATTATTATTATTATTATTAATAACATTTTTCGCATTAATCATTTGAAATAATGTCTTTTTATTAATTTTAAATTGATTTAAATGGCTAGAGTGTTTCTTATAAAACTCTAGATATTCAATGTCATGGGCGGTATCGCATTTAGGGCAAAAAAAAAGTCGATGCCATAGAATCTATGACCATAGTAACTTTTCATAGTTGTATGGCATTTCGAGTTATGACCAATTCCAGATTGGCAATAGTTTTTATACAATCGACCTGAGAAATATGTAATCATTATCAAATGTTTATTATTATTTAAATCATATATGAATCAAATAATAATTTATAAATGATGATAATTATTAACTATGTAAATATTTTAATAAAAATTAATATTTAAATTCTTATTATAAATCAGATATTTCTATTATAAATATAAATCATATTTTTCAATAACATTTCGTAAAATATTTTATAAAAATAAATTACATATTTAAATTCTTATTATAAATCAGATATTTCTATTGTTGGGCTATAAGCCATAATTTAAACAAAATGAAAAAATTGTGTAAATTAAAACAAAATAATTAATGAGGTTTGAAAATTATCAATATGGCTGCTATAACATAAGCACGTACCGCAAGCAGAAATCAAAAATAAAATAAACCATTAAATAAAACAAAATAAAAACATAACAAAATTAAATAAAACAAATATTAATTAAAATCATTGAAAAGTCTACAGATGCAGAAAGAAACACAAAACCAAAATATAAAACCGCTAAAACCTTGCAAAAGAAAGTTTAGAAAATACATAGGCGGAAGCGGCGACCAAAAATTTAAATATCAAAGGGTAAAAAGAGAAACAATCAAAAAGAATGGTTAAACGATAAAAAATAAAAATTTACGAAATATTGAGAAAATAATATCAAAAAATAGAGAAAAATAAGGAGAAAAATAAAATATTTAAAATAAAATTAAAGCAATAAAACCCCCCGAAAAATAGCCGAAAAAGACTCAAAATACTCTGATTGGTCGCACCCAGGCATGAAATGACTATATATACAGCAGTCATTTTCATAATTTTTAGACATTTTGTTGACACAAAATTTTTAGACATCGGGAGACAATTTTTGTTGATAGACAATTTTTGTTAGACTTTTAGAAAAATTTGTAGACACAAAATTTTTAGTCAGTTGTTGAGACAATTTGTCTAGTCAATGTTTATGCCGATGTATGACAATTTTTGAAATTTGGATGCTTGACTGACAAACTTGTCGATCGTTCTTTTTTGTAGAAATATATTTTTCTAAGTTAATGTTTTATTTAATTTAACTTATTCTGGATCGCAGCAATGTCTTTTGGCATCGCTCGGCAGGTCCCCCTTAACTTATTTATATTCATTTTACTTATATTAGTTTGTGGAAAGTGGTAGGGCAATATTCAATTTTCTCAGTTGATTTTGAGAAATGTTGATGTGTTGCCTTGTCGCTAACCACCCTTCGGTGTTGTCTGCCTAGTCCGGTCAGGTCTCGTTACACTGATCGCGGGGTAGGACTCCGTCGTACTTCACCGAGGCGGCCATTTCAATGTTGGTCGGAACGGTAAAAATTAATATTCGGGAAGATCACCATAATTAAAGGGATAACATTTGTGTAAATGTTTAAGTAAGAAAATCGAATTTTTAATTTAACTCCTGCCGATTATTGTATTATCAAGGGTACGACTAGTGATAGAAATTTAGGTCAACGAAAGTATAAAGTAGGGTTAAATCACGTACATTGTTTGATAATCATCGCGGTGGAAAATTAAAATAAAATGATACATTTTGGTATAGATCTGTGAGATGATAATATAGAGATTTACGATGGTGGTAACTGTGGCAACCATAGGAAAGCAAATATGAGTTGTTGGACTAAAATAATGACATTATAATAATGCATTCATTTCAATTTACCATAGGCTAACGTTTGTATGAAACAAGAAATTTTCCATAAAATAAGGGCGGAACGTTGCCCAAATTTTTGAAAAATATTCTAATAAATAATGAGTAATGATGACAAATTGATATAGAAATTGTAGGAATAGATGAGTATGGACAAGCGTATAGATAGAAAGAGACGTAAGACTTTCCATCGGCAGTCAGGAACCCGAAAGTGAAAATATCATGAGGAGTAGTTCTAGAAATGGAGCTCACCTGCTCATGAATTTTCAGCTGCTATATACAGTACCAACATGAGCTTGCTCATGGGTATATAGAGGTAGGATTAAAATTGTGGGGCTTCTGGGTGAGACAGCATAGACCCTAGGAAAAGAAGGCATTTTGATAGAGGGAAATAAGTTTGAATAAGCTTTGCACAGATTTAAACAAATTAATTACACCCAGTACACCAGCACTATTATAAAATAAATCACATGTTTCAATAACATTTCGTAAAATATTATATATAAAAATAAATCACATATTTCAATTCTTATTATAAATCATATATTTCTATTCTTATTTCTATTCTTATTATAAATTAATGATATTTAAAGTATTATATTATAATACTTTACATATTATTAACTTATACTCATTAAAACTATTTATATTCTTATAAATTAAGGATAAGTTATAATACTTTACATATTATACTCATTAAAAATATTAAAAAATAATAAAAATCTTACATTTTTTATACGAAATCTCATTATCCAAATCTTCCCTAGAATCATGGGCATCCATAGAAATGTGGGCATCTTCCCCAGAAATGGGAATATCACCAATAAATGTTTCATTCAAATCTTCCCCAGAAACGGGGGCATCACCAATAAATGTTTCATCCAAATCTACTAAAATGGTTTAAAAAAATAAAATATACATTAAAATTTACCATCATCTTCGCTATCACTGATAATAATTGTCGGCGTATCTTCGATTAAAATAACTTCTTGAGCATTCTCTAAAATTATATTAAAATAAATATTAATAAAATTTAAAATTACCATTTTCAAATTCTATAAATCCATCGATCTGATTTTGAATTTCGGTTATATTAAACCAATCTAGAAAATAAAATAATAAAAAATAAAATAAAAAAATAATTTACCCGTCTCATTCATCAAAAGAGCTCTTAAAATATTAGATTTATTATTTTCCATTTTCGAATATCGCGCGAGTAAATTTTTAAAATAATTGTGACAAATTTTGAAATTGTCAATGTTTATAAAGAGAATAATATTTTCAGGATTTAGCCAATCACATTTAAGCGATACACACAGATAGGTGAGAGAATTTTAGGCATGTTTTCTTTGTAAAACACATGCAATCTATACCGTGTAGGCGTGCGTTCTTTGTAAAATCACATACATGCTTTGTTTGTATGTGTTTTCTTTGTAAATCCCATACATACTTTTGTTTGTATGTGTTTTCTTTGTAATTCACATACAGTTTTGTGTGTGTTTCTTGTTACTAGTCACGCTCTTATCATGTGATGATCACGCAATTATCATGCATTGTCTTTGTGATCATACATTAGCTTATTAACATTAATTAATTAAACACATAATAAAAATATTTATAATAATAATAATAATAATAATAATTAAAAAAATATTAATAGTTAAAACATAACAATAATAATAAAACATAACAATAACAAAAAAAACATTTATTAAACATCAAATCGCTTGGATAATAACCAAGCTAAACAATGTTGACCACATGTTAAGGTCCATGGTTTTTGATACATAGTTTTATTATACGCAATAGGTTTACCCATTGTTTGAAGTTTCGGAACCATTAAAGCCGGATAATAGAAACCCATAGGATCAAATACAAATATCTTGCTAGGTTTCATATATATTGCTAACCAATGTTCTCCACCGAGATGAGACGATTGAGTATTGACGATTATGGCTTGATTATTACGTAAATATGGAATTTTATCAAGAGGAAATACCCCTAAAAATTCATGTCCCAGTATTTGTTTTCCAATTCGATAGACCTTAACAGAGCTACATCAATAATATTACTGTTGGGTTATTATTATTGAAAGTCGGTTCCCTCTGATTCCTCGTGTCCCTTTTTCGATCAAATAAGCAAACCCAACACAGAATAATTTTATTTGCACTTTATCACAATAACAGATCAATCCGTTTGGTTCAATATTTGTAATCACAATTTCACTACTTGATTTGCACCTTTTAACCACTGTTTGGCTCGGATTATCTTAGGGTAGGTTGTCCAAGGGAGAACCACCCTGTCTGATAGACAACCTTGACTTTTACTTGGATTTGGATTTCTCTACTAACCTACTGCTCGTTCACGTCGATTCACTCTAGTTAATGATATCTGCTCTTTCGTATCTAGTTAGTAACAATTGTCTTTCGTATCTAGTTAATAATGATAGTAGTAGGATGTGAGCCCGTCAGATACAACCCCCCCCTCCACTAGCTTACGTAATTATTACGTAACATTTGACCTCTGCACGCGCTGTTGCTACCTGGAGATTGACCTTTGTCCACTAGTTGCTACCTAGTAATTGACCTTTGGTCAGTGACCTCATGATTACATTACTTGACCACTGGTCAGTGCACACTTATTATGTCACTGGTCACACTTATTATGTCACTACTCGGAGACTAGTTACCTAACTGCTATTATGTCACGTAGTTGTGGACCAACACACCTACCTTCTAGAACCTTCTGGTCACTACGCCGAGACTAGTTACCTAACTGTTATTATGTCACGTAGTTGTGGACCAACACACCTACCTTCTAGAACCTTCCACACACATACCAACCTTCCACACACCTACCTTCTAGAACCTTCCACACACATACCATCTTCCACACACCTACATTCTAGAACCTTCCACACACCTACAATCTTAAACATTTCACACACACATACCAACCAACGATCCACACCGATCCACACACACACACACCCATCCGCACCGATCCGTACCCATCAGTACCCATCAGTACCCATCAGTACCGATCCGCACCGATCCGCACCGATCCGCGCCCAACACGCCTACAACTACGTCTACGACTAAGTCTACGACTACGTCTACGACTAAGTCTACGACTAAGTCTACGACTAAGTCTACGACTAAGTCTACGACTAAGTCTACGACTAAGTCTACGACTAAGTCTACGACTAAGTCTGCGACTAAGTCTACGACTAAGTCTACGACTAAGTCTACGACTAAGTCGTAGACTTAACAAAATCACTCATATAAAAATTTATTAATATAACAATTTTGAATTTTTCATATTGGACACAGCTCTACATGGAGCTTGCCGTTCTGAGACTCTCCAAAAGCAAAAGATTCAATTGAGTTTCGATATTTCATCTTATTGTTGAGGAACTCTTGACGCAGTTGCAATCGAATTTTCTCTAAATTGTCCTCGGCTCTGATTCCCTTTCATCGGCATTTTCATCCGGCATTGAATCTCCATTGGCTTTTGATGCAGCACCTTTGTAGTGGAAGCTGATCACAAATCTAAGACATCAAAGTAGATTCGGTCATTGGAATTCAGCATTTGATTATCGCCTTTTGACATCTGGTCAGATTTATTATTGATTATTGACATTGATTGTTGAAATCCATTTCTTTATCGAATATTGAATCTTTATCTGCTTTTATTTCCATCCTTCAGAACTAAGTTTTCAGCAGATTTGGGAAAAATATCATCAGGCTTCTTCATTCTAGATTAATTTGCTACTAAGTGTAGACAGAGAGTTTAATTTTATGCAAAGTTAAACCTTTCCCTGGAAGAGGGTGGAATTCATTAATTAACACAATAAATCACATACACAAGTCAAATGGCAATTTTAACTCAAACATTAATTAAATCGAAATTTTTCAAGATTTACCAAAATACCCGTCTTGTGGTAGTGCCACCGTCTAGCAGAATGTGAAATATTGCTTAGCGCACAATCTTTTAATAAACCTTTCAGGTGAGTTCGATCAACTCCAATCTTTAAAAGTAATTCAGGAGTCTTTGGAGGAAAGGAACCTAAAGAGCCGATGATACATGTATCAAGCTCCACTTTGAAGTCAGGTTTGGCATCTTGTATTTGCATTTTCAACGAATCGTATTTTTGTAAATTAAGAAGATCTACTAGTGCAAAATTATTAATTGTATCACATGGACATTTCATGTCAACTAAAAATATTTTTTTCCGCACCATGTCAGTGATCATTAAATCTACTCGCTCTTTCGATTCCGGAACAAGTGAACATACATGGTCAACAACAACAATCAAATTTGAATTTTTCGACAAGTGAGACGAAATCAGATCAAGACAATCATTGTGCCTCTCAGAACCAAGAGTCAAATGGATTTTACAAGATTGAATAATATGCGACATTGTTTCGTCTTTAGTGTGACATAATCGACACAGTCTTTTATTACCTTTATTATGTGGTTTTGCATTGATGGACAAAGTATTTGTACGAGCACGATGGATAAAGTGCCAAGCAAACTCAGAAATGCCACCTCGATAAATAGCTTTATTAATTTTTGGTGAAAGTTTAATGGCTGAGGCAATGAAATTTGAAGTGCAGCCTTTTTCCCATTTCGAAAGATACGAGTCACAGAGAGCCATGTGCAAGACTTTTGAAGTAGTTTTACGCAAATCAGGAGTAAGAATAAATGTCCCACGTTTTTCTGATGTAATGAAGAGTGAAGGTTGACCTTTGGTGACAATAAACATAATATTAATATCATGTTCTTTCTTAAAAAAAGCAATCGCAATTCTAGCTCGCTGAAAACGAGTTTTCTTACCAGAATGCCAAGGTTTTGGCTCTTTCCCATTGATCCAATCAAACGTTTCTTGCAAAGTCGGATTGATAATACCAAGTCGCGGACCAGCTACAAAGTTCAAAGAATCAAGGTTAACTTTTCTCGCAAATTCACAATTAGAAGTAAAAAGTCGGAAAAAGTGTGTTATTGTCTGTCTGTGGTATTCATCAAGTAGATCAACACAGTTTGCCCCTCCGTTTTCAGTTGAATTATAAAAATAACATACTTCAGAGTGGTTAGGCAAAGACATCATTTTCCTAAAACAATTTCTTAATTGGCTAGTGATGTTTACAGTCAGATTATTGTTGGCATTGGATTTTGCTAGTGCACTTGTTTTAATCTCTCGTGTTCTAAAAGGAAATACTAAACGAGAATGTAAAAAGATTTTGTACGCTTTCAGTTTTTGCCATCCAAGTAAGTCAGAATCAGCAATTTTCCTAGTATCAGAAACAACTTTCTTAAGAATGTCATATGGACTCTGATCGGTTTCTTCACCCACAGGCACTCCAAGATATTGGTAGAATTCACTTGAAGCTAATCTTTTAATTTTAATGTCATTTATAAGAATTTGACTTTCTGTTTCGATAAGAGGAAGTTCGATATAACCGCATTTTTCAGGACGGTATTCAAAGCCAATTTCAGATGCAATTACAACAGCAATGTTTGTTACTCTCTGTAAGTCGTAAGCAGACTTTGATACAAGAGCAATGTCATCAGCGTACGCAAGGATTTTAACTGCAGATTCACCAATCATAAATGGTTCACATTTAGATCGGGATACTGCTTCAAGAACTGGATTAATTGCTAAAGCAAACAATATCATAGAGATAGGACATCCTTGCTTAACACCTTGTCTGATTGCAATATTTGGAGTCAAGATAGGGCCACAACTATAGAAAGTACTTGTATCGGAATACATCCTCTCAAGAATAGTCACAAATTCCTCATCAACCCCAACAAATCGAAGTAAAGACCACATGTAGGCATGAGGAACACTCCCAAAAGCATCCTTAATGTCAAGCCAAGCAATAGCAAGTTGAGAGTTCTTGCTATATTTAGAGTGCTCTAAAGCTGACGAAAGAATTGAATTGTGTTCCACACATCCATCGTGTCTAGAGCCACCTTTCTGACCGATATGCAGCAGATTGTTCTTATTTATCCAAAATGTTAAACGATTAGCTAAACAAGAGGCAAACAGTTTGTAGATAACTGAAAGTAGTGCAATTGGACGCCAAGATGACACACTATCATATTTATCACCTTTACCGGGTTTTGGAATTAGCAACGTTTTAAAGGATTTCCAGCTATCTGGTATAACCTTTTTAGAAATAATTTTATTAAATAAAAATGTTAGTAGTTTACCCTCGGGATCCAGCATCACCAGGTCTCGATATTTTATACCATCAACACCAGGACTTGTGTTGTCAGCTTTCTTGAGCTCAAATAATACCTCAGAATTCGATAAATATTTAAGTTTAAGTTTTTTATCAGAACGATTACAAAATTTAAACACCTTATCCCAAGTTCGGTCTAAAGGAATTTTGTGCTCAAAATTCGTTATAATGTTTTCATATTTAGGTCTAACATCCACATCTACATCATTGATGATCGTGTTTACAGTGGTTTTCATGTCACTGTTGAAATTTTTAATTAAATTACTTTTATTAATTTGAGATTCTACTCTTTCTATATTGCCCAAGTAAGGTTTGTGTGTTGGCACAGTTTTAATAGAAATTTGATCCAAAATTACATCGACGATTTCATCAACATTCATTTTAAATACTTTTATTAAAAGTTGATCAATTTTATTTTTACGTTCTTTTAAATTTTCACTTTCTTTATGATTTTCATTAATTATTGAGTCTGGTTATGATTAACAATAAAATTGACTTTCGCAGTAGAAATGAAGAATTTATTCAGATAATCAGTCATGCTTTCACCAATACTGACAAGTCTCTCATTTAAGACTCTACCTTGAAAGTTTAAGATGTAGCTGCGCTCGAATACAGGGGAAAATATATACAGACACCAGTGTGGGTTGTTTGGAATGACAGCAATTACATACTTTACTCTCGTAAATTGCCTAAATGTGACGTTTTCTCTTATAAATTGATTATTATGTGCAATAAGATTCAACGTCAATTCAGGAGACAATACGGTTATATAATTTTTATTACTAAACCATTCTTTTATTAAAGAAGGTACACAGGAATTCTCATTTTGGAGAGAAGCTTTATAAGGAAGTGCTACTTTTGGTGGTCTTGTTACATTCTGGAAGCGTTTAAAAATAGGCAGTGTCGTTATACCACCCCCAGAGACTTTTGGTGGATTCTGAAATTTAGTAGTTTGGAATCGATGGACATTTTTACGTATTGTTTCTACGACTAAGTCTACGACTAAGTCTACGACTAAGTCTACGACTAAGTCTACGACTAAGTCTACGACTAAGTCTACGACTAAGTCTACGACTAAGTCTACGACTAAGTCTACGACTAAGTCTACGACTAAGTCTACGACTAAGTCTACGACTAAGTCTACGACTAAGTCTACGACTAAGTCTACGACTAAGTCTACGACTAAGTCTACGACTAAGTCTACGACTAAGTCTACGACTAAGTCTACGACTAAGTCTACGACTAAGTCTACGACTAAGTCTACGACTAAGTCTACGACTAAGTCGTAGACTAAGTCGTAGACTTAACAAAATCACTCACTAGTACTATTGGTATTATTATTATACTTTTTACTTCATATAAACGTATGAGTTTCGTTTACCTCATTGATTCATGTTACTTACATGTGATATATTAAAAAATTATATTTACATGAAATTTTCAATTGTTAATTATATTATTACATAAAAAATTATAAAATAATCATTAAAGATAATAAATTAAGATCAAACTCGTCTTAAAAATAAATGTTCAATTCTAAATTATTTAGCTTACTGACTATTTTGTTAGTAGTATATTACATAACAATTTTATCAAAATAATCATAAAACTTTAATAATTTTCATGAAAATTTAAGTTTAAAAGCACTATATTGATAGTTTATTTAATTAAAAGTCACTCAAAACTTAAATTTTATCACTGGATTTACAATATTTTAAGAAAATTATTCAACAAGTTTAAAATTTCAACTAAATATAAAAAATTATACAAGACTTACTTTACCAATTTCTATAAAATTTTAAATTTACATCAAATAAAATATATAGATTTATATTCTAAAAATTTAATTATTAAAATAAAAAATAATTCGCCCACGATAGGAGTTGAACCCCTCAACGAATTATTACCGACACCACTGATGTAAGAATTTTGAAAATAACTCATTCAAGATAGGATTTAAACATTGGATTAGTTTATGAAAATAATTAATAGGATTATTTACATGTAAATACTTTACCAAATTCTATAAATTTATAGCAAATATACTGTTTCTAATGAAAATTCAATATTTTGATAATAATTCACGTTGTTAGTCGGATACTAATTTACAAGTTCATTCGACTCTATAAATTATTAGCGATACCATCAACTAAATTCGTTGTGTTTTTATGAAAATAAGTCACTGGGTTTACAAATGAAAGTAACCGATAATTTCGGACATTAAAGCTTTATGTAGCCAAAACTGATTAAATAACCATTAAAAAATTCATCAGGTGATACCTATTAAATATTTCAATAATTTATGATTCAAACTATGTATATTATAATACTTTTCGATAAATTTATGGATAAACTATTACATGGTTCGTTATAAAGTTATTTAAAAGGTTAAGAATTTTAACCCTAAATAACGAAAGATAACTTTTAACCCTAAAAGATGAAATATAACTTTTAACCCTATGTGATTAAAAGTTATAACATTATGTAAACCAATAATTACTAAATACCAAGTAAACACATGTCTTTAATAAAGAGTAGTTGGTAAAAAGCATACATATATTTAAAAATCGTTGACAATTTTTAAGTACCTATTAAAAATGGTTTGAAAATATGAATAAATATTTGAATATTAAATTGAAAATCTCTATTGAAATTAAAAAGTATATAAATTTGTTAATCGTCAATAAACTCGTAAAATTATTGATTGATTAAATGCAATTGTTAATTAGAAATATTATTGACTGAACTAATTTTTTAATAGAAAGTTATTCTTGAAACAACATAAAAATCATATTTCAATAACTTTTCTTTAAATTAATTTTGAAAAAGTAGAAACCACATACTTTATTTTGATTGGCTGTTACTATTGACAACGACATTATTTTTCGATAAATTTAATCGCTAAACTCAAAATACTAATAAATATATTAAAATTATTACAGTTTTCTTGAAAATAATTTGAAAACATACAAACTATTTTTCAATAAACTTATTATTATTTAACTAAAACCGGTTGTTGAAAATACTAATAAATTTATCAATTAAAATTTTAATAAAAATAATAATTTGAAAATGAAATTATAGAATATTTGATTTTGATTGGTTAATTCTATTTATTACCAATGACAACGACTCAAATTAATTCAAATTTTAATGTTCAAATTATTTTCTAAATATTATTGGTACCGCATTGATAGGAAATCTTGCTATTCAATCGAACATAATTTCATTAATCTTTTTAAATAAATCAACAAAAGTCATTTAAAATTATTATAATGTTGAACTTGTTGCTAATCACCGACTTATTTAAAATTTATCCGAATCTAATTATATGCATTGTAAAACACTACAAGTAATAATTCTTTGATGCTCCTATTAACATTACAACTTTTACATGCTGGACCAATACATTTTCCTGTAAAATGGTCTAACCTTATTTACTATGTTCTTATTACACAATATTCACAATTATCAAATGAATATTCTTCAAAATTCATAGTTTTAACTAAGGAAATGATGGTAACTTGTCATATCAGTGAAGTTGTTGATTAATAAGAATCCATCAGAAATTGGCAAATGTTTTTGAAAATGTTATCTTTTGCTAAAATAGATAACGAAACTAGGTGTTATCGTTTTTAAACTCCAAATATTTATCTTTTGGTAATGTATATAGCGTAGTACCCAACTGATTTTTCTTACATAATTGGTGTTTTTCAAAGGATTTTGGCTTACGAAATCCATTTAAACAATTTTCACACCATTTGCAACAAATTCGAACATTACAATCATTATTTTTATGACAATTCATCAAGGATTGTAAATTAGTTACTGTTGTATAATGATATTTTTCACCCTCCTTTATCAATAATAAATAAATTTGATCCAATCCAGTTACTTTTGTTCGGTAAATTATATTTAAATATGGATGCTTCGTTATAAGTTCTTCTCTATCCTCAAAATTTTCGTTAAATCATTACATTAATTGCTAAACCAGGATATTTCTTCACAAAAGTTGGGATATCACACAGTTTCATTGTCATATCGTTAGGATCGTATACGGTAAATATTTTCTTGGTCTATCTTTCTTGATTTTATCAGATTTCAATACAGCCAAAACACTATATATGAAACATAAATTATTGGTATTTTGTACGTTAACTATTACCTTTTTACATATTAGAGCTTTAGGTGTTGCAATATAACTATGTCCAGATAACCTAGATATATTAGAAACTTTAGTTACCTTGAAATTTACTTCTAATATTCGGTTTATTTTCAAACTACTTCTGTTCATTCAACAATCTTTTCATTTATTTTCTTTGTACCAATGTCAAGAAAAGTTGTAGTCACTGAAGCAGCGTGATTTGATATACTATCTACTTTGAGTTCCCCATCTTTTTCAAATTCTACTTGGACTTCAAATTGAACTTTTGAATGTTTCATTTCATTGAATGTAATTTTTAATTTTTCCAAAAGAGAAGAACTATTTCCTATAAAAATATATACTAATTATCCCTATTAAAAGTTTAACAATTTATTGAACTACACATACTTTTCCTCAATACAAAATGAATTTAACAGTATAAGAAAAACAATATTTGTTAGCATATTAATAAAAATTGATATACTTTAATGTCCAAATGGATATCCAACCACCTTAAAATCTTCGATAAAATTTTAATGAATTTCTATTATAGTATCAATAAATACCACAAATCATCGACAAAAAGGATAAATCTACTCAATCCTTGAATTTATCTTCGATTCACCTAAAATCTATCATGTTACCAGTAAAGATTGCATTAATAAGCTACAATTTACTGACAATAATTCTACATATAAAGCTAATTATTGATTTCTCTACTTTACATTGGATTTAACCCCTAAAGTTACTGTAATTTAATGAATTACCACATTGAAATTTGTTTACATAAATCCTGCAATAGCTAGATTTATTAAAATGCAGTAAGAATCTTTAATGAATTTCTCTTACATGCAATAGTAAGACCCTAATATCCCAACAAATATTTGATTAAGACTCCTCAATCGTAACCAATTATTAAACTTATCACATTTATTTGGTAAATTACCGATCATTAAAAACTCTACTTTTATCTGTACATACTTAATATTTAACCATAATATTCTCCTTAAAATTGATATATTACTGATCATTAAAACCATATATTTATCTACACATACTCAATATTTAGCCATAATTTATCCCTTAAAATTGATATATTACTGATAATTTTCATGTAAAATCTAACATTGAATGATTATTTCTACTCAATATTTACCTTTGATTAATTTCTTTTAACACTGTATAAAATGATATACAAATTATTATTACGTCATAATAAATCGAATAAATTTCTCACTCAATATTTCCCTTAGTAACTTACTACATCTAAAGTCGATATTCAAACTTGTAAAGCATACTAGAATTGATCAAACTCCCAATCCATAGTGATAAATCTAACCTTTCAATTATATCTAAAACTCTGAAATATTCATATGTTGGAATACTCTCTCTAAAATCGATACAGTTCTCTTAAAAGGTTACGTCAAATTCTCAATAAATTCTTCAATTGAACTTCGATTAGATATAAAATTCATGAAAACTATATCGAAAATCCTAAATTTAAACTAAAGTATTTAACATATATACTAAGTGGACATATATGATAAATTAATATACTAGCTATTATTCAATACATTATTACAAGTTTTAGTCTAATTAAACACAATTTCCATATTGAAGCCAATTTAACGATAAAAAATATTTAATCGAATATCAAAAGTTGATAACTAACTCTTAAATAACCAAAGAAGTAGTATTTTTTTGGTCAGTGACCTCATGATTACATCACTTGACCACTGGTCAGTGCACACTTATTATGTCACTGGTCACACTTATTGTAGTTGTAGGCGTGTTGGGCGCGGATCGGTGCGGATCGGTGCGGATCGGTGCGAATGGGTACTGATGGGTACTGATGGGTACGGATCGGTGCGGATGGGTGTGTGTGTGTGTGTGGATCGGTGTGGATCGTTGGTTGGTATGTGTGTGTGAAATGTTTAAGATTGTAGGTGTGTGGAAGGTTCTAGAATGTAGGTGTGTTGGTCCACAACTACGTGACATAATAACAGTTAGGTAACTAGTCTCGGCGTAGTGACCAGAAGGTTCTAGAAGGTAGGTGTGTTGGTCCACAACTACGTGACATAATAACAGTTAGGTAACTAGTCTCGGCGTAGTGACCAGAAGGTTCTAGAAGGTAGGTGTGTTGGTCCACAACTACGTGACATAATAGCAGTTAGGTAACTAGTCTCCGAGTAGTGACATAATAAGTGTGACCAGTGACATAATAAGTGTGCACTGACCAGTGGTCAAGTAATGTAATCATGAGGTCACTGACCAAAGGTCAATTACTAGGTAGCAACTAGTGGACAAAGGTCAATCTCCAGGTAGCAACAGCGCGTGCAGAGGTCAAATGTTACGTAATAATTACGTAAGCTAGTGGAGGGGGGGTTGTATCTGACGGGCTCACATCCTACTGCTGTTTAAATTTTGATAATTTGTAAATAACGATTTATTTTTAAAATTAAAATTAACTCTTGGTATTATTTTATTTTAGAACAAATTTATTAAAATTTGACAGAATTATAGGGCAAAATTAAGAAATTTGATTGACATTGTGAAAGAATGTATCAGATTAAAATTAAACAGACATTTTCATGTAAACATAGTTCTACACAATGAACCAGTGTTTAACTTAAATAATTCTGTTAAGATTCTTAATAAAATTACCTAAAATTTACAATTAAAATAATTATTGTATATGATTGAAAATTAGAATTATCGTAGTTGTACATAAGTGATTTATTTATTTCAATCAGATGAAGAACTTTCTCAAATTAAAATATTTTTATAAGCAATTACGTAAGTAATATATTTACATTAGTACTTGTACTTTCGAATTTTATTCTGTGAATAATAAGATTATTTTTACATAAGGTAATTATTCAAAATTATTTTCATTATAAATTGAAATATCAAATATAGTTATTTGACAGGATTAAATTATTAATTCTTTTTATAATAATATAGTAATTAAACTTCAAAATGATAATTGTTTATTTTACTTTTAGCTTCTTTGTAACACAATGTTTAATTATTATTATTTTTCAAAGAAAATTTCAATTTATTTTATCAATTAATTTTTAGTGGTGACACAAATTATTAATATAATACTTAATTAAATATAAATTATAAATTCTTTACACAAAATTAATAGACAATAATTATATTTTTCATTTTTTTATTTACTCAAACTAAATTATTAAAAAAAAAAAAAAAAAAAACAATAATAATAACTTTTATGATGTGACTATCATATTTTATTGATTTAACTTGATATGAATCTTTTCCACGTAACTATAGCAACCTATGTTATTAAATTTGATTTTAAAAATTCATTTTTCAAATATCTTAGTTACATGTTATTCAATTAATTTCTTTGTAGGGAATTAACAAATAACTTATTGCATAAGTATGTATTTTTGAAAAAATTAATCGATGAGAAATAAATCAATAAGTATTTTCATTTTGTACTTTACTCAAAATAATTTATTAAAAAGTTAATTTCCCGATGTGACCATCATATATCATTGATTTATCTTGATATTAATCTTTTACATGTAACTATAGCAACCTGTGTTATTAAATTTGGTTTTCGAATCTATTAGTTATATTTTATTTCTCTGTGAGGAATTAACTAATAATTTATTGCATAAATATATATATATATATATATTTTTTGAAAAATTAATCGATGTGATATAAATCAATAAGTATTTTTCATTTTGTAATTTTCTTGATATTAATGATTTTCATGAAACTATAGCAACCTATGTTATTAAATTTCATTTTCAAACATCATATTTATAATTTATTCAATTTAAATTTATTAAAAATTTCAATTTGGATGTAATTTTTTAGTATAAACAATCGATTTTAATTAGTATAAACGAATGATTTTGAGGTATAAACAATCAATTATTAATTAAATTATTATTAAAATATTATCATAAGTAAGTTTACTTTTTATGTATATTTAATTAACTATTTGTTTTTTAGTGAATTATTGCTATACATATAAATTTTGCGTAGCTATCAGTCACGAAGATGTTCACTACTGTGAACTTGTTACATCATCATATTTCAAGATAAATGATGCTGGTTTCCTTGGTTATGTGTGTCCAGAATGTCTCACAATAACATCTGGTAGATGGTCAATGTTTTTACAAAAACACGGGCATCACCTCAGACAATTCGGAGAATCGAAAAGTAGTATTGTTGCCAAAAGTACGTGTATGTATAATATAACTAACTATTAATCTTTTTTTAGTATTGTCAAAGAGGACAACCCTTCAAGACACTTTGCATATTGATAAATATGATACAAGTAATCTTTTGATAATTTTTAATGATTTTTAAATTATTAACTGTTAGATACTTTTAATATTCAAGATTCAAGATCGAGTAATGAAAGAAATGAATATAAAAATGGTAATTTTTTACTTTTATTTAAATTATTAATTATTTTTAATTTAGATGATTTAAATGTTCACATTGAAAACATAGATGATAGAATATTTTACGAAACAAATTTTGCCGAACTTGAAAATATCTCTACTGTAAATGTTAAATGTGAGTTTTTTGTTATTACAATCAGAATTATTTAACTTTTTCATGTTTCAGGTAATCTTTATCCGAAGTATTGTCAATCTACAAGCCATGATAACAACTGCCACAATAAAATGAATCGATATTATCAAGTGAATAATTATTATATATGTCCTGTATGCCAGACCCAAACCTCTGACCCGTACCTTAAATTTTATAATGACCATAAAAATCACTTGACTCAATTTTATACGGATAAAAAATCATTGTTTAAACACAGTTTGAAACGAAAAAGCACCATAAAATCTGAAATACTTGAAAAAATATTTATTAAAGATGATTTACAAATTGGACTAGGGTTAAGTGACATTATTGTTGAACCAGAAATTGAATATGATTTACTACGCTCACATCGAATTATAAAAGTGAACATCGGAAGATATAATGTTAAGGAAATAGTTCTTCCATCTTCTCTTTTTGAAAAATTAAAAATTACATTCAATGAAATGAAACATTCAAAAGTTCAATTTGGAGTCCAAGTAGAATTTGAGAAAGATGGGGAACTCAAAGTAGTTAGTATATCAAATCGCGCTGCTTCAGTGACTACAACTTTTCTTGATGAGGGTATAAAGAAAATAAATGAAAAGATTGTTGAACGACCAGAATTAGGAAGTAGTTGGAAAATAAACCGAATAATAGAAGTAAATTTCAAGGTAACCAAAGTTTCTAATATATCTAGGTTATCTGGACATAGTTATATTCCAACACCTAAAGCTCTATTAGGTAAAAAGGCAATAGTTAACGTACAAAATACAGATAATTTATGTTTCATATATAGTGTTTTGGCTGTATTAAAATCTCATAAAATCAAGAAAGATAGAGATAGACCAAGAAAATATTTACCGTATATGAATGACTTGGTATACGATCCTAACGATATGCCAATGAAACTGTGTGATATTCCAACTTTTGAGAAGAAAAATCCTGGTTTAGCAATTAATGTAATGATTTATAATAACGAAAATTTTGAGGATAGAGAAGAACTTATAATGAAGCATCCATTTTTAAATATAATTCACCGAACAAAAGTATCTGGAGTGGATCCAATTTATTTATTATTGATAAAGGAGGGTGAAAAATATCATTATACAACAGTAACTAATTTACAATCCTTGATGAATTGTCATAAAAACAATGATTGTAATGTTCGAATTCGTTGCAAATGGTGTGAAAATTGTTTAAATGGATTTCGTAAGCCAAAATCCTTTGAAAAACACCAAGAGTTATGTAAGAAAAATCAGTTGGGTACTACACTATATACATTACCAAAAGATAAAGATAAATATTTGCAGTTCAAAAACTGGTCAAAAACGATAACACCTCCTTTCGTTATCTATGCAGATTTTGAATCTATTTTACCAAAAGATGACATTTATTTTCAAAAACATTTTCCAATTTCTGCTGGACTCTTATTAATCAACAACTTCACTGGTATGACAAGTTATCATCATTTCATTGGTCAAAACTGTGTTTATGAATTGTTGAAGAAGGTTTCAGATATAGGAACAAACATTGTGCTACCATATTATAAAGAAAATGGGAAAAAGCTAATGTTACCACTTACTTTTGACGAAGAATATTTATTTGATAATTGTGAATATTGTTATTTGTGTAATAAGAATATAGTAGATAAGGTTAGAGACCATGACCATTTTACAGGAAAATATATTGGTCCAGCATGTAAAAGTTGTAATGTTAATAGGAGCATCAAAGAATTATTACCTGTAGTGTTTCATAATTTACGTGGGTATGACTTACATCATATCCTTAAGTATGGAATAAATCAATTTCCAAATTGGAACTTATCATGTATTCCAATTAGTAGTGAAAAGTTCTTATCGCTTATGGCAGTGGTTCTTAACCTTTTTAGCTACCGGCACCCCTAAAATTTTCAAACAATATTCTCGCACCCCTTACTAGAAATTATTGAGTTATATAAATTAAAAAACAAACATTATGCAAAACATATTTTTTATTTATTTTATGTGCGTAACAAATTTTTTATAAATTTTAATTGTTAGCTGAAATAATCAATTATAAATTACAATTTCGCACCCCAAAATTTTCAAGCTCGCACCCCTAAGGGGTGCGTGCACCACCGGTTAAGAACTACTGGCTTATGGTATATGTTGGTAAGCTTAGAATACGTTTTATCGACTCTTACCAGTTTGTTAATGACTCATTAGCTAGGGCTGTGAAAACTTTGACTAGTTTACCATTAACAAAATCTGTTTTTACTGGTACCATTGTTAATGAAAAAGGTATTTTTCCCTACAACTTTGCCACTAGTTTAGAGGTCCTTGAAAATACTTATGAACTGCCTCCAATCTGGGAAGAAGTGAGTGAAATCGAATATAAGAAAGCTCAATTAATTTGGACTGAAACTAAATGTGTAAATTTACTTGACTATATGATGATATACTTGAAACTCGATTGCTTTCTTTTAGCTGACTTTTTTCAACAATTTCGGGCGAAATCTATAGCTCATAATAGTTTAGAGCCTTTAAATTATTTTGGTATTCCTGGAATGTCTTGGAGTTCTGCGTTAATAACTTTAGATAAACCCATTGAACTATTGCAAGACATGGAAATTTATAATTTCTATGAGGGTGGTATTCGTGGAGGTCTTACTTTTGTTAATAAACACTTTGTAAAAACTGATGAAACCACTGAGTTGCTTTATATAGATATTAATAATTTATACGGTTGGGCTTTAAGTCAACCTTTACCTTGTGGCAAATTCAGTTGGATACTTGATGGTTTTGATTCAATATTATCTGATTGTTTGACTTTGAATCTTGAATCTTTGTCATATGGGTATACTCTTGAAGTTGATCTTGAAATTCCTTCTGTACTTCACGATAAGTTAGACGACTTTCCTATTGCTGCTGAGAAAATGAAACCTGAGGGATCTAAGGTTGAAAAATTGTTATTGACTCATTACCCAAAAAAGAATTATGTGATTCATTGGCGTTTACTAAAATTATACTTGTCTCTTGGTGTTAAGGTTACTCGTGTGAATCGAGCTGTAAGATTCAAACAGTCTCCTATTTTTAAAAACTACATTGATACCAATACAGAGTTAAGAACAAAAAGTACAAACACACTAGATAAAAATTATTATAAGCTCCTAAATAATAGTTTGTATGGTAAAACTGTCGAAAACCTGAAAAAAAAGAATGAATTTAAGATTATGTAATACAGAAAAGAAGATGATTACATATGCTTCTAAACCAACCTTTCAAAGAAGTATCAAAATTGCTGATGATCTAATTGCTGCTTTGTTAAATCCTGACTCAGTATGTTTAGATCGACCAAGTTATATAGGACAATCTGTGCTTGACTTGTCGAAACTTCGAATGTATGAGCTTCAGTATAAGGACTTGGAAAAATATCGACAACAATTTAATTGTGATATTAATATAGTTGCTGGAGATACAGACTCTTTCTTCTTGGAGATTAAAAATTGTAAACTAGATATTCTTTTGTCTGAAATGGTTAAGGATTATCTTTTGGATACATCTAATTACCCTTCTACTCATCCACTTTATTCTAACAAACTTGATTCGGTCATTGGAAAATTTAAGGACGAAAGTAAGGGAGAAGGTTATGACGAATGGGTTTTCCTTCGACCCAAATGTTATAGTTTGTTAGGTAAATCTTCTTGTCTAAAAGCTAAGGGTATATCATTAAAGGATACCGATCTAGCACATAAAACTTATAAAGAGTGCTATGAGAAAAACTCCACCTTTTCTGTACCTTAATTTCGTATTGGTACAAACAATCATCAACTTTATAGTTTTAAAACTTCAAAGGTTGCACTAACAAACAAAGAGGATAAAAGAGTTTGGGTAGAAAAGAATGAAAGCCTGGCATACGGTCATTATATGATTGAGACTGACAATGAATAAAGATAATAATTTTCCACATGATTATCCGACAGCACGTCCAACAGCACATCCAACAGCCTATCAAACAGATCATGTAACAGCTCATCCAACTGTTCATTGAATTAATAAATGTATACCTATATACGTTCTTGTTCTTATTCATTATTTTGTAATTTTTTGTGTTTACATTATATTTTAGTTTGTTTTGTTTTTGTCAGGGGGGGGTACCAAAAAGTGCGCCAGATGGGACACATCTACCTACTAATGATTGTCTTTTCTTGCCTGGTTGATAATGTCTCTCCTTTCTTGTCTGATTAATAATGGTTCTCTTTTCTTGTCTGGTGAATACTGGTCCTTTCGTGTTTTTCCCTCTTTCTTTTATACTCCTGCTCAGACTGTTTTCCGACGATTGTCAACAATATGTTCTGCATTATCAAATTATCTCTCGGGTTTCCCATTGCCTCGGGCTTCCCATTGACTCGGGCTTCCCATTAGTAATTAATTTTTCTTAATTAATTTCCTTTTTATCTTATATCATTTTCTAGGGACCGCTCACTAAATTTTTATTATTATTTCTGGACTCGTCTCTCAATTTGGCGTTCAACCATACCAATTTCCCCCGATCAATATTACTTTCGAATTTTTATACATTTTTTAATTAATATTGCACTTTTATCATTTTTTGTGTTTTATCGATTTTACTGTGCTTTTTCGTGATACCCCAACATTACTATTACATAAAAAACTTACTCCATGACAAATTATCATAAATTATCTATACATTTATACCACTCAAATCAATACTGTTCTGTTTGCAGTTATTTGAACCTCATTTTCAAATACTCCATATATTACAACATGTACCGGTTCAGTTGTAGCTTTAGCAAACTTTATATCTAATCGTAAATTTCCATTTTGAGGTAATTGACTCTGATTTAAATCAAAATCGGGTGCCAAAACAAATGTAAAGAATGGATATTTGCTTTTAAAATCTTCAAGAGTTATACCACAATTAAGGTTTTTATCCAAATAACCCATATTTCTCACTATACTCTACATATATGTAACACAATAATTATCATTATCGAAATCTTGAGTATATGTTTCTCTGTAATCACTATTTTTCGATAAAGTTAGCGATGTTACACCAAAATATTTGAAAATTGAGCTCGATGTTAAGTATGATCCATTATATTGAGATTCACTTTGAAATGTTACCAATATAAAGTTGATCATTCTTCTATCTCCAAACATTTGTTCCTTATAGAAAGAAGCTGAACCTTTAGCAATCGCAAATTGAACAATTTCCTTTGTTTTCAATGGATATATTGCATGCTTAGAATTAAGCCCCAGTTGATGACCGGCTAATAAAGAGTGCTGAACACGAACTCTTCTAACCAATAATTTTGCCTCAACTAATTGAAGAATTGGTGCTGTGGTGGTGTACATTAACACCTGGGAGTAAATTTCGGTTGATCCATGATATCGAGTTGTAATGATAAGCACATGGTAAATAATTTCGATCCTTTAATCCACTTTTTCCTATCGTCATCACTACCATAACCCATAGGAGTTAAACATGTATTTTTAGTATCGCTATTGTAATTTATAATAGTTTCTATTAGAGCTTTGTGAATATATGTACTGTTACCACCGTCAATCTTGATATTATTAAATCCGAGAACTGCATCTTTAAAAAGTGTATGAAACAAGAAATTGTTTGGTATTACATCACTAGGTTCACCCAACAGTTTTCTATTTTTATCTTCAACTTTGATCTGAACAGTTAATAATGTATTATTCAAATCTAGATATTCAGTTTGGGAACCATTAATATAAAATTCAATATCAGTTTTTGTATCCATAATAGAATTCATCGGCAATACATCTTCAAAGGCCCCCATTTCAATTACTGTTTGGGAAGATGGTCTATCAAATAAACACAATTCAGATTTACCGCAAATCATTTTTGAAATATAGTTCCATGTTTATGATGTCTTTTACGTTTTTGAGTCGGTTTTGGTGCAGGTTCTTGTTTTTGAAACATACCTGCAACATTTGGTAGAACTTTCCCTAACTCGGATAATGCATTTGATTTCAGCGATGGTAATATTTTCTGCTCATTCATTATCACATCTTTAGCAGTTTTCATACCAAAACTACCAAGTCGTTTAAGAATAGGAAGTGAAAATCTATCAATTGTTCTCAACCATCCTGATCCATACTGTTTACCAATAAAATATGGTAATTCGCCACCACTTTGGCTACCACTATACATACTAATAATATCGTTATTGGCCATCTAATTTACGAAAATGTAATGTCAAATGAGTTTCTGTATCTTTACTAAATTCAATAAATTTACCGCTATCATCACGAATATTTATTTCTATATTGTTTATACATGATGTTGATACCGGTAAGTACATGGGATTATCGATATTTATATTGACAACTTCATCCTGGTCATGTTTATCAACCCACACAGATTTCAATAGAGGAAACAAAGAATCACCAACAATTATAGGATCGATGATGTTAGTATATATGAACATTTGCCTATGAAGTTTTATTATTTTTGGTTTGCGTACACCAAAAGCACTTGCCCTATATGTTTGCTTATCTAATCTCAATGTATTAGCCAAATTTTTATCAAATGTAACTTCAAAAATGTTATTATTCAAACTAAATTTGCATAATCCATCTTTAAAAATTTCAATAGTTTTAAATATATGTAAACAATTGAATGAGATATATTTATTTAATTCTTCAAGTGTTTCAATATATAATTCATTAGTAAATGTAAATGTATCTTCCAACTCATTAATATATGATACAGATATTTTGATGTTTTCGATCGTTACACTTTTCTCATCAAATGTTTTGAAACGTATTAGGTATTCAGTACCAGGAACAACTATGTTAAGCTTATCACAACCAGTTCACTTGGCATCCCCAATACTTTCAAACTTTATTGTAAACGGGCTAAAATTACAACTAACATTCAATCCATCTTTGAAAAACATACCACAATTTTTATCTAAAATTTGATTCGGAATATGACAATATCGTTCAAAATTATTGATTAAGAAAATACCACTACATGTTATGGGTACACGTTTCTTGTAACTGATTTTACAATGACTATAAAATGGGAATGTATTGTACACAAATGTAAAGTCTTGCAAAGCAACTTCCCAATATCCATGTAAATAAATAGGATTTTGAAAATCAACCATAAATTTACTTGCTTGATTTTCCGGATGGATTAGCGGTCAACTATTGCTCGGTAAAATTGTATAGAAACTCATTTTACTAGGTCTTTTGATGATATCCATGCCATTTGACATAGTATTGTTTATCCTTACCAAGTATTTTAATTTTCAATATTTTCTATATTCTGAACACTATAGGCTTGGAAATAACTTGTAATTCCTGTTCATAGAATTTCCCTTGTATTACATTGTTATCACTATCTTTAATAACATACATTACAGGGCTCTGTTTAGTATTAATTTTAGTAATTAGAAATACTTCATCATTCAATTACTATCGAAATTTTTGATGAAAGGTGAAGCAGATATTTTACTAATTCTAACGTGATCACCAACTTTATATTTTGGTTTTGTAATAGCAACTTTTTTAGATGGTACTCGTGTTTTTGACCTGATAACTACGGGTCTCAAACCATTCAGACCTCGATGTGATGAATTATTATAACCAACAAGTATTTTCGATAATACATTTATCCATATTTTATTACATTGATGCACGAAATATTTCTTCAATCTATCCCTCAATGTCCGGTTAAATCTTTCAACATGTGCGGCTTTGTATTGAGAATGTACAAAATAATGATTTATTTTGAGCCGATCCAGGATTTGCTTAACTTTACTATTGTAAAACTCCTTGCCTATAATAATAATAAAAATAATAATAATAATAATAATAATAATAATAATAATAATAATAATAATAATACCTAAATTGGTTTGCAAATTGTCTGGATGTCCATTTTTAAACATATTATTAATTGATTTAGATATTTCCTCTGCAGATTTTGTCTTTGTTGGTACACCGCGGGCAAAACGACTGAAAACATCAATACATGTTAAAATATATTTATAACAATTGTTAATCTTCGAATACGGTATCATCTCCATCAAATCCATTTACCATAAATCATTAATACTGAATGTCTTATAAGCTCTCGTTGGAAATCTTTTCCTCATTGGTTTGTTTAAACTGTACGCAAGCTGATCTGACAACCACTTTTGCGTTTCCTTTTTCGACTTTGGGACTCTTTTCTTTAACTTTGCCACTCCACCGAAACCTGCCTCGTCTTCTGGGTTCGTCCAAATCTTCTCCATTACAACAAGATGATTTAAATTTTAATTTAACATTAGGTAATGATTGACCCATCGTTTATTGTGATAATAATGATAATGCTAATGGTAACATTGCTCCGATAAAACCACCTTGTTGTATATATATGATTTTTCTCATTTGCTTACGATTTTTATTATTTACTAGCGATAACAAAGGTTTTCGATGTTTATTCAACACTAGTTTCTTAGATTTACTGATTTTAATTTTACCTCTGACTACGTTTAATAGAATTTTGAGTAAATCATCGACAACAAAAGTTGGAAATGATTATAAAATAGACATTCTTTTCATTTTGGTGGAACTTTGTTTTTCTTTTTAATACTTTGTCTAGGTTTACGAATATTTTTAAGCCTGGATTTCATAAACATGTTTACATGTTAAAGTTTTCAACTTTGTTTAAATACCATGGCACTATCTTTATTGAAAATATCTGTTTTTACCCGTAAATCGTTATTGCATTGTTGTGTGAAATCAACAAATATATATCCATGTGGTGATTTTGTAGCATCTTGAAATGCACTGATGAGAAAATTACTATTATTAGGGTATGCTTGTCGAGCAAGAAAATCAATAACTGTTGCATCTCTAGGATTCTTGAAAATAACTATATATTGAACATTTAAATTCCTTGTTCGATGTGCACCACCCTGATGAAATAGATTTTGAGTAATAAAGATCACAGTAACACCAACATGTCTACTGATTTTTGTGAATAAATTATTAAAATCCTTTTCTTTGTTAGCTTCCTGATACAAATCATCAATAATGATGACATCACCTTTCCTTAAACGACTTGACCAGTTTTTATCGAAACCCTTTACTATTTTCATGTTTTTCAATTTACAGAAATTATCTTGAGTTAATCCATGTTCTTCATCTGCACCCCTATGCCAACAAATCTTATGTTTGAAATAAATTAGATTTCAGTAATTTACACACAAACATAGTTTTACCACTACCACTTGGGCCAACGATTTGATATACAGCATCATTCCTTAAGTCCATTATTAATTTGTATAATTATAGGTTTTTGTTTATATTATATAATTTAATGAACTCTTTCTAAAAATCATATATATATAGCTTAATATTTCATTATTGTTTAATTATGTTATCAAATATAAATTATAAAGGAACTTTCGATGTATCAAAAATGACGTTTCCAAATGGTAAACCCCAGCAAATTGTTGATAGAAGCGGAAAATATCCTATAATATTTTTCAAATCAGGCAAATGCAGAATCATGGGATGCAAGAAACCTTTAGATGTCAATAAATTGCAATACAGAATAAAGGATATTAAAATACAGTCAATTACAGTTACCATGGATATGGGACAATCTATCAATCTATACAACATGTCAACAAAATGTCTTTGCATGTTTGAGCCAGAATTATTTCCTGCACTGAGGCTTTTAAAATACAACCCAATGTGTGTTAACGTGTTTGCCAGTGGGAAAATAGTCATATTAGGGGTGCGAAATCTAGAGTACAAAAATATTGTTTGTGACATACAAAATGAAATCATGGGATTGGTCGATATCTGATTGGCTAATGATTGATTAAAACAAATTGCTTATTCATTTTGTTTCATTTTTAAAATGGAAAATATTATGATGACGAGCACGAAATTAACCAAGAAAGAAATCGAAAACTACGGTAAATTTATTATTTATAATTTATTAATATTATTATCTTTGTTTCCAGATAAATATCAGGCCGTGATCTTAGAACGGTTGTTCTTTTTCTATTCACAACTCCGAGCAATAGTCAAAGACCAGCCAGAATCAATAATTCCAGATCTGGTGTATGGAACAACCAACATATGGATTTTCAACATAATATATCAAGCTCTATGGGATATAAAGCTTGACCGAAGACCGAAGGAGATGGAACCCGAATACCCTTGTATTCTGGGTTATAGCTGCTGCGATTTTCGATACCAGCGCTATGTGGAATGGTGCCTGGCGAAATCCGTTAGGAATTCATCTAAATATCAACTTTTTCGAAAATAAATGTTTGATATTTTATTTTGGTATTTTTATTTTGATGGTGGTAACAATAATAATAATAATAATAATAATAGTAACAATAATAATAGTAATAATAATAATAATAATAATAAATGTTTTGGTAGTATTAGTTTGATTTTGGTGGTGTTAACAATAATAATAGTAATAATAATAATAAGGACGTGATATTAATAATGCATTTTATATATGTGATGTGCGTAAAATCATATACAAAATCCACGAGTTAATTCACATACAGTTTTCCAGTCACGCACATGTCTTGCACTTATCATGCACTTATCATGCATTGTCTTTGTGATCATGCATGATTCTGATTGGTTAATCAGTATCTGTCAAGGGTATAAAAGCGCGTCACCACCTTATAAAGATCATAAATCAAACATGACCAAGAAAATAAGTGTCCAACCAGTTCAGATGTTCCACAATTATAAAATGTATTTTTTAAAGGAGCCTATCAATATGCAATTGGCAAATCCAGTCAAACTCAATAAAACTCAATTTCAATCTCTCGCTGGCACTCTCTCAATGTAAGATATAAAGGATATTGATAAGACGTTCAAAAAGATCAATTCCAATTTAAAATGCAATGAAAATGCTTTCTTCACCAGTCAATATACCAGATATTATGATGCATTTACAGAAATAGGTTTCAAAGAACAGGAAAAATGGTATATAACAATAGCAATCCAAGGGTATGAAGCTGATCAAAATGATGTGCTTTCTCCAATCTGGAAAATTGTTACTGCTGGAGATACTGAAATTATTAATGATTCTGAAGTAATTATTGAGGATACTGAAGATACTGAAGAAAATATTAATGATACTGAAGATACTAACGAAATTATTAAAGATGAGCCTACCGAATTTAAGAATTGTATTGACCATGTTATAGAAAATATTATGATTGAATATTGTCGAGATGAACAATGTACATGTAATAATCAATAAATCTTTAAAAATGTAGTTTTTTATTAATAATAATAATAATAACAAAGAAATATTTATTAAAATCTACTATAAACTTTGTTACATAAATATAAAACAGATGCTCCAGTAAATAGTTTTAATAAAAATTTGCAATTTTCGATATAAATATCAGAACGTTTGGCTTCTGCGGCAACTTAAATAATCGCTGTCCATCCACCGTTTGTTTCTACCCACGGGTCAATTTTTGTTTCTATCACCTAAATAATGATAAATTAATAACAATATAAAGTAATATACTTCTTTAGACCATTGGAAATAATTTTCATAGTCGGATCCAGATTTTAATATCTGTTTCATATACATTAATCCTACTATTATTCGCATCCATTTATTATTTTCATCGAACATGTAACTAAATAATGATTGGAATGCCTTCTTTCTCTCCAATGTTGGCAAATTGAGAATTTTTTCATAATCAAATGGGATGTCTTCTATGATTTTCTCGGTACGGTTTACCATGAATTTTATGTTTTTAATGATATCATCTTCTTCTATATTATTAGAGACCAGCTCATTCAACAAAGTTATAAAAAATTTAGTTTCTGGCATTTTATAAAAATATTTGAAAGTGTAAGCTTATTTATACTATATTCGACCAATCAGAATCATGCAATACTAAGAAAATATGTAAAAATATATAATGGAAATGTCAATGATGATTTGTTGGCACTGTTAACTTCTTTCAAGTTGTTACCACCACTGTTAACTGGTTGTTGTAATTTCATTATACGATTGAACTGATCAGTTGTTTTATTAGAATAAAATTTTATACTATATTGAACTTGATTCATCATTTTTTCATTAAGTTTGCGATTTTCTTTCAATTCTAATATTGATTTTCTTAATTCATTTTGGATAATACCAATGGTCTTATTTAGATATATAATATCATCATATAATTCGTTTTTAGCTCTTTTTAAAGTCTCATATGTATGTTCAAATCGGAATTCTAAATTACTCATTCTTTCGGATAATCTTTTGACTGGAGTTTTCAAATATCTAGGCCTATCTATCATATACAAAATATCCATCAATACTGCTGTATCAGGACATACACATCTTGTTGAATTTTTACCTTGAACGGTTACAACAATTGAGTTTACCATATTAAAAACTAATAATATTATTAAAATTTCTTTAATCATTTTCAAATCTATATAAATTAATATTTATTGTTTATAGCTAAAGATTTGTATGTGTGTGTGTCTAAATTAGTATAAAAGTAATTGTTATTTCAATTTTTATCATTAAAATGGTTGTACCGAGCGCAGTTCAAGCTATGAATGAAATTAAACATTATGGTAATTTATTATTACTATTATTATTATTATTACTTGTTTTTTAGATGATTATTTTAAAGTTATTAAAGAACGTCTGGAATTCTATTATCCAGAAATACATGGAATCATGGATAAGCCAGCATCAATAATTCCAGACTTGATATTCAATCATTCATCTATATGGATATTTACTGTAATCGACGAGTTCCTATGGGATTACGAACAAAACAATTTGTCAAAAGATATGGAACCTGAATATCCCTGTGGTGATGGATGTCATTGCTGCGCCGCCCGATATCGGAAGTATGTGGAATGGGCTTTGAATAAAGCTCTAAGACAATACTACTATAGTAGAATTATCTCTTTATAATAAAAGTTTTTTATTATATAAAAATAATAATATTTATAAAATAATAATAAAAATAATAATAAAAAAATATTTAAAAAATATATACTACTTATAAAAGTAAGTAGACATAATATAATTTTAAAAAATGATTAAAAATTCCTTGACCTTGAAAAAATTTTGAATGACCTTGAAAAAATTTTATATGACCTTGAAAAAATTTTTTTCGAATGACCTTGACCTACTTTTAAATGACCTTGACCTACTTTTGAATGAACTTGAAAAATTTGTACTTTTCAACATAGAAAAAATTTTGAAAAAATTTCTAAAAATATTCTATGTTTTGGTCCAGCGGTGACATAGGAAATCATGTACTTTTCAACATAGAAAAAATTTTGAAAAAATTTTATATGACCTTGAAAAAATTTGTACTTTTAGACTTAGAAAAAAAAATTTTACCGGGGGGTGGGGGAGGGGGTATGTGGTCCAGCGGTGACATGGTCTAGCGGTGACATATCCATCTACTCATTATAATAGCAAAAATTTAAAATAACAATTAGTTTTATACTAATTTAAACCAATGAGAAGTTAAACACACAAACCTTAAATATTAATTTATAGATTTGAAAATGATTAAAGAAATTTTAATAATAATATTAGCTGTTAGTGTTTTTAAAATGGCTAACTCAAAATTCATTCAAATCGATGTTTAGTTATATTTTTGATGAAAATAATAAATGGATGCGAATAATAGTAGGATTAATGTATATGAAACACATGATAATAAAATCCGGATCCGACTAGGAAAATTATTTACAATGGTCTATAGAGGTATATTATTTTATATTATTATTTTATTTTTATCATTATTTAAGTAAAAGAAATAAAATTGATCTTTGGGTAAAAGCAAACGGTGGATGGGTAACAATTATTCAAGTTGCCGCAGAAGCCAAACGCTCAGATACTTATATTTCAAATTGCAAATTTTTATTAAAACTTTTAACTGGAGCATATTTTAACTGTAATAAATTTTACCATAAATTTTAATAAATGCATTATTCTTTGTTATTAACTGAATTAATAATAAAAAACTACATTTTTAAAGATTTATTGATTATTACATGTCTATGCTTCATTACCACAATATTCGATCATTATATTTTCTATGACATGGTCAACACAAGTCTTAAATTCATTAGGATCAACTAAAATTAGGGTTTCTTCATCATTAATAATTTCTTCATCATTAACAATTTCTTCGTCATCACTCTGACATTCTGAATCACAACATGAATCTTCTTTACTCAATGTTTCAACTAGAGTCAACATATCTCTAATATTTACACCGGTTATTTCTTCGAGTTTATCAAACAAAAAGTTTATTAAATATTCTACCGGAAAATTAATTAATTATTTTATATTTTACCTTTTTCAGATATCATTTTTAAACAATTTTAAAACTAATTATAATTTTGTTTATAGAATATTTTGTAAAGAAAACAAACAAAATCTGTTTAAATACATTTATTAACACCCACATTAAATGCTCAAATATACATTAAAATAATTGCGAAAGTCTAACAGTAGCAAATTTCCAGATTGGAGAAAGCAGATCATTTAGATCAGCTTTATATCCTTGTATTGTCATTGTTAAACACCAGTTTTCCTGTTCTTTGAAACCTATTTCTGTAAATGCATCATAATATCTGGTATATTGATAGGTGAAGAAAGCATTTTCATTGCATTTTAAATTCAAATTGATCTTATTGAAAACCGTATCAATATCCTTGATATCTATCATTGACAGTGTCCAAGCGAGAGATTAAAATTGAGTTTTATTGAGTTTGACTGGATTTACCCATTGCATATTGATAGGCTCCTTTAAAAAATACATTTTATCATTGTGGAGCATCTGAACTAGTTGGACATTGATAGCAGAGCTCACTATTTTCTTGGTCATGTTTGATTTATGATCTTTATAAGGTGTTGCCGAGCTTTTATACCTTCGCTAGATACTGATTAACCAATCAGAATCAAGCATGAATATTGCATGGTTATTGCATTTTATATGTGCCTCGATTATCATTATTTCTATATATGTTTTAATGTGCCACATTATTATTATTGTTATTACTATATCATTGTAATCACAAATATTATTACTATTTAAAAAATTAATACTATTAAAACCAAACAACTACTAATATTATTACTAATTATTTAAAAATTTCTACTATTAAACCAGACTATTACTAATCAAACCAAAACAACCAAATAAACAAAAAAACATTTATTTTCTAAAAAGTTTAAATTTACAAACACTTTGAACAGATTTGACGAAACACTATTCCACATATCTTTAGTATCTGAAATCGCAACAGCTGCAATCCAGTAATCAGGTTCCATATTCTTTATTGTTCGATTTAACTTTACATCCTATAAAGTTTGATCGATTTCATAGAATATCAAGATATTTGTCTCGGTGTATACGAGATCGGGAATCATTGATGCTGGTTGATTTTTCAGAATTGATCGCATTTGAGGGTAAAAGAAGAACAAATGCTCTAAAATTACTTCTTGATATTTATCTGTAAACAATGATAATAAATAATAAATAATAAATTTACCATACTTTTCAATTTCGTTCTTTGATTTTACTGTACTTGTCACCGGCGTAGCATTTTACATTTTAAAAATGAAATAAAATGAATAAGCAAGTTGTTTTAATCAATCATTAGCCAATCAGATATCGACCAATCCCATGATTTCATTGTTATGTCGGTAACAATATTTTTGCACTCTAGATTTCGACACCCTAATATGACTATTTTCCCACTGGCAAACACGTTAACACACATTGGGTTGTATTTTAAAAGCCTCAGTGCAGGAAATAATTCTGGCTCGAACATACAAAGACATTTTGTTGACATGTTGTATAGATTGATAAAATGTCCCATATCCATGGTAACCGAAATTTACTGTATTTTAATATCCTTTATTCTATATTGTAATTTATTGTACGTCTAAAAGTTTCTTGCACCCCATGAATCTTCATTTGCCTGATTGGAAAAATATTATAGGGTATTTTCCACTCCTATCAACAATTTGGTTGGGTTTACCATTTGGAAACGTTGAAAGTTCCTTTATAATTTATATTTGATAATATAATTAAACAATAATGAAATATTAATCTATATATATATTTATGATTTTCAGAAAGAGTTCATTAAATTGTATAATATAAACAAAAAACTATAACTATACAAATTAATAATGGAATTAAGAAATGATGCGGTATATACAAATCGTCGACCCAAAAGGTAGTGGTAAAACTATATTTGTGTGTAAATTACTGAAATCTAATTTATTCCAAACATAATTCAACAAGATTTATTGGCATAAGGGTGCAGATGAAGAACATGGATTAACTCAAGATAATTTCTGTAAATTGAAAAACATGAAAATAGTAAAGGGTTTCGATAAAAACTGGTCAAGTCGTTTAAGGAAAGGTGATGTCATCATTATTGATGATTTGTATCAGGAAGCTAACAAAGAAAAGGATTTTAATAATTTATTCACAAAAATCAGTAGACATGTTGGTGTTACTGTGATCTTTATTACTCAAAATCTATTTCATCAGGGTGGTGCACATCGAACAAGGAATTTAAATGTTCAATATATAGTTATTTTCAAGAATCCTAGAGATGCAACAGTTATTGATTTTCTTGCTCGACAAGCATACCCTAATAATAGTAATTTTCTCATCAGTGCATTTCAAGATGCTACAAAATCACCACATGGATATATATTTGTTGATTTCACACAACAATGCAATAATGATTTACGGGTAAAAACAGATATTTTCAATAAAGATAGTGCCATGGTATATAAACAAAGCTGAAAACGTTAAAAATTGTTCATGAAATCCAGGCTTACAAATATCCGAAAACTTAGACAAAGTATTAAAAAGAAAAACAAAGTTCCACCAAAATCCAGTTATACACCATCTAAAAAACTAATAACCGAGAATTACCATGCAATGAATCTTATTTCGAAAAACATTATTAAAAGGAGTAAGAAAAAAGTTAAAATTGTAAAAAATCATAGGAGTTTCCCTTATTTTAATGCATTGTTAAAGGCTTCGAGTATGAAAAGAATGTCTATTTTACAATCATTTCCAACTTTTGTTGTCGATGATTTACTCAAACCTCTACTAAAAGTAGTCAGGGGTAAAATTAAAATCAGTAAATCTAAAAAACTAGTATTGAATAAACATCGTAAGCCTTTGTTATCGCTAGTAAATAATAAAAATCATCAGCAAATGAGAAAAATCATATATAAACAACAAGGTGGTTTTATCGGAGCAATGTTACCATTAGCATTATCAGTATTATCACAATAAACGATGGGTCAATCATTACCTAATGTTAAATTAAAATTTAAATCATCTTGTTGTAATGGAGAAGATTTGGACGAACCCAGAAGACGAGGCAGGTTTCGGTGGAGTGGCAAAGTTAAAGAAAAGAGTCCCAAAGTCGAAAAAGGAAACGCAAAAGTTGGTTGTCAGATTAACTTGCGTACAATTTAAACAAACCAATGCGGAAAAGATTTTTAACGAGAGCTTATAAGAAATTCGGAATTAATGATTTATGGCAAATGGATTTGATGGAGATGATACCGTATTCGAAGATTAACAAGGGTTATAAATATATTTTAAAGTGTATTGATGTTTTCAGTCGTTTTACCCTCGGTGTACCAACAAAGACAAAATCTGCAGAGGAAATATCTAAAGCAATTAATAATTTATTTTAAAATGGCCATCCAGACAATTTGCAAACCGATTTAGGTATTATTATTATTATTATTATTATTATTATTATTATTATTATTATTGTTATTATTATAGACAAGGAGTTTTACAATAGTAAAGTTAAGCAAATCCTGGATCGTCTCAAAATTAATCATTATTCTGTACATTCTCAATACAAAGCCGCACACGGTGAAAGATATAACCGGACATTGAGGGATAAATTGAAGAAATATTTCGTGCATCAATGTAATAAAATATGGATAAATGTATTACCGAAAATACTTGTAAGTTATAATAATTCATCACATCGAGGTCTGAATGGTTCGAGACCCGTAGATATCAGCTCGAAAACATTAGCTAAATCAGTACGGTACAAAACAGTTGCTATTACAAAACCAAAATATAAAGTTGGTGATCACGTTAGAATTAGTAAAATATCTGCTTCATCTTTCATCAAAATTTTCGATGGTAATTGGAGTGATGAGGTATTTCAAATTATTAAAATCAATACTAAACAGAGTCATGTAATGTATGTTATTAAAGATAGTGATAACAATGTAATACAAGGGAAATTCTATGAACAGGAATTACAAGTTATTTCCAAACCTAGTGTTCAGAATTCAGAAAATATTGAAACCTAAAATAGTGTCAAAACCCTCATGGATATCATCAAAAGACCTAGTAAAATGAGTTTCTATACAATTTTACCGAGCAATAGTTGACCGCTAATCCATCCGGAAAATCAAGCAAGTAAATTTATGGTTGATTTTCAAAATCCTATTTATTTACATGGATATTGGGAAGTTGCTTTGCAAGACTTTACATTTGTGTACAATACATTCCCATTTTATAGTCATTGTAAAATCAGTTACAAGAAACGTGTACCCATAACATGTAGTGGTATTTTCTCAATCAATAGTTTTGAACGATATTGTCATATTCCGAATCAAATTTTAGATAAAAATTGTGGTATGTTTTTCAAAGATGGATTGAATGTTAGTTGTAATTTTAGCCCGTTTACAATAAAGTTTGAAAGTATTGGGGATGCCAAGTGAACTGGTTGTGATAAGCTTAACATAGTTGTTCCTGGTACTGAATACCTAATACGTTTCAAAAAATTTGATGAGAAAAGTGTAACGATCGAAAACATCAAAATATCTGTATCATATATTAATGAGTTGGAAGATACATTTACATTTACTAATGAATTATATATTGAAACACTTGAAGAATTAAATAAATATATCTCATTCAATTGTTTACATATATTTAAAACTATTGAAATTTTTAAAGATGGATTATGCAAATTTAGTTTGAATAATAACATTTTTGAAGTTACATTTGATAAAAATTTGGCTAATACATTGAGATTAGATAAGCAAACATATAGGGCAAGTGCTTTTGGTGTACGCAAACCAAAAATAATAAAACTTCATAGGCAAATGTTCATATATACTAACATCATCGATCCTATAATTGTTGGTGATTCTTTGTTTCCTCTATTGAAATCTGTGTGGGTTGATAAACATGACCAGGATGAAGTTGTCAATATAAATATCGATAATCCCATGTACTTACCGGTATCAACATCATGTATAAACAATATAGAAATAAATATTCGTGATGATAGCGGTAAATTTATTGAATTTAGTAAAGATACAGAAACTCATTTGACATTACATTTTCGTAAATTAGATGGCCAATAACGATATTATTAGTATGTATAGTGGTAGCCAAAGTGGTGGCGAATTACCATATTTTATTGGTAAACAGTATGGATCAGGATGGTTGAGAACAATTGATAGATTTGCACTTCCTATTCTTAAACGACTTGGTAGTTTTGGTATGAAAACTGCTAAAGATGTGATAATGAATGAGCAGAAAATATTACCATCGCTGAAATCAAATGCATTATCCGAGTTAGGGAAAGTTCTACCAAATGTTGCAGGTATGTTTCAAAAACAAGAACCTGCACCAAAACCGACTCAAAAACGTAAAAGACATCATAAACATATAAACAAACGAATGAAAGGACATGGAACTATATTTCAAAAATGATTTGCGGTAAATCTGAATTGTGTTTATTTGATAGACCATCTTCCCAAACAGTAATTGAAATGGGGGCCTTTGAAGATGTATTGCCGATGAATTCTATTATGGATAGTAAAACTGATATTGAATTTTATATTAATGGTTCCCAAACTGAATATCTAGATTTGAATAATACATTATTAACTGTTCAGATCAAAGTTGAAGATAAAAATAGAAAACCGTTGGGTGAACCTAGTGATGTAATACCAAACAATTTCTTGTTTCATACACTTTTTAAAGATGCAGTTCTCGGATTTATTAATATCAAGATTGACGGTGGTAACAGTACATATATTCACAAAGCTCTAATAGAAACTATTATTAATAATGTAGATATTATAAATAATGTAGATATTATTAATAATACTATTAATCAAGTTGGTGGTTCATTAGAACCTATAATACAAATTAATTTAAACGGTGCAAATAAAACAATTAAATTTGATACATCAGAGGAGCAACTGATAAAAATAATGTTAACTGAGAGAATCAGTTCCAAATTAATTGATGAGATTGGAAAGATGGGGAGTGATGTTAAAATTCAATTTGCTGTTTTAATACAGTTTGAAAAAGATGGGGAAATCCGCGATAATTATTTTTCCAACAACGCAGAAAAATTTTCAGATAGTTTTTTATCCGAAGGAGTTAATAAACTCAATGAAAAAATAGAAAAGTTCACCCATTTAGGCAGTGGATGGAGAGTAATCAATATTTTAGAAATAGATTTTATACTTACCAAATTTTCCCCAATTAGTCGTTTATCAGGTCATCGATATATTCAGACTCCTTCTGCTATTGCATCTAAAAAAGCTATTATAAATGTTAAAAATACCGACGATAAATGCTTCCTTTATAGTATTCTGGCAATTCTTAAAAAAGATTTAATTTTAGAAAATCGGACTAGACCTGCAAAATACACCGAGTTTTTAAACGACTTAGTATATGACGAAATTACGATTTGTCCAATGAAATTAATAAATATACCAAAATTTGAAAAGAAAAATGACAGTTTAAATTTAGCAATAAACGTCCTTTCTTATACTCCAACTGTGATAATTGACAAGGTTCCTGATAGTTATGTCTTCCATCATCCTCATTTAAGTATAATTCATCGTTCAAAGGTGATTGGCGGAACACCTATTTATTTGCATTTATTAGAGTAAAGTGATAGGAATCACTACACCGCGGTGAGTGATCTCAATAAATTATTGAATTGTCATCAGAATCTTGATTGTCCAGTTCAAATTAGGTAAAAATGGTGCCCACACTGCCTAAATGGTTTCAGGCTGGATAATGCGTTTAATAAACATGCAGCTCTATGCGCTAAATTTCAGACGGGTACAACCCTTTACACATTACCCGATAACAAAAATTTAAAATTTGAAAATTATTCTAAAACCATCACCCCTCCCTATGTAATTTATGCCGATTTCGAGTCGGTTTTACCACCTGATGTTAGACATCACCAAATTCATATTCCTAGTTCAGCAGGCCTTTTACTAATAAATAACTACACAAAAACACAACAATATTTTGAATTTTATGGACCTGACTGCATTTCTTTATTTCTTAAAAAAGTAGAGGAAATTGCTGTCACAATTGTCCTACCTTATTATGATGTTGAAGGGAAAAAGTTGATAAGTTTTATGTCTTTCGCTGAACAACGAAAATTTAAATCATGTAGAACTTGCTATCTTTGCAAGAAACCGATTGTAAATCCTGCTAAAGACCATTGTCACTTTACAGGTAAATATCTTGGTGCAGCATGCCGAAAATGTAATTTTGCGCGTAGAATATATAAGTTGCTTCCAATAGTGTTTCATAATTTAAAAGGTTACTATCTGCATCTTATTTTAAAACATGGTCTCAACGGTTTTCCTTCTTGGAATTTAGACATTATCCTTACCTCGACTGAAAAATTTATTTCTTTAATTGTACATATAAAAAATCTGGCTGTTAGATTTATAGATAGTATGCAATTTGTAAATTGCTCTTTATCTAAGGCTTTAAAAACACCTACTACACTACCTCTTACTACCTCTGTCTTTCCTGGTTCTATTATAGATTTTAAAGGTATATTTCCTTATGATTATGCCGCATCTTTTGATGTTCTTGAAACTACTTATGAATTGCCTCCTAAATGAGAGGGTGTGACAGATGATGAGAATGCGACTGCTGAATTGGTTTGGATGTAACAAAACTGTGGTAATTTGCGTGACTATATGATGCATTATTTAAAGGTTGATGTATTCCTACTCGCTGATTACTTTCAACAGTTCCGTGAAAAGGCCATTGCATACAATGGTCTTGAACCTTTAAATTTCTATGGTATTCCTGGAATGTCATGGGCGTCAGCGCTTATGACATTAGACGAACCCATAGAGCTTTTACAGGACATGGAAATGTTCAATTTTTACGAGGGAGGAATACAAGGAGGGTTAGCGTTTGTTAACAAACACTATGTTGCTTCTTCAGAGAACACCGAATTGCTGTATATAGACATAAATAATTTGTACGGTTGGGCCGTATGCTGATTTTGTTTGGGTGTATGATGGTTTGGATGATGTATTGAATGAGTGTATGAATGTTGCGGATATTGAAATCCTTCCATATTGATATACTATGGAAGTTGATATTGATATCCCTGAAAATTTCCATGAATTTTTAAATGACTTTCCGATTGGACCGGAAAAGATGTGCCCACCAAATTCAAAAGTTGAGAAGCTAATGCTCACGCATTATCCAAAGAAGAATCATGTTCTTCATTGGAGGCTTCTCAGGCTTTATCTTTCGCTTGGGGTTAAGGTTGTGAGTGTACATAGATGTATAAAATTTACACAGAAACCTATTTTTAAAAATTATATAGATAAAAATACTGACTTGCGAGCAAATGCAGTCAGCGAGATATATAAAGATTTATTTAAATTATATAATAACAGCTTGTACGGTAAATCCGTTGAAAACCTTAAGAAGCGAATGAATTTGCGACTATGTAATTCATTTGAAAAGTTAATTACATATTCGTCAAAACCAGCATTCAGAAAACCATCGACGTTGATGAGAATCTGTTTGCCGCGCATCTTAATAAGGATTCAACATGTTTGGATAGGCCTAGTTACATCGGACAATCAGTACTAGATCTATCCAAACTACGGATGTATCAGTTGCAGTATATAGAGCTGCAAAAGTATAGAACTATTTATAATTGTGATATAAATTTAATTGCGGGTGATACGAACAGCTTCTTTTTAGAGATAAAAAATTTAAAATTAGATACTTTATTAAAAGCGAAGATTTCGGATGACCCTTTAGATACATCTAATTATGACCCCTCTCATCCTTTATATTCAAGACGACTAGCATCCGTTATAGGAAAGTTTAAGGATGAGAGTAAGGGGGAAGGGTATAGTGAGTGGGTTTTCTTGCGTCCTAAATGTTATAGTTTATTGGGAAATAAGTCGACCATGAGGGCTAAGTGAGTAAAATTAGCAGGTACAAATATAAATCATCAATCATATTTAGATTGTTACAATAATAACGAGATTATATCTGTACCTCAGACTAGAATAGGGTCCCGGAATCATCAGCTTTTCAATTTTAAAAATAGTAAAATAGCGCTAAACAACCACGATGATAAGAGGGCATGGGTTGATAAAAATGTTAATTTTGCCTATGGACACTATAGAGGGCTTGATGCAATTAATAGTGGTCATAGTATTACAAGAACACAGCAATTTCAAAATATATTCAAAGAAATTCTGGCTCCTTATTGATCATCAATTTATCAGACGAACAATTATGTGAATTTTGTATATTATATATTTTTGTATATTTTGAATTTTGTATATTATAGTAAAAAAAATAAAATTGTACATTTACTTATTTTATTATGTTTTTGATTATTATTAGTTGCTTTTTATATAAAGGGTTATAAAACATGTTCACAATAGTTAAATTTCGATTTTATCTGCATTATCAATGTAGGATTGAATAACATCTCGATATTTACCATACACATCCAGAATACATTTTATTTAGAAATAATATGCAACTAGATCATTTCATTATTGACTTATTGATTTATTTATTTTTTAGTAGTAATAAATAATCATAGGTTTCTGTCAATAGCCTATCGATTATTAAAAATGTCTGATTCCATTTATTTTTGAATTCCGCTATGTTAATTTAGAAAGATTAATATAATAATAATAATATTAATAATTAAAAGCTTGTAACAATAATTATAATAATAATAAAAAAATATTATTAGTTAAAACATTACATATAAAAATAAGTAATAGAATAAAAAAAAATTTTAATTTAAAAATATTAATAATTAAAACACTACTTATATGCGCTGCCCGATATCGGAGGTATGTGGAATGGGCTTTGAATAAAGCTCTTCGACAATATTATTATAGTAGAATTATTTCTTTATAATAAAAGTTTTTGTTGTACATGTCTTGGTTTTTTATTATATAAAAATAATAATAATAAGTGATAGTTAAAACATTACTTATAAAAATAAGTAATAGCATAAAAAAATATTTAAAAAAAAATTATTAATAATCAAAAAACACAACTTGTTTTTATAAGTAGTAATTTTAAATTTAAAATTTTTTTAAAATAATATGACCTTGAGAAAATTTAAATGACCTTGAAAATTTTTTGAATGACCTTGAGAAATTTTTGATGAGTCAAGGTCTTTGTTTGAATGACCTTGAGAAATATTTGATGAGTCAAGGTCTTTGTTTGAATGGCCTCGAAAATTTTTTCTTGATGAGTCATGGGCTTTGTTTGCATGACCTTGAAAAAATATGATGAGTCATCCAAATTTTAAATGACAACAAAACAGTTTTATCGGAGCAATGTTACCATTAGCAATATCATTATTAGGTGGATTACAATAAACGATGGGACAATCATAACCTAATATTAAATTTAAATTTAAATCATCTTGTTGTAATGGAGAAGATTTGGACGAACCCAGAAGACGAAGCAGGTTTCGGTGGAGTGGCAAAGTTAAAGAAGAGTCCCAAATTCGAAAAATGAAACGCAAAAGTGGTTGTCAGATCAGCTTGCGTACAGTTCAAACAAACCAATGCAGAAAAGATTTTCAACGAAAGCTTATAAAACATTCGGTATTAATGATTTATGGCAAATGGATTTGATGGAAATGATACCGTATTCGAAGATTAACAATTGTTATAAATATATTTTAACGTGTATTGATGTTTTCAGTCGTTTTACCCTCGGTGTACCAACAAAGACAAAATCTGCAGAGGAAATATCTAAAGCAATTAATAATTTATTTTAAAATGGCCATCCAGACAATTTGCAAACCGATTTAGGTATAATTATTATTATTATTATTATTATTATTATTGTTATTATTATTATTTTTATTATTATTATTATTATTATTGTTATTATTATTATTATTGTTATTAATTATTATTATTATTATTATTATTATTATTATTATTATTATTATTATTATTATTATTATTATTATTTACAAAGACAGTGCATGATAGGTGAGTGATTAGTAACACGGAGCTCATGCATACACACTCAAGACTGTATGTAATTTACAAAGAAAACACATACATACTTTTGTCTGTATGCGATTTACAAAGAAAACATGGCTACACAGTATAGGCTGCATGCGTAAAAATCACTCACCTATATGTGTGTATTGCTTAAATGTGATTGGCTAAATCCTGAAAATTTGATTCTCTTTATAAACATTGACAATTTCCAAATTTGTCACAATTATTTCAAAAACTTTTTCGCTGCCAACTACAAAATGAAGAATAATATTTTAAGAATCCTGTTAACACATGAAACCGGAAAGGATTTTTAATTTTATTTTTATTCTATTAACCGAATATCAAGACCAGCTAATTGAAGTTACCATTATCGAGGATGAAATAGGTAAATTTTAAATTAATTTTGGTTTATTTAATAATTACTTTAGAAAATGAAGTGATCACAATTGAAGATAGTGAAAATGAAGTTATCATTATCAATGATGATCTCGGTAAATATTAATTTTATTTGTTCTATATAATAAAAAACATTTTAGATACTACAGTAGATTTGGACTCTAATGCTCATATGGAATATACTCACATTTCGGTTGAAAATGCCCACATTTCTGTGATGCCGCAGTTTCTGGAGAAGATATGAATGCCCTATCTTCTATAGAGGATGATGACTCTTCGGATTCGGGGAATAAATGTTAGTTTATTATTTATTTTAATTTATTTTAATTTATTTATAAAAAATTAAGTTAATGATATTTGAAGTATTATTATATTAATACATTAAATATCATTAATTTATAATAAGTTTTATATTTATGATAAATATATTTTATAACAAGTTTTATGGTAATATAAGTTGATGAAATTTAAAGTATTATTAAAATAATACTTCAAATATCATTAATTTATAATAAGTTAAAATTATTATTATAAAGAAACAAATCTATTGATATTATATATAAAGACTCGAAATATTACCATAATAGTTTACATATATTATTTTTTCTATAGGAATTTTTTATTATAGATATTGATTTTACCATAATAGTTAGTGAATTATAGTTTATTATTAGACACTTTATATAGGAATTATTTATTTTAATTTATTATTTTATTATTAGATACTTTATATAGGAATTATTTAATATAATAGTTTGCAGTGAGCATGCAGATATTATATAGGAATTATTTATATTAATTTATAGCTTATTATTAGACACTTTATATAGGTTTTGTATATATTAATTTATTATTTTTATTAGATACTTTATATAAAAATTATTTATATTTTAATTTATTATTTTTGTTAGATACTTTATATAGGAATTATTTATTTTAATTTATAGTTTATTATTTTTAATAGGCACTTTTTATCCGAGATATTGCATCTCATCTTTACAAAACGGCGAAAGATGCCAGAAGGATATGAAAAATATTACCGCCATAGATTTAATGGCATCGACATTTTTATTATTTATTGTAAATATTATAAATAATGTAAATAAGGATATTATAACTATTATAAATAATGAAAATATTATAAATAATGTAAATAATGATATTATAACTATTATAAATAATGAAAATATTATACCTACTATAAATAATGTAAATATTATAAATAATGTAAATAATGAAGATATTATTAATCAAAATATTATACTTATTATAAACAATGAAAATATTATACCTATTATAAATAATGATATTATACAATTCGGAGGTTATTCATTAGAGAATGATCCTAAAATATCAGTAAATTTAAATGGGGCTATCAAAACTTTACATTTTGATATATCTGATGCGCAACTACTTAAAATAACTTTAACTAAGCGAATCAGTAATAAATTAATTTTTAAAATAAATAAAATGGGGAGCGTTAAAATTCAATTCGCAATATTAATTAAATTTGTAAAAGATGGTGAGATCTGTGACAATTATTTTTCGAATAATGCGGAAAATTTTTAAGACAACCTTTTAAGCTAAGGGGTTCTTAAACTTAACGAAAAAATTGAACAATTTACCCATTTAGGCAGTGGATGGCGTGTTATTAATATTCTGGAAATACACTTTATTCTAACTAAATAAGTTCTCATTAGTCGTCTGTCCGGACATAAATACATTAAAACCCCTTCTGCATTGAAAAATAAAGGAGCTATAGTAAATAAAAAAAGTAATGATAAGAAATGCTTCCTTTAATCCATTCTTTATTTATTAAAGAAAGATATAATTGGTGAAAATCCCCAAAGAGTTTCCAAATATATTGAGTTTTTAGATGAATTAGAATATGATGAGGTCACGGATTGTCCCATGAAACTTTGCAACATCTCAAAGTTTGAAAAGAAAAATTCTAATTTAAAGTTAGCAATTAATGTGTTTTCTTACACACCAACTGAGATAATTGATAAGGTTCCAGATAATTATGTTTTTCACCATCCTCATACATATAACCAAAGTCACTGACGGAAACCTTATTTATTTATTATTGCTTGAAAATAAGGACAGATACCATTATACCGCAGTGACCAATATTGATAAGTTAATGAATTGTCATCAAACCCCTGGCTGTAAAATACAAATTATATGTCGTTGGTGTCCACATTGCCTTAATGAGTTTCCATTAGATAATGCATTCAATACACATGTTGCATTATGTACCAAAAATCAGACTGGCACAACCCTTTTCACATTACCCGAAAATAAAAACTTAGAATTCCTAAATTATTCTAAACATATCACCCAACCTTTTGTGATTTATGACGATTTTGAATCGGCTTTACCTCCTGATGATAGACATCATCAAATCCATATGCCTATTGCAGCAGGCCTTTTATTAATTAATAATTATAACAACACAAAATCATATTCGTATTTTTATGGTTTCGATTGCATTCCTGATTTTCTTAAGAAAATTGAGGAAATTGCAACTGAAATTGTTATTCCGTATTATGATTCGGACGGTGATAAATCGATAGGGCCTATGACTTTCAATGAGGAGCGACAGTTTAAATCTTGTTGAAACTGTTATTTATTTAAAAAACCGATTGTAATTCCGGTTAGAGATCATTGCCATTTTACAGGTAATTATCTAGGGGCAGGTTGCCGAAAATGTAATATAGCTCGCCGAATTTATCGATTACTACCTATCGTTTTTCATAATTTAAGAGGTTATGACCTTCACCATATTTTAAAATACGGTCTCGGTCGCTTTCCTTCATGGAATTTAGACATCATACCTACCTCTACAGAAAAATTTATTTCATTAATTGTTCACATTAACAAATTGGTTGTTCGCTTTATCGACAGTATGCAATTTGTTAATTGTTCGTTAGCTAAGGCTATGAAAACACTAACTTCTCTTTCATTGACTTCGTCTGTCTTTCAATGTTCTATAGTTGATTGTCAAGGTATCTTTCAGTATAATTTCGCTATTTCTGAGGAAGTTCTTGAGACTTCTTATGAATTGCCTCCAATTTGGGAGGGGGTAAGTAAAGATGAGTAGGATAGGGCACAACTAATCTTGACGCTGCAAAACTGTAGGACTTTGCGTGATTATATGTCAATTTACCTTAAACTTGACGTATTCCTTCTTGCGGATTATTTTCAACAATTATGTGCCAAGGCTATTGTTTACAATGGTCTTGAACCTCTAGATTTTTATGGATTTCCGGGTATGTCATGGGCCTCAGCGCTTATGACATTAACAGAACCCATTGAACTTTTACAGGACATGAAAATGTTCAATTTTTACGAAGGTGGAATACGGGGTGGGTTAACATTTGTTAACAAACATAGCATTGCTACTTGGAGGATACAGAATTATTGTACATAGATATAAATAATCTGTATGGTTGGGTTCTTAGCCAAAGTCTTCCTTACGCTGATTTACTTGGGTGTATGATGGTTTGGGTGAGGTTTTGAGTGAATGTGAAAATGTTGTGGATATTGAAATCCTTCCATATGGATATACTATGGAAGATGATATCGAGATTCCAGATTATTTACATGATATTTTAAATGACTTTCCGATTGGACCGGAAAAAATGTGCTCATAAAATTCAAAAGTTGAGAAGTTAATGCTAACGCATTATCCTAAGAAGAACTATGTTCTTCATTGGAGGCTTCTCAGGCTTTATCTTTCTCTCGGGGCTAAGGTTACACATATACGTAGAGCTATTAAATACAAGCAAGCTCCTATTTTTAAACATTATATCGATAAAAACACTAACTTGCGTGCAAATGCAGTTAGTGAATTATATAGAGTTTTGTTTAAATTGTATAACAATAGTCTGTATGGTAAATCCGTTGAGAACCTTAAAAAGCGGATGAATTTGCGACTATGTAATTCATCTGTAAAGTTAATTATATATTCGTCAAAACCGGCATTTAGAAAAATAATAGAGATTACTGATGATCTTTTTGCCGCTCATCTTAATAAAGACTCAATATGTTTGGATAGGCCTAGTTATATTGGTCAATCAATTCTAGATCTATCCAAACTACGGATGTACCAGTTAAAGTATATAGAATTACAAAAATATCGTGATATTTATAACTGTGATATTAATTTAGTAGCGGGTGATGCCGATAATTTCTTTTTAGAAAAAAAAAATTTAAATTTAGATATATTATTACGAGCAATGATTTCAGATGACGTATTAAATTATGATCCTTCTCATCCTTTATATTCTAGGCAACTCGACTCAGTTATAGGCAAGTTCAAGTGTAAGAGTAAATGTTTAGGATATAGTGAGTGGGTTTTCTTGCCCCCTAAATGTTATAGTCTACTAGGAAATAAATCAACAATGAGAGCTAATGGTGTAAAATTACTAAGATTGGTGTAAAAACACTAATCTTATTTACATTGTTATAATAACAATACTATTATGTCTGTACATCAAACTAGGATAGGGACCCAAAATCATCAGCTATTTACTTTTAAAAATTCAAAAATTGCATAAATAATCATGACGATAAGAGAGCTTGGGTAGAGAAAAACTCAAGTTTTGCATATGGTCATTATAGAAGGGTTGATGTTCTTGATGTTGGCGGTAATATAATAATACCTGAAACAGATTCAGCAGTTCGCCATCAACAATTTGACGAGATATTTGACAATGTCATTGATATTTATTAACAAATTTTGTAAATATTCGAAAAATAAAAATTTGTAAATATTTTATCTTAGTTTAAAAATTATGATTATTACTATTTTTAGATTTATTTATTATATATCAAGTTTTTTAGATAGATTTCTTTTTTAATATAATAGTTTGCAGTGAGCATGCAGATATTATATAGGAATTATTAGGATTATAAAATAATAATAATAATAATAATAATAGTAATAGTAATAGTAAAAAAATAGTAATAATAAACTTTTAATTATATTAATAATAATAATAATAATAAATAAAAACTTTTAATAACTACTTATAAAATAAGTAGTAAATTAAAATATTTTTTTAATTTGACCTTGAAAATTTTTGAATGACCTTGAAAGAATATGATGAGTCATCCAATGACCTTGAATGAGTCATGGTCTTTGTCTCTGAAAATTTGTACTTTTAGATTTACAAAAATGTTTACCCGGGAGGGGGAGGGGTGTGCTGGAGGTGATACATCCCACTGCTGTACTATTTTCTTTAAAATTTGCGCTATGTTGAAGGTTTTTATAAAAAAGTTTTTATTTAAAGTACTAACAAATTAAATCAAATTTATTTAAAATATATTTTTTTCCCAGTATTTTATTCGAATTTTATTCACCAGACAACTATTTAATCACAATTTAATGAAAATAATTATTTCTACAAAACTAATAGATAGCCATTAATCACATACATTTGACGTATAAATTTGAATTTTCAGTATATGTTATCAGTACCTAACAGTACAAAAGAATATGTTCTGTATATGTGTTGAAGTATTCTTATCTAGTGGTTAGTAATAAACCGATTTTTGGTAATGTGGTAGATATTAATTATTTTATCTATCAATTTTATTCAAAGATCTTTAGAAAATTTAACTTTTAAACTCGAATCATTTATTCCAAATACTATTAAAGTACCATATTTTAAGTTTTGTGATAAATAAGATAGATTTAATTAATATTAATAAGATTTTAATAATAAAATTTTTATTTGAACTTGTATTTCTTTTGATTGTTCAAATTTGTATGTGTTTTATTAAAAATCTATTTGTCAGTAACTTAACATTAATATTTATTGATTCAGTAACTAGTTATTAGTAACATATTGTGTGTATAACGAGTTTAATGTTATTTTTAAAGGAGTTGAGTTGAATATCAGTGTTTAAAGGTAAATATTATCTAAATGGGAAATTTTTATAAAAATTATGAATAAGGTATTCCATTATTCAATGCATAGTTTATATATGGTTAATGTTGTGCAGTACTCAGTCATTGGTCACTGTTGTTCAGTGAATTATCATTGGGTTGTTAGTGTGTATGGGTTATTGGTATTCAGAATTTGATATCAAGTGAGTCAACTTTTTATATGTTTTATGAATTTATTATTATAATTATTATTATTATTATAATGATTATTATTATTATTATTATTATTATTATTATTATTATTATTATAGTTACGATTTTAATAAATATCTGTTGTTTATTAAAAAATAATTATTGGAAAATTACGAATTTTGATATGAATGATATTAAACCTACAACTGGCGACCACGCTAAAAATATTAATGCCGTTACAAGGCAGCAAGAAAAGAAATTAATAGTTGAAGCATTGCCGAAAAAAACACAGGATTTATTCAATTTCAATATTCAAAAGTATGGTGGGCGAAGTATTGAAGAAGCATCAAATTGGATTAAAGGTATTGAAGAATAGATTCGAATGAACAATTTGTGCATCATTAGTGTTTTTGATTTGTTACTGTCTGATGAAGCTGGAGTTTTATGGCATGATTTCAAAACAGATGCAGTTACAAAGGAGGAAACAAAATAATGGTTTTTCGATACATTTACAATAAAGAAATCAATTAACAATATGATTGTGGAATCGGCCAAAATTAATCAAAAAGGAGATGAAAGATTTGCTACATTTGAAATCTATGTAAGAAATCTATTGGAAAGTATTTTTGATTCAGGAATTAGTCGTGAAGAAATTGTAAAAGATATTATTTCTAAACGAGCTAGAAGTACGGCGCTTAAAGAAAAAAATAATTTCTATACCAGTTATGAAAGTAGAAGATATTCGCACTTTGGCCAAATTATATGAAAGTCAGGAATATGTACAACATTCTTCGTCAGAGAGATTTGTGGATGCTGTACAAAAGAAAAGTTACTTGGATGCGTTGAAACAGAATAATTTAAATAATGGGCGCCAGACTCGAAATTTAGATAACCAAGCGTCAAGATATCATAACATGGATAGAAAAAACTTTGGAAATAGAAATATTGTTGCCGAACCAATCGTGTCTAACAAATATTGTGGAAATAAAGTAAGTTATAATAATGAGAATATAATCCAACTATTTCTAATAGGCGATATAATAATGAGAAGATTATCAATGAAAATCAAAGATTTCGACCATTATTTTCAATGAAACATCAAGCAAGGAAATTATACAACAAGTTTCGTGGATTACCTGAACCCAAAGAAGAAATCTTATCACCGGGACAATGCTACTGTTGTAGTGACAGTAACTACTTACGTTTCGAATGTCCATTAAAAATAAATGGCTAATATGTGAAAAGATGGACACACAAATAGACACTGTAATTTATTAACAAATGGAAGCCAAAATTATAATAGACCAATTATGTGCATTCATGATGAAAATAGTGATATGCATCTCGAGTAAGATGTAATAGATCATGAGGTTATGCAACAAAAAACGAGAGCAACCCTGTTGCTTACATTTCGTCAATTGGGTTGAACCAATAAACAATAATTGAAATCGAAATGAAGATAGAAAAGATGTGATGTATCAGACGAGTGATGAAAAACCGTAGAGCAAAATGAAAGTTGGAAATGTTGAAATTGATATGCTATGGGATTCAAGAGCTGATATAACAGATATGAGTAAAGGTGTTTGGCAAAAGATTGGAAAAGCAGTTTTAGTAGATACAAAGATTATACTTAGCGGGGTGTTTTCTGAAATGGGAGAAAAATCGATGAAATCAACATGGATAAATGTTAATTGGAATGGTAAATGTCGATTTATAAATGTGTTAATAGTTGCAAGAATTCATCCAAATTTTATTGGCAGAATTGATGTTATGAAGAGCTTTGGTATAAAGCGGATGAAAGTAAATATTATTGATGCTTCGCTGATTTTAGAAAAATATTCAACTGAAGATAGAGTTAGAAACGCGTTAAAATGTGTTCAGAATCCAGATAGCAACAAGCTGAAAGTTTTTATACGAAAATATGGAACGATATTTATGGCTTCGACATTTGATCTGAGTCACACAAAAATATTAAGCCATGAGATTACTGTCAATGGATCACCGATTTTACAACATCCTCGTCGCCAAACAATGCATTTGGAACATAAAATTGACGAATTAGTTGGAAAGTTTGTTGAAACAGGAGTGGTAAGCCAATGCCAAAGCCTGTGGAACTCTCCGCTAGTAATTGTTGGAAAAAAAGACGGATCAATACGAATGTGTGTGAAATTTAGACAACGTATTGCAGTTACAGATAAATTTACATTTCCAAATGCCAGATATACCTCAGCTGATTGATTGCTTAGCTGACTCACAAATATTTTGGTCAATAGATCTGGGACAGGCTTACACTATCATGAAGAATTAAATGAAATCTTTAGGAAATATACAGCTTTTAGTACTAAACAAGGACGGTTTTGTTTTAATCGCATTCCTTTTGGTTTAGCAACAGTACTAGCCACATTCCAAAAACTAATGCATGAACTTTTGGAAGGTTTAATTATCAACGGTGTTAATGTATATCTTGACGATATATTAGTATATGAGAAATCGGAGAAGCAACATGTGAAATACTAGAAGAATTTTTTAGGTGTATTCTGAAGTCAGGATTAAAAGTGAACCCAGAAAAATACAAATTTTATCAAAAGAAACTTACTTTTCTTGGTCATACTATATGTTCAGAAAGAATTAGACCAAATAATTTGAAGATTGAAGAGATTTCTAAAGCAGAAGCCCCAAAGGGTTCGTCTAAATTAAGATCATTTCTTGGATTAACTAATTATTATCTTCGGTTTTATAAAGGATATTCAGAAATACCAATATTAGATTATCCTAAAAAGAATCTCATGTTTGTTTTGGATACAGATGCTAGTTTTGGAGAAATTGGCTCAGTATTGAGTCAAATAAAAGAGAATGGAGACTAAGCAGTAGTTGCTTATGGATTACGGCATCTGTCAAAACATGAAAAAAGTAATTGTGTGACTAGAAAAGAATTATTAGCATTACATAAGTATGTCATGTATTTCAAACAGTATTTGTATGGAAAAAGATTTATCACAAGGCCTTGATTTTCATAAATGCAACGAAGAAACCAATTGGTCTTCAAATCCAAACTTGAATGGTAAACCTATCAAAATATGATTTCGAGCTTCAATATAGAAAAGTCAGTGAGCATAGTAATGCGGATGGACTATCAAGAATTGGTGAATCATTATTCTCGCAGTGTAAAACAAAACACGATGATTCTAAAAGCTCTAAATCACGAATTAAATATATAAATGATATGTCTAATAATTCAAGCGAGAATCTTATGGAAAAAATCAGGTCCAAACAACAAGGTGATCTGAATATCAAGGAAGTGAAAAATTTAATGAAAGGTGTTATTGAAAACTGTTCAGATAATGCTAAAGCTAGTTATGTGTAAAAAAAGGAAAATTTAAACATAATCAATAAATTTCTAGTGTAAGAAGAAGGGAATAATATTGTAGTACTAATTCCTTCTGACTAATCAGAAGATTTTGTAATTAAAATTCATGAAGATTTATGTCACCTTGGATCAAAGAAATTTCTAATTATCTTAAAGATTATTATTTTTGGTCATCTATGATTAACACTGTAAAAGAATCTCTAAAGGAAAGCATGTTCTGTGCGAAAAGGACGATAAGTTCAAGCCAAACTTAAGAACTAATGATTCTTAGACAGAGTAGAAACTTCCTTGAATAAAATTTAGTAGAAATCGCGTACATGGGTAGAACAGAAACTAACAAAAAGTATGTAGTTGTTATCATTGACAGATTTATCAAACTGGTGAGTCTAACTGCAGTATCTAGAATAGATGATCAATGTATACTCAAAGTCATATTACATAATTGGATATATAGAGTTGGTAAACCAATCAGTATTTTGCAAGATAAAGGTAGAAACTTTGAAAGTGCCTATATGAAGAAAAAAATGGCAGAATTAAATATTAAGCAACATTAAACATCAATCAAATGGACTGGCAAAACGTGTAATACGAATAGTGAGAGATATGATCACAACATCCTTAAAAAATAAATGTGAAGAAAGAAATTGGTTTGAATTACTACCACGAGAGCATTACTATCAAGAGATTTGAAAAAGAGAGAATGGGTGTTAGTTTGAATAGAACCACACAAAAGACAGAAAAATGATTTTCATTATGAAGGACCATTTCAAATAATCAGATTCATATCTCCTAATCAAGTTGAACTCCAGTGTTATATCGGGATAAAAACAAAGCAGAATCGAGTGGTTGAAGAAGTGAACAAAACCTTAAAGAGGAAAAAAGTTAGGATATTAATAAATATATGTTGTTTTAATAATAAATAATTATTGGGGAATTACGAATTTTGATATGAATGATATTAAACCTACAACTATTATTTTTATTATTAAAGACTACTATGTAATCACGAGAACCAAACTTTAATTAAAAATTCAATTTAATAAAATTTCATTGAAAAAAAACTTTGAAACAACTCATTGAAAATTTCATCGTTATCAACATGTATAAAAACCTCATTGTAAAAATAATACTAAAAATTTCATCTTTAAAAACATGTCTAATAAATTCATTGTAAAAATTACACTAAAATTTCATATTTAAAAAATTTATCGATTAAACTATACTAAAAATATTATTTAAAATATTTTATCATGCAGTATTGTCGAATTTAACTTAATTTGAAAATTTTCAATTTTATCTTATGTAACCTAACTGCTAACCCTCTTTTTACTTTTAAAAATGTTTTACCTTATGTAATTAGTCGATCATAACTTTACTTTGGACATTTTAATTTACACTTTAATTTACTCTAATGTACTCTAGTTTACTTTAATTTACCTTTATTTACTTAAAGTATTTTAATTTATTTTTATCTAGTCCCTAAATTTGCCTGTGAAAATTGTGTGATCATATATTACAAGTGTTTTTTAACAAGACTATTAAATACCCCTGACCATTTTTTATCGGTAGCGATTCAAGCCATTTTTATTTTATGCCTATATTTACCTATAGAAAATACTGAGACCAAATATTGCATTGTTTTTTATTGCAAGTTTAAAAAATCAATTACTTCAATGTGACCATCGTAGACGATTTGAGCCATTTTAATTTTATTCATTTTTATTGAGGAAAAGTACTTAGGCTTTTTTATCGAGAAAACATTTTTAGGCTTTTAAATCGATAAAATATTTTTAGACTTTTTAATGGAGAAAATATTTTTAGGCTTTTTATATTCAGTAGACGATTTGAGCCAATTTTTATTTTAGGCTTTTTAATAGATTGGCGATTTAAACCAATTTTATTTAATGCATTTTTATTGAGAGTCAAAAATACCTCTTGAATATAGTGTGACCATTTTAACCATTAAAAATTTTACATTAAAAAAATTTTCAAAAATTCTTGCAAAAAATAATTTTTGAAAATATTGGGCCAAATATTTGAAAAAATACACATGCACACACAAAAATCAATTATCTTCCTTGCATAATTACATAATCAAGATTACATAATATAATCCGTCTCCAGGGACTGAAGGTCTGCTGGGATTGTGTGTGGTTGCAGTGTGCTACTAACTACCTACTTAGGCTTTTTAATTGATAGGCGATTCAAGTCAATTTTTATCGGTAATCAAAAATATTCCGGAATATTAGTGTACCATCGTATGTGATTTGAGCTAATTTTTAATTAAGGCTTTTTATTGAAATGCGATTTAAGCCAATTTTATTTAAGACTACTTTATTGATATAAAAAAATACCTATAGCAAATACTTAAACCAAACCATGCATTTTTTATTAAGAGTAAGAAATACCCCTTGACTATAGTGTGACAATCGTAGGCGATTTGAGCCAATTTTTATTTTCGGATTTTTTATCGAGACGAAAATACCACCTCACTATAGTGTGACAGTTTTAGGCTTTTTTATCCAGAATGTATTTTTGATGATACAAAAATAATTCAAAATAAATTTGTGCGAAAAAATTTAAATTTGAAAAAATTGCGCCAAAACTTTTAAAAAATGAATTAGTACATAATAATATAATCAGGATTAATTGCATTATTGCGTCTTTAATTACCCTCTCCCTATTTTATTATGAAATTTTGTGTTGTTGTAGTGTGCTACTAACTACCTACTCATACTCAATATTGAGATTGGATTAATTCATTTAACACTGAAAATTTTGAAATTACTCCAACTGATGAGAATTTCCTAAACTTTTTAAATAATATAATGAATGTAATTTAACGAATTTCATCTTCCGCATTGAAATTTATTTACACTAACCTAAAACATCATGAAAAAAGCTAGATTTATTGGGTTCAGTAATAATTATTTCGCCTTCAATATATACTCAATAATAGCCTGATTAATTGCTTTAGCACTAATATTCCAACGAATATTAAATATTTAATTAAGACTTCTCATTTGTAAACAATTACTGAGCTTATACCCTTTAAATATATACATTACTTTTAGTTTTCATGTAAATTTAACATTTAATGAATTTGTCTACTCAATATTTACCCTTGATTAAAAACCTTAATTTATTTAGACAATGTAAGTATTTAAGTTACTCCCACTGATATACAAATAATATTTACATCAAAATTGATTAATTTTCAACACTAAATTACATGTAAAACTGAAATTACTCAATCAACATTATCCCTATTAATTGATTACATCTCAACTCGATATTCAAACTTGTAAAACAGTCTAGAATTGAAATAATTCCAATACATAGTGATAAATCTGACCTCCCCATTATATATAAAACTCTAAAATATTTATACATTGGAATACTTTCTCTAATATTGATACATTTTCCTTACATTCACAATAAATTCTTTAGTAATGTCAATTGAAATTCAAATAAATATAACATTCATTCAAACTATATCGAGAATCCTAAATTGAAACTAAAATATTTAACAGGTTCTATTTTACACTATTTGGTCATAAACGATAAATTAATATACAGTTGACTAGCTATTATTCAATGCCTTATTACAAGTTTTAGTCTAATTAAATATAATTTCCATACTTGATAAATAAAAGATTAGTGAATAAAACCAATTTAAACATGTATGCAACAAAAACTATTTAACCGAATATCAAAAGTCAATAACTAACTCTCAAAATACCCAAGAGCATAGTATTTTTCAAATTAAATACAAAAGTTAATTGATTCTAAAAAATAATTACTTAATTTCAAAATATTTTATCTTTCCAAATTTGGCTCATTTGCGATAATTTTCTTAATCAAAAATTTCCTCTAAATAATTACAAAAATTTACAATAAAATAATTATCATTTGCGTATGTATACCCATAAAATTATTTAATTTGTGCAACTATTGTATTTAGTTTTAAAATGAAAATAAATAATCCTACTGTGGGTGAAGTATTTTCATAAAATTGTTAAATGTAAAATATTTATGGTAACAACAGTTATGACAGAGTGGTATCGATATTTATTGGTGGAGTCAGGGTTTCAAATCCTAACATGAGCGAATTATTTTTTATTATCAAAAAATTTAATTTTTAATAGAATATAAATTAGTATATATTATTTACTATGAATTTAAAATTTTATAGATAATGGTAAAGTATACCTTCTTAAATTTAGTTTTTTACATGTAGGTAGGTTGAAATTTTAAATTATTTCCATAAAATATTGAATTTTTAAATCCTGTGTTCAAATTAAACTTTTGAGTAACTCATTGATAAAATTATAAATTAATATATAATATACTACTGACAAAGAATGCATTTAAGTAAATTATTTAAATTTGAATATTTATTTTAAGATGAGTTTGATTTTAATTTATTATGTTTAATGATTATTTTTATAATTCATATGTAATAATATAATTAACAATCGAAAATTTTCATGTTATTATAATTTTTTAATATATCAAATGCAAGTAATATAAATCATGGAGATCATAAAAACTCTTCTCTTTATAGGAAATAATAAGTATAATAATAATATGAAAAGTAGTAGTGAATGATTTTGGTAAGACTACAATTTAGTCGTAGACGTAGTTGTAGAAGTATTAGGCAATGATAGGCGATGATCGGGGGTGATCGGTGGTTATTGGTTGTTTGAGTGTGTGGGAAAAGTTCTAGGAGATGGTTTTTTGAGAATATTCTAAAATGTTCTGTCATCAGTGGCCACCTAGTAACTATGGACAGGGGGCAATTTACAGGTAGAAAATGAGTAGACAGAGTTCAATCTCCAAGTAGAAAGTGATTAGATACTGCATAATGTTGAATAATATTACGTCAGCCTATACGGGCTTTGAATCTGACGGGCTTACATCTTACTACTTATATTTTTATATTTTCCTAGTTTATTAAATTTTTAGATAATTATCATAATTACTCGAAAAATAAGTTCTTTAAATGAAAAAATTATATCCTTTTTTAAACTCGTTTTACCTATTACAATTAAATATTTATTAAATTTTCTCAATTTTTAATTCTTGGGCAATGGATGATAAAAGTGTTCTTTATTTTAATTTCAAAATTAGAATTAATTATTTCATTTTTGACTAAGTATTATTAAATTACTGTTTAAAAGCGTTTTCAAATTTTATTAGCCATTACAATAATATTATTTAAAATTTTAAATAAATTACACAGGAAATTGCTAAATAAAACAAAAAAATTTGAATGTTAAGATTATAATTATTTATTTTTATCTATCATAATTTATATATTATAATTTGGTTGCAAACTCTTGATTAAATGTTAGATTTGAAATAGATAAACAAAATATTTTTATCCTTGGATGAAAAATGATCCAACTATATTCCAAGTATTCTCTCTGATCCTGATCTCATCTAACACGCTAAATTCAAGTTTCAGATTCCAGACCGAAAGAGGGCTATACCGTGATAACATGTACGAAAAGGTCGACGTGAAAAGTGTGGCAATTAATATGAGACTCCACGTATTCAAATGAAACAGTCTTAAAGATAATAATAATAAATATAAATATTTATATTTAAACACAATTTTATATTTTGCAATTCACTCTTCCAAACTTTTAAGCATATTTAATAAGCCTATTTGTTTTATTTTAATTATTTATTTATTATCAATTTTATATATGCAGTTAAATTATTTAGTAATTATTAAACTTCAAAATTGAATTAAAATTGCAGTATGTAAATTAGTGATTAATATTTCTTGCACAGTATATTGAATGCACTTATTATTTTAAACGAAATTTAGTCATGAAAACGGATATTTATATGTTTATTTTTAATTTATAATCTTTCATTAAGTTCAGAATTTGTCCGCCATTTATGCTTAGAATCGTCATTCACCGTCAAAGTTTTTAAAGGATGTAAAAATTTTATAATCATCCAATAATTCAAATTAGTCAAATACACCATAATTTCACAAATAATTTCGGTTCTTTTTAAAAATTAATAACTAAATCGACTTCACTGTCTGAATGGCAGAGGCCACCCGTAGAGAGAAACATATGAAAGATATTTTAGATTAAACATTATTACATTTACTGAATTTCTTCGTTTTACCGATATCTCTTTACTTGATTTCAGTGTAACTTATTTATTTTATTTTGTTATTATAATTGTTATTAGTATCTTTTATATAATTAAATTATTAGATAATTAAAAATTTGAATTGAAAATAAAATCCATACTATAGAAATTAAAATATAGCAAAAAAATTGGAAAATAAAAAAAATCGTTAAAATTAAAGATTGAGAACTCAAATTAAAAGATAACCAAAGTCAATCTATCTTTCAAAATAAGGCGTATTCTTTAAACAAAAATTAGAAAACAAAAGATAAAACGATTCTTCACGTACAATAAAGAATAACTATCAAAGGATAACTAAAATCTTGATAATGCATATTTTTCAAATAAGAATAAAGAAAACAAAGAATAAGACAATTATTATTATTAGTATTTGTTGTTAAATAATATACATTTATAATATTGTTCAATAAAATTTTTATTTTTTTGTTTCTTTTTTTGCAGTTAATCGCCTAAATAAATTAACATAAATAAATGAAAGACCCGAATTGGGTAACGAAAAAAGAAAACAAACAATAGGAAAATCTAAAAACCATCATCAGAACGACATAAATCGGAATAAATAAGAGAAATATTGGTGGGTTTCTGGTTGCTGAAATTTTTGCGACTTTATGGTTGTTATCCAGACAACCTTTTACAAATATTTTTTGCTTACCGCTCGGCATCCGTTGCTAAGCAACGTTGGAACTATGTTCGAGTAGGTGGATCGTCCACAAAAAATGAGCGCTATTATTAACACTATAGTTGACCGAACGGTCCATGGGCCCAACGAGCTGGCGATATAAGGTCTGAGCTCGATTTTGACGCTTATGTCCCATTCTTTTACTATCCCATTCTAATGTTAACCCAATGGTTCAATTAGTTATCATTATATCTGCTCCCATCATTCTCGTTACCGCTGCTCACATTACCGATTTTACTTTGATCAGTGTGTCTTTCGTGATTTTAAATATCCTCACCCTTATCATTATTGTGGTCATTACTTTCACTATCCCCGTTCTAATTATTATGGGTCTTATTGTGGTTGGTTAGATGTTATGCTCCGTCTATTTATTATTGTTAAATCATTATATTGGAGTACCCAATATCAGTTGGATAATGAATTTTCATTTTAATGATGAAGTTGCACTTCTCATACAATGTACTTAGTGTTCAAATTATCTCAATGTATTCCAAAAATAATTAACCTATGATTGACATTTAGTTTTATGTGAGAAAAATAAGCTTGGAAAAACATTATATGTTATGTCTATAGAGAAGGAACTCAGATTCAAGGAATAGTCAAAGACTGTGACTCCACCCTTTCTTGTATATGCTGACTTCGAATCTATATTACCAGAAGATCAGCAGTATCATCAAAAACAACTACCAATTTCAGCTGGTCTTTTGTTGATAATTAATTTTACAGAAGACTCATATTATTGACAGTTTATTGAATTAAATTATATATTTTATTTCCTAAAGAAAGTTGAGGAAATTTCTGAAAATGATACCAATGAATATTACAAAAAAAATGGTAAGCAACCTCTATTTCTTAATCAGAAGCAACAAACGTCCTTTAGTATACAGAAATCTTGATACATCTGCAAGAAACAAGGTGATTGTTTGGTACGAGATCATTTCAGTTGCAAATTGTTTGGAGCTGCTAGTAATAAATGTATTTTGTCTTGAAGAATGCGTCGAATTCATATATAAAATATAAATAAAATAAAACCTAATCATTTCAATGAATATCTAAACAAATGTTTAGGATAAATTCACGATCTATTCAATTTTTATAGAAAAATTCTTTTTCCTAGTATTAATATTATAATAACAGTAAAAGGAGGTTCAAGATAAAGATTCGTCTTATTGTCTTGCCTTAAAGCCAAACTTTGCAAACTTATTTGATGTCCAGTGCATCAGGATAAGTGTATAACAGTGTTAATTTGACATTGTTTTTACACTTATCTAGCGCTCTGAGAAATCTGAGCGCCTCCCGGCATAGTACTGATGATAGGCATTAGCTCGAAACTAGTATACTATTGGGAAATGTACTGGATATCACTTAATTTATCGTATAATATTAGAAGATTGTGAAATATTTGCTATCAATCTATGTAAAACCAGTCAATATATATGCGTTTGAATTAATAGGCCATTACCCACCATTATTATTACCAAAGCTAACAAAATTATCCAAACCGTTTATGGTTAGTTTTAGCGAATGTTTCTTTTTACAGTTAAAACAATCAATGTAAGATAAAGTTTTAAACAACTTTTATTAATTAACATTGAAAACTTTTCTCAAGATTATGTACAAAGTTACAAAATTCAAATATAAATTTTTGATTGATTAAAATTAAATGAATTGTTTGTAACATGATTTTTGATGTTGATTTGAAATATTGGAAATTTTGAAATGATGTTGGATTGAAATTGTTGGCATGATGTTTCATATACAATATAAAAAAATCTTTATTCAAAAATATTATCATAATCATCATTATCAACAAGGTCTATACTAAAATGTCCATATGCAAAACTTTTGTTCCGACCAATCCCAACCTTTTTATCATCCATATTTGTTAAAGCAACCTTTGTTGATTTAAATGTGTACAGTTGATGATTTTTTGACCCAAGTGTAGTTTGAATGGCTTTAGGTATTTTTATCCATTAAAAAAATCAAGATATGATTGATAATTTATTTCTGTTTCATTCAATCGAATACCTTTAGCTCTCATTGTTTTCTTTGGACTTCCTAAAAGACTATAAATTTTGAGACAAAAAAATACCCAATTATCATATAAAATTCCTTTGCTTTCATCTTTAAACTTTTCTATAACAGAATCAAATCTTCTGTTATTTAAAGGATGAAGCGGATTTTAATTGGATGTATCAAAAAGGTTGTCAGATATCATAGCTTCTAGCAATGTTTATAACTTGAGATTCTTTATTTCCAAAAATAACGAGGCCGTGTCTACCGCAGCAATATGAATCTCACAATTGAATAGTTCTTGATACTCTTGAAGCTTAATATATTGAAGTTCTAAAACTGTCTGTCAAATATGTGACGGTCTGTCCAAAAATACACATTCCTATTTTAAAATGGCTGTTTATAAATTATATGCAATTTTAATGCTTCTCTTGAATATGTAACCATTTTCCTTTTTGAATTTCATAATCTTAAATTTATCCTCTTCTTTAAATTCTCAACAGTCTTTCTATATAAGCTATTATTTAATCATATATAATAACCTTTTACCAACTCGGTTGTTGCTTGAGCTTGCAGCTAGTTGTTGATCTCCACATATTGTTTTAATATTGTTGACTAATTGAACTTTATTGCCAGATGTATATTTATAACTTCAACTCCCAAAAGCATATAGAGTTTTAATAACCTCCAAAAATAACATAATTGGTCTTCAGATAATGCGTCAGTTAACATTTTTCAACTTTTGTTCCTTCAGGACACATCCTCTCGGGTGCGATTGGTTATTCTTCCAAAAAATCATCAATTTAGTCTGAAATATCCATGTCAACTTCCAAGTGATACTTATATGTTAGATTCTCTAAATCTGCTGATTTACATTCCTCAAGAATATCTTCCAAATTATCATGTATCCATACGGCAAACTCTGACTAAGTGTCCATCCATATAGGTTATTAATGTCGATATATAATAACTCTTTGTTTTTATCTCTTATGACATAGTTTGGTAACAAAGTTATTCCTCCTCGAATTCCGGTTTTATAGTAATTATACATTTCATTGTCTTGTAATAATTCAATCAGTCTATCTAAAGACATCAGTGATGATGCACACGACATTCCTGGAATTCGGAAAAAAAATCAATGGCTCCAATCAACTGTGGATTTTATTCGAAATAATTGTTGAAACTAATCTGCAAACAGACATACAAATATACAATTATATAATCGAAAATGTATTGCATCCTGTTTCTGACCAAAAGTTGATTACTCTGTCTTATTCAACTTGTATAATAAGTAGATAAAAGGGACTCTGCTAGATCATGACTCCACTGGCTCACCTACCCCTGCCCCCGGAAAAGATATTTTAAAAATAAATAAAAGTACAAAATATTTTTAGATATCAAAGTTCAAGGTCATTTAAACCAAGACAATGGGTCATTAAAAATCAAAGTATGAATGATAATTGTCATTTTTCAAAATTGGGACTTTGCTGGCTCAACATATATTATTTTTTTAATACATTTTCAAGGTCAATTATAAGTAAACGTCGTAGAACAGTTAAAAGAACAAATTGTTTATCAAGGTCATATTTTTCATTTCTCATAATATATAAAAGTACATTTAAAATGTTCAAGGTTAAATTAATGTTCATATTATACCACAGGTATGCCCCCCTTTAGATAAATTTTTAAAAGTGCAAATCGTAGCACAGTTAAAAATACATTAAATATTTTCAAGGTTATACTTTTTGATTTCTCAAAATCGGGACTCCACTGGCTCAATATATAAAAAATTTTCAAGTACACTTTCAAGGTCAAATGTCAACTTTATTTAAAATTTATTAATATTATTATGTTAATGCCTCTGCTGCTAATGTTGTTGATGCCCACGTTTATGAGGATGATGTATCCGTCGATTTTGATTATTCTGATGTAGAAGACAAATGTTAGTTTTGTGGGGTTTTTGGTAGAGCGTTATTAATTAACCTTGACCCCATATGAAAATTGTTATCTTTCCCCCAATGGTTACCCGTTGCCAAGCAACGTTGGTAATGCAACCACTGGTCATGGGATCGCCAAAGGTGAGCGCCACGTAGGAACTGCTAAGGCCCGATCCCATAGCGGGTTCAACGCACTATCGATGGAAGGTACGTGTGCAATTTCTAGTACGGTCCCCTTCACTTGCAAGTGCAATTCGTCGTCTACTTCTCTGATTCGATCTCATTGTTTTGCTTAGACCCTTACTACATATTAACAAAAGTACACACATTTTAACTAAGACATTTATTATTAAAACAATTTTTATTTCTTCTGCTCCGACGACCTCATTATTCGTCGTCTCGCTCGTTCGAATTTTCCGGGTCGCCGTTGGGATGATTTTGTCGCCGGCTTTGATGTACTGATGGCATCACGATACGCCAGCTGGGCCGGTTCGAAGACCAGAGGGTACGTGACGGCTTGGCCTTCTTGACAGGCCGCCAGCTTCACTTCCAACCCTCGGATTTGTGTCTTCATGGCCTGTACTACCCGTTTCTCTTCAGCCCATCCGCGTTGTGCGGCAGTTATTCGTTGGTATAAGACTTTCGCCTTGGATGGTTCCACCCAAGTTGACTTCATACGGTGTATTTCCCGAGATATTTCCATCCCTTGTTTGTGTAGATCAGTATTTTCCTTCCGGGTGCTTTTGAGAACCGTATTCAAGATTTCATCTGCATTCATTTCTACAATTAAAGCAGCTCGTTACTAACTTAATCGATTTATTATTTGAATTAGTATTTCCGATACATTTAACTATATACTTTACAAGGGTTATAGGTGATGCAGTATGTAATAAAATAGTGTCTATACGACTAAAAATAAGAAATGAAAATAAGAACTCCAAAACAATTTATTTTATAAATTCAGTAATAGCGATATGATGGATAACGGCGGTTCGTGGTTTCTATTCGATTCCCCTTCTTTTAATTCTGGCCTCATCACTGTCGGTAGAGCCTTCTTTGGTAAGGACACGGTCAGTGGTCGGATTGGATGATTTATCCTCGTGTCATCGAGCTCAAATGAGACACCGTAAGAGGGGGGGTGTCCATCTGTGCTCGGAATTATTCCAGTTGCAATGTCTCGATTTATTTGATGGAGATGTTGACGTGCTCGAGCTACTTCTCTGTTCGTTTTTCTTTGATGTTCTTCTAGTCGAGTAAGTATATCCTCGGCTTGTCCGCGGAGTTCACGAGCTGGGTTTCGCCCGAGCTCTCGCTTAATAGCCACAAAAGTCCGTTCTACGTCTGCCGTTCCTTCTTGTCTTCCGGTCATTGATTCTCGGACGGGAGAAATTGAATACCCCTCATCCCACACCGCTTGTCTGTATTTCGCGGCGGTGTGAGATGGGAATCTCATAGTTATGCGGGACTCGTCTATCCAGGAGTCTGTTTAAAGAAATATCATTAATTTGAATCAAAAGTGAAAATAAGATCGCATGCTATATTAAGGCGGGTTTCTCTACATGAAAATAATACTCTTTTCGGCGGTAATGAAAAACATCGGTTGAATTTTTGGACTTGTGTAGAGACTATTTTTGAACGGTGTTGCGGGTATTCGTGTGGTGTGACGAGTAGGTAAAGAAATCGAATACATTATGGGGATTAGCTTACTGTAAAATGAGCTTGACCTGGTGTTCGCCTATCCTAAGGTCCTGTGCACGTATATTACGTCGGCATTTTTTGTGCAGTCCTATCGCGTCTGAGAGGTAATAAGCGCTATACTCTCGAGGTTCGTTTTGGCCGAAATTTAGCTGTCGATTGTTAGAACATAGCATTAGGGGAGTGTCACGTGTTAATTCGTCAGGTTTTAAATTCAATAGTTATCTTGAATTGATATTCCTACTCCTACTTTGTAACTCGAACCAGTATGATCGGGTTCGTCTAATTTTGATTTACGTTCACTAGTATAGTTGGATTCATCTAGCTTTGATTTAATGGATAATTTTTCGAATTGATTATTCTACTACGATTTCACGAATTGCACCATTATGATTCAGATTACGACTTCACAGTATGTGCGTTTGGTTTGCGATCCTTGCACGAAAAGATCAAATCGGAATCAATAACATTTAAATTTTTATTTGTGTCATTAACATTTATATTTCAATCCACTGAACTGACTCCATCTTTCTTTTAATCACTCCTGGTTGAATTTTCACTTCTCGTTTGCTTAATAAGCGGGACGATTGTTATGGTCGATCGAAGTGTATAAATGTATAACGATTAAACACGGAATTATATAAATGTTAATTTTACCTCTTTGGGCGCCTGTTCAGCGTTCCATAGTTATCTCGTCGCCACTGTGATGCTGAGAAGCATGTTCCTGGACTCCTGCTTTCCCTCGTCTATTGAACTTAGCTGCGTGATTCATAGTAGATTAGACTAAAATCTCCTTTTCTTCGTCTGCCTATTTATGTTGTCTCGTCGTGGTACATGCATGTCTACATTGGCGATCGGACGTATGTGTATACTGTAACCACCCCGATTGGTTTATTTACTGTCAACGTGAAAATTTATTGATTAGAGATTTTAAACGATTCAATCTTCTCTAAATATTTTATTTATGTGCGACGTGGAAATTTGTCAATTAGAGTTTTTAATCGATTCAATTTCTCTCTAGGTACTTTATTTATATGCGACGTGGAAGTTTGTCAATTACTCACTTAAATCGCTCGCTAGCCGCGTCACTTTGGCTATTCTCTATAGTTCTCCTTTCGTGATTTTTCTATGAATTAATGTGTCGACCTATTGAAAATATTTCAACAATATTTCATGGATTTGTTTGCTTCGTCAATTTCGGATTTGTCATGCTGGGTAAAGGTTCAGGTAATTAGCTTTATGAACTTTTCATTTGGTTATTTCGGGTTCTAGTTGTTCCTCATTCAACGACTAACTTCTGCTTGATATTTTATATCCTGCTAATTATTCGTCATGGCGGTACTCATGGGTAATTCATGGTCTATTCGGGATGCTTGGGAATTCAATATGTACTTCTATTCAATCTATTATGGTATCCATGCGGGTGAAAATGGAGTTAGATTATGTGAAACCTTGGTGTAATAGGTGCTTATTTCCGTTAACGTGATTTCGGATTTCGTTTCGCTATTAGATTATTTTATTAAAAAACAGTTTGTGATTGTTGAGGACAATTTTTGAATTTATAGTTCTTTTATTCGGTGGAGTATTATGATTGATTCAATCAAAAAAAAACAATTTAGATTATTTTTGGGTTAAAGTTTTTCTATATTTGATTAACGAGGGACTACGTTAGATTTCTATCGCTAGAGCTTGTTTAATTTTGATGATTTTGCGGCTTGATTACTAGGAAGTAAATTTTTATATTTCGGTTTTGATAAAGTTCTAGTTTAATAATAACGATATAAATGATCTTAAAGATTTTGCGGTGGCGTGTTTGTTAAATTTAGTCATCACTTTATTATATTTGGGTGGTAATACTTAAAGTATTTTATAATTTTATCGTTTTATTCGCAGTTTAATTCCTCATTATTTCCTTATAACTGCGGCGAAATTTCTCGGCTAAATGATGTTTTACTAGATCTATTATACTTTAATTTTTTAAAAGACATTATAACGAATTCCGAATTCTTTTCATCAATTCCTTTCCCTGCATATTGATCTTAAGTTGATTGTGTTTATATTAGGATTTTAAGAGTGCTCACCTAGTTACTCGATGTTTATGATTTTGGCCGATGTGTGAAATAAGAATTTTGGTCGAATTTATAGGAAAATTGGCGGTGGAGGAGCAGCCAAAAGACTACTTCCCCTCCTCCCAATTTCCCCTATAACGGTTGTAAATTGACGTTCGGGCCCTGCGTTATTCACGCCGGAACCTTCACGGGCACAGGCTATTGGCAGATAAACTGCTCCTACACAGCCTGAATTGTGTGTATATTTTACTAACTTGCGGTGCGTGAGTGGCTGTGGGCCAAAAAAACCAATTATAGCATGGACGGAAAAATTTTGGTTTTATATTTATATTTGTCATATAACATATTGCATAAACTTTCTGAGCATAAATTCATAGGGTTTGAGCATCATATAACAACATTCTCTCCTCACGCCGACATCCAAGCAGAGCTCCATTGAGGTTGCGAGGATGCGACGTGGAGAGAGTTTCTAACAATTCTCTCACTCACATCAAATAGTATTGTTCCACAAAATTAGTCTCAAGCCTGTAAAAACTGAATAGACGATTCTAAAACGCTTTCAAGTTTATGAAAAACTGATTTAACGATTAACGATTTTCGATTAAAATTATATAAAAATGAATCGGTATATATACTTATTGTACGACCCTAACCTTGCGTGTTCTTTTTGATTTAGTAAAACAAAATTTGACCTTGGGATTTTCAGGAATATTCTATTCTTAATTTTTATTATTTTGAAATTTTATTTGACAATTTTTCTTTTAAATGTTTAATTGAATTATTTCTAATTCAAATTATTTAATTTTTACTTCATTTTCATGAAATTTCGCATTTTTTGATAAATTGTCAAATTTCGGTCAAATTGTTGGGTTTTCGTGTTATGTTTATATTTATTTCGTACGGATCTTGTTGCACTTCGTTATTATTTTAATTTACTTTTATGTTTTATAATTTTATATTTAATTGTTTTCTTTCTCGCATTTTGGTAGAGTTTATTGGTGTTTTAATAGGTTCGATTTTAAATCTGCATGTTATATTTGCATGCGTGTTACCGATTCATTTAAACATTTACAAGGCCGTCTGTGTTCTGGCCCAACAGTTTTTATTTTTAATATTTAATTAATATGATTTTAATGAATTTTAATGATTTTAATTAAATTAAAAAGCCAATAAATTTAAAAGAATCATTGAATACATAAAATTAAAGTTTAAGAAATTGTAGATGTAATAGACAAAACATATAATTTAGGGTAAATTAGAGCTTTCAAGGGAAATTTTAACGAATTTGATGATAATTTTAGCGATAAAAATATCAAGTTTTATGATGTCATTTAATAAATTTTAATAATTTTTGAGATTGTTAAGATAAATTCTAATGAACATTGGAAATTTAGGGGATTTTCGTTTCTAATGAATCTTATTGAATAAATGAGGTTTATTCATTAATTTAAAAAAAAACTATGTCCTGGTTAATTGATTTATCACAGAATTATTTTTATTCATAGTTAATTTTCATGTCAAGTAGATTTTTACAGTAATTTAAAGCGATATTTAATTGTGTATAATTTTTATAATACTTTTTATTGGTAAAATTCTGATTTTCATGATTATTTTAAGGGATTGAATACATGGTTTACCTGATTCAAATGATGTAATTTAAAGGGTATTTGAATGGATTTATCTGGTTATAAATAGATTTCTAAAGGAATAAATTAATTTTACTTTTTGAATATATTTTATATTTACTTTAGTAGATTTTAATCATTTTGGAGAATCTTAATGTTTTCTATTGATTTTTATCGGATATTTAATCATTTATTATAATTCTATAATAAATTCTAATGAAGAGAAGAAATGTGAGTAATTTTATAAGCCATAATTTTTTTATAATTAAATGGAATTTTTTTATGACTATTTTCAATAAAAAGTTAATTTTCAGGATAAAATACAGATTTTCATGATAATTTTAAGAGAATTCGATCGGTTAAATACATGATTTACATATGGGAAATATGATCCGAATGATGGATGTTTAAGTGTATTTTAAGTGATTTATTTGGTTAAATTATGGACAATATATCTGAAAACAATGAATATATTTTGTAGAAAATTTTAAAATGAAATAATTGGTTAAGTTATATTATTTTAAAGGGAATTTAATTGCTGGATATCTATGCGTTGAAAGGGTAAATATTGTTAAGGCGAATCTATTAGTTGAATATCGGTGTTATAAGGGTAAGCATTATCTAAATGTGAGAATTTTATGAAAGATAATGAATGAAGATGATAGAAATATATAAGGGGAAATATTTCCTTAGGTTTTATGGTTATGGTAGGAGATAATGTCGGTCGAATATCGGTGTTTGAACGGTAAATATTATCTAGAATATAGAGAATTTTACTGAAAATTATGAATATTGTTTATAGAATTAATAAGATACAAATATTTAAGTATAAATGATTGGTTAATTCTTATGATCACATTAGGAGATTTATTCTATTGAATATTGATTTCTAAAGAATATCTACTTGTTGGTTTAATGACAAATAACGAATAATGATGATAAAAATATTTGAAGGAAAATGAATAGTTAACCATTTCTAAATCAAAGGAAACGTTAAGTGATGTAAAACTCAAAGTTTATTGATAAAAATTATATAGTTACAAATGATCATAAAAAAATAAAAACATAGAAAAAAACAAAAGAGGCTTTTACGGAGAAGGGGTGGCAAAAAAAAAGTAAAAATGATTACCGACAGCGTTACACTTAGATATTTTTATTAGTTTAAAATGGTATACAGTATATTGCCACCACCTTAGAAAGGTTTAAAAAGTTTATTTTTGATGAAATAATTAATTAAGAACAAGTATGATCGAGTTTCCTGAATATCGAGGTTACATAACATCTAAATCGGTATTTTTTATGATATTTTTAAAGGGAATTTATTCAGTTTAATATCAGCATTCAAAGGGTAAGATTTGTTTTAATGAAAGATATTTTATGAAAATTAAGGAATATATTTAATATAATTAATAAATATTTAAGGAATAAATGATCGATTAAGTTTTATGATAATAATATAGTCGGTCGAATATTTAGGATTCTTTAGAAAAATTGATTAAAGGTTTAACAGAATATATCAATAAAAATTATGTTAATTTTTATGATATCTGAATAAAATTGAGAAAATATGTGATGAGTTAAATTTAAAGAAACTGATTCAAGTAATTATTAATATAATTAATTTTATTAAAATATTTCAATTGATTTAAAATTTATTAATATTTAGAATTCTTTTGATAATTACATTTTAATGACAACTTTATAAGTAATTTAAATTTTCACGATTATGTTTTATTAATTTTAATTATAGAATTTACTATTTATTGGAAAATCCTACAATTATTACTTAGTCAATTACTTAAATATATTTTAATAAATGTCTTAACAACTTGCTGAAGAATTTCTGTTTATTCAACATTTATTAAATTCAGTGATTTATTCAAAGATTTCGCCATAACATGTAACAAATTTGTTTAAATTTCTTTGGTTATTCATATTTTAATGACATTTTTATGAGTAATTTATATATTTAGAATCATTTTCTCAATTTTAATTCAAGTATTATAAAATTTATTGAAAATCATCCAATTAATTTCCTAGTCAATTACTTAAATATAATTCAATAAGTATTCTAGCAACTTGTTTAAAAAATTTCGGTTTATTTAATCAAAGAATTATCAAATTTAATCAGTGATTTATTCAAAGATTTCGCTATGACATGTAACAAATTTGTTTAAATTTCTTTTGATAATTACATTTTACTGGTAACTTTATAAGTAATTTAAATTTTTTAACAGTATTTATCTTAATTTTCATTTAAGAATGATAGAATTTATTGAAAATCATACTATTAATGACTTTGTCAATTACTAACATTTAAATATAGTTCAAAAAGTATTTTACCAATTTCTGTTTATTTAACATTTATTAAATTTAATCGATTTCACTATAACATGTAACAAATTTATTTTGTTATTGATATTTTACTGACATTTTTATGAGTAATATTTAAAATCATTTTCTTAATTTTAATTCAAGAATGATTTTATTGAAAATCACACAATTAGTTTCTTAGTCAATTACTTAAATATATTTCAATAAGTATCTTAACAAGTTGTTGAAGAAATTTCGGTTGATTCAATCAAAGATTATCAAATTTAATCAGTGATTTATTCAAAGATTTCACTCTAACACATATTTATTAAAAAAACTAATGATTAAAACTTGTAACAACAATAATTTCTACTTCAATCATTGTTGTGTAAAGAATATGATAAATTTAATCAAAAACTTAGCATCTTTTAACAGTCACTACAAATAACCAATTAAAGATTGAAAATTCAATAACTTTATCCAAAAGGTTAAATAATTTGATATAGATGATAACAATTTTATACATTTAAGTTTTTAACAATAATTTAGTTGGAATTAATGAGTTAATGAATAAGAAAAAATTAATGAGTTAAATTTATAATAATTGAAGAATAATTAAAGTTCGTAATATTTAAGAATTTTACAAAAACACGTGAAAATATTAAAATATTTCAAAAATCATTTCGAAAAAAAATCAAAGTTATAATTTTATTACTAATCCATCTTAATGTTGGATTGAATTTTATTTGATAAAATATACGTAAAATCAACGTGTTTATAATATTTAAATAATTGTCAAACTAGGATCAATACAATCGTTATCCGATAACAAAAATCTGTTGTTTAGCTTAGTTAAAATCATTGAAAAAGACAATGAAGAATTTTATTAAATAAAGTTTTTAGTTATTTTACATGCTTCATGTGTTTGATTTTTATGTAATTTTAAATGTTCAATTCCTAGTAAATCCAGTCTAACTTAATATTGATGTCTATTTGTTTAATTGATAGCTAATAGATTAACGTTTTAAGGTATGTTTAAAAATAATTACTTTAAAAAATCTCATTAAAAACCTTAAACTTGTAGAATTTTGTCGATTCTAACTTAAATTTCAACATATGTAATCAATTTATTATTTACAATTATTTCCTTTTATAAAATCTAATTTAATTTACCTAAGTTTAATTGATTTTACTTTAATTTATTTTAAATACTTTTATTTACACGAGTTTTAAATTAAAAAAGTATTAAAAGACAATAACTGAATATAGAAAATACCAATTTTTAAAATATTAACATGTGTTTTTTAAAAAATCCTTATTTCTTATTCAAAATAAACATTATAGATATCATATTTAGAAAATATATTTAGAATGAATGTAATTTCATGTTATTCATTAAGAGTCTAATTTTCTATTTAAATATCATAATTTTCATAGCAATTTTATCAAAATTAAAATTTTATACTTTTTAAAGTTATTTTTATAAGTAAACCATTAACATTGAAAAAATTATTCTAATAAAGATTGAAATGTTTTTAAATCAAGAAAAATATGAATTTTTATTTAAAGTTTTTATTGAGGATTAATTTTTTTTAGTAAATCATTTTTATAAATTTTTACAAAAAAAATTTATTCTTAGACTTTTTAAAAAAGTATTATTTTTTATGAAGAAACATTACTATTCCTCTACCTATTCCTCTTAGTTGAACCAAGTTACATAAGGTAAAATTTTTAAAATAAGTTACATTATAAAATCTTTTAAATAAATAAATGAAATTTTTTAAATAGAATTTTTATTATAGTTTTATCAACGAATTTTTGATATATGTTTCTAAAAATGAAAATTTTAGTAGTTTTCAAAAAATGTTTTCAATGAATTTTATTTACTGAACTTTTGAGTCTTGTTGTTTTACAGTAATACCTATGGTAATACAATAATAGTTAATCGTCCACGAGATCAACCCATTTCCTCTATTTTAGAGCAACACATCATTGCATAATCATATACTATACGACTCCACTGTTCATGTAATTAAATATGGGTCCATCCTGATTATGCAATTACATAATTGATTTGAGTTATCATACATCCTACAATACAAATTTCTAGAGGTCCAAATGAACTGAATTAATTCTCTGCATAGTAATAATAATAATAATTCAACAACAGTCAAATAAAAAGATATGGGTATCAGTGATCAGTTCCTATACAAGCCTCTGCCTAGTAGCCTAATAAAACCATTTGAAACTCAACAAATATCAGTACTAACAAACAAACACATAAATATTAAAAGAACAAATAATACACTATTTATTTAATTTAAATCATAATAATTACGCTTATAATAAGGTCTTTTAAGTTCAGCTTACAGAGTATGAACTATTTCCTTTTTCTTCTAGTTCCTACAACATCTACATATAAAAGCACGAGTAAGCATTGAAGGATCTACACAAACAACGCAGTCACCTTAAAATTTGAAACCACGTCTTTTTACTGATTCGTAGTGCATTCTTATAATTTCTTGAATGTTGATTCCAGTCATTTGATATATGTGTTTCCAAAAATTCAGAGCACAATACGAAAGCTTGTTCTTCACATTCGGAAAGAACTCTTTCAACTTTATCAGAATGGTTTCGAATTCATATGCTTCTTGCTCATCGATTATTTTGAATTTTTGCTTTCATCAGAAAACTACCGATTTAAACGCAATCTGTGCCTAAAATCTAGAATTATTTCCTTTGTAGTAATCTTTATAACTTTTGATTTGATAAAATTAAATATTTCTTCTACTAGATTGTTATAATCTAGAGTTTTAGTCCCGAAGACTACAACTTTTCTACTAACAAATACATTCACACAGACGGGATTTATCATGACTAAATTTAATGATGGAAATAACTCTGGTTTTTATTTGTTGTTTGTTTTTGTAGACAAATCGTACTAGTTGATTCGACAATCAATGTCAATGGTTGAAGTTAATAATTGGATCTGCAAATCATGAATCTGTTATTGAAAATCAATCAATTGAATCTTTTTCAGTACGGAGTTTTTGAAAAAGAGATTCAAATCGCATAAAGTCTTACAGTATGGGTTTGAATAAACCATGCAGGAGTGTACAAACATTTCTCGTTTGAACAAATTGTTTGTACAAACATAATAAGTTTGAACAAATCTTGCAGGTTTGATAATTTCTCGTTTGAACAAACCTTGCATCTTTGATAGAAGTTGATTTGAACAAATCATTTGTACAAACAATACAAACTATAAACCAAAGTATTAATAAGTAACAGCAAGGATGAAGTAAGAAATTTATTTAAGTATTTAATTTTCTTAATTTGAGTTCTATTGAAATACAAAATATTACTAGAAAACTGATTGGGAAAAATTGTATTGAAGTTTTCCATTTAGACAAAATTCCATATGTTAATATCAATAAAACCTTAATTGTAAATACACAATCATCAAATTTTGGTGGATAATATTGACTTGCAATTTATTTGAAACTTTATAAAATATACGTATTTGATCTTATGGGATACTATTATCCCCATTTATTGATATCAAAACTCGAATCAATGTTGATGCTAATTGAATATGATAAAATTCGATATGACATGAAACATTCGGACAACACTGTTTAACTTGGCTAAAGAGTACAGTAGGTAGTTAGTGGTACACTGGAACCAAACACAAAATACCGGTAGACTTCCCCCACGGCGACGGATTAAATTACATAATTATGTAATTATATTACATAATTACGTAATTAAGATAATTTCTTTTTGTGTGCGTGCTATTTTTCGAATTTTTTTTGGAGCAATTTTTTCCAAAATTACTTTTTGAATTTTTTGCGCGAATTTTTTTTTAAATTATTTTTTCATCAGCAAATTAAGCACTTGATAAAAATGACTAAAATAAAAATTGGCTCAAATCGCCTATAAATTAAAAAGCATAAAATTAACTTTTGATTAAAAGCCTAAACATGTTTTTCGATTAAAAAGTTTGTGCTGGATTAGAACTACCTTATACTTGTGTAACTTATCGATCGATTGCGTTTTGAGCTTAACCCTCTATGTAGAGCCAACATTTATTTGGGCTTATTTCAACTTCGACAGTCAAACTATTTTGTTAATGTGTTTTTTACGTCCGTTTGAAAATGAAAACTCAGATTTCTATTACGTTGTATTAAAAGTCATATGTCTATTTTTGTGCTCAATAATGGTCCTTTATAAAACGAAATATTAAAACGGAATTTTAGAATCTATTCTATTTAAATAGGGAGATATTTTGGGGTTATACAAATGTTGAGGATACCTACATAATAGAGTAAAATAATAAATAAACATGTAAAATGATTGGGGTAAACAATGATAAGTGATTAATATGTGGTTCTGGAGCTTAATAAATAGGGAATGAAAAAGAAATGTAGAATAACGAGAAGGGAATAAGAGAAAATCAATAAAAACAGACAATTAAATAAAAGAAGGTTATTTATAATTAACAAGTGTAAATTTAGGAAAACAAAGACAAAAGGAAAATTTGCACGTTATTTCGAAAGCTCGCTCAAGATAAGGGAAGAAATATTGTTTTGAAATCCAGGAAAGGGCATCTCTAAAAAATTATTTATCTAGACAGCTATCAGTGATTATAGAGGCCCATAGGGAATTAGAGTTAAAAGATATAAGAAATTCTATTTGACATCAGTAAGTATTATTGGAGGATGGAGTATCAATAGAACAAAAATTGCAAAAAGACAAGAAAGAAATTAAAGAGAAATTAAGCAAGGTCAAAGCAAAGCAACTAAATCAGAGTTACCGATCTCAGAAACCCGTCACAGTAGTCAAGTGATTGTGAAATCCAATTGATACAAAAAGTGCTATTCTTCCCGAAGGGTCGTAATAAGCACCAAATTGTGATTGATAGATAATTCGTTGTGTCATTTTAAAGTGGAGATAAAGTGTATTAATCAATAAAGTTTATATCGTTTGGAGTTCATTACTATTTTTTATAAGCACGCTTGGAGTCAGATTGATAATAATTCCTATTCAAATTCACAGACAAAACCCCAACACAAATATAAAATTTCAAAACAATAAAAATCAATTAACTTAATATATGAAAAATATAAATTTGAATATTTTTCTAGAGAAAATGTGGTAGGCGGTAGCAAATTTTATCTTGAATAAAATAATATTAAATTGAACAGATAAGTGGTATTTTGAAGGGTCAAGAACTCAAAAACAAAGTTATTTATTCATTTTCGGGCAAACTTATTAACTAAGGACCACTAAGTGAACGTCATGATAATGAGTTGCCAGGAATAAATTTAATTGGCAATAAATTGATACCCGACTTAAAAATGGTTCTTTTGTTTAGTAGTTATTAAACTGCGAGAAATCGCTATTAAAAAGATGGCAATAAAAAAGAAGGGGTCAGTTGGTCGAAGTATGTTCATATAAAGCAAAAAGGAGTCGTATAGAAAATAGAAAGAGTGTATATCTTATGTTTTGACTTCTTCGGGTGATATCCATTTGGTGTTTACCTTGTCTTTGTAAAATAAAGATTCGTAAAATTTTGATTTCTGAACTCAACAAGTCGAGTTTAAATTCCATCGATAAATTTTGTACCATCTCAACAATAGTAATGAATAAACAGAATAATTTCCCACCTGCTTAATCAACAACTCATCCGGCTGTTCAACCAACTGACTATCCAACAGCTAATCCAACTGTTCATGTGACTAATAAATGTATATCTGTGTTTTTGATTTTCATTATTTTTGTAATTTTCGCGATTTCGCAATATTTATTGATATTTTGTTTGTGGTGAAATATGGGACGGAGTTCCAAAAAGTGACCAAGTTAGAACATATCAATCTACTTATTCTAGATTTGTGTTTGAGTATTTAATTCTTTTTAACTTTACTTTTTCTGGACTGCGTGCAATTAATCACAAATTATTTTGTTATCACCGGGATTATATATAAGCAATTTTAGTAACTTTATTTAATTAATATTTTATTATGATAATAGAAATTCATATTTTATTTAATTAATTATTTCCCATCAATAATTCGATATTCCACATGGTGAATTCAAATATAGTTCTTTTGTTTGTAAATGCAATCATGATTTTAAGCTCTCTTACTTTATTTTTTTATTTGCTCACAATGATTGATTTCATATTCCAGATATTTGTGAACCCCTTAACGCATGTTTTTTATACAACGGCAAAAATAAATCATTTTATTTATTATTGAAAATTAATATATAAATTTATTACACTGCCCAAGATATAATCGTTAGTGAATCTTAAACAAAACTTTATATTTCGTATACCCGAGTCTCTCTCGGGCGTGCACAAATTTGCCGGTAACACTTACCCGAGCGTAGCTTGGGCATGTGCGTTAAGCGGTTAATACTGTTTTATTTTAAGCAATTGATTGAATTTCCTTGCGTTTTTTGTTTAATTAAATGAGTTTTATTTATTCTTCAAATTGTATCTTACATTAATCTACATTAATAAGATTATTTAAGATAACATAACGATTGAAAAATTAATGTTATTTATTCTTTACATACTTAGAAATTAAAACATTATAAACAATCAGTACAAATCCTTTCATATTTTATATAAAATAAAAGGAAAAAAAGAATATTCAGCAAAACATTCAAATATCATAATAGGGAAGCTGCATTTTGTTCACATATTCTTATATTTGACTGCTTTTTGTTTAAGTTTGTAAAATACATATAAATAATTTCAAATATTTCAAACAAACCAACGACACTCATCCCTAGCCAGAGTCCCATTAATCCTCCAATGTCTGACAATAATTGCGAAAATGGATATTCATATTCTTCTTTATATAAATCTCCTTTTGGAAATTCCCGTTTTATTGTAATTACAATATAATTATCCCGGATTCTTTCAAAATCGCTTCTATTATCAATTCTTTGAAACCACTTGGAAAACCCTTTTATTACTTTTCGGCGTCTTTGAGTTGTGAATCCACTGCTTAACTCGGCAAATAATAGTTTTTCTTTTTCAATTTTATACTTCACTTCGTTGCACTTTATTAATTGGTAATCTTGACACTTTGGATTAAAAAAACGTCGATACAAAAAAAAACTTTTAAATTTCCGAAGACGGTTAACCATACATTTTGCGTTTTTAAGGATTTCTTCTTCGGAATAAAATGTCGCATTCAAACAAATTCGCGGAGACCCAGTTTCATTTTTGTAAATTGGCAAAAACGGATTGTAACATTTGCAATTACTGACACACAATTTCTGGCTTTCAACCTTCATGCAATCAGCATAATAACCTTCAAAGATTGAAGTTGATTGTAAAAGCGCGTCATACAATTCGACTTTATACGTTTTATTTCGGCATTTTCGTTGAACCCCTCTATATTCGAATCTGTTCTGAGAGAGGGAAACAATATTGTTGAATCCAGGCTCTAGCAACATTTCATATTTTTGAGGAATTCCATTTCTATTTGTAATATATAGAAATACCGAACGGTGGAGAAAGCTTGAGTTAAACAACATGTAACTTTTGATATTGAAATTCAAATGGAATCTGATTGATGTAATATTGTCTTGATGTAAAGATTTAGATTTATTAATATGGAAAGTGAAACATGGAATATTGTTCTGAATCTGAACGAGTGGAGCTGTAAATAATGGCTTCAAATCTTCGTGAAAGTTTTCGAAGAATTCATTATCACTAATATAATTAGTGTATGTTCGGATTCTGTTAAAAACAATTAACATTATGTGATAACTGAAATTGTCCATTTTCAATTTATAGGGATCCGCGCTCGACATAGCTATAGTTCTCTCTTCTAATTCATAATCAGTATTTCTTTTGCCATTCATGATTTTAAAAAATTCTGTTTCATTTGATAATCGTTCTACAATTCTTCTTGTTCTCCTGAATACTTCTGTCCAATGATTGTAAGGTTGTGAATTTTCTACAAAATAATACGGCGCAGTTGGCTTACAAAATGTTATATCAGGCCAAATGAACGGTTCGTGATCCAAATTACGACTAATTAAAACTGGATTGGAAAAATACCTCATTATCACAAAAACAATGTTAACAAATATTCCAATAAGACCTAAAATAAAAAGAATGATCCATAACATCTTGGTAATTCGGCTTTTTGCACCGTGAATGTGACTGACTCCATGAATTGTGCTGCTTTGTAATATTTCAATCATATTTCGGTTAAATGATTTATCTCATTATTGCATGCGATAATAAATTAGTAATATTCCAATCAAATATAAGATAAATGTTACAAATGATTTTGAATAAATTTAATTAAGTCTTTTGGACATTCAAATTTTATTTTTTAAAAATTTATTTTCTAATAATAAAATAAAAGTTTATTTATCATACCGGCGATTTTTTAATTTTAATGTTAAATTTTAAATTTGTCGAAATGAGTGATATACATTTGCATATATTAACCCTATCATGGATATATGAACAAATGGCACCCCCTTTTTTGATTTATTATATTTATTTTTTCATTGATTTTTTTATGTAATATAATAAAGATTAGTGAGTTTTAAGGCCCCACTATAAATTTCATAATGCCGTTTTAAATTCCTTGCTACATGAAAATTATATTTTTCTTTTCAATAGAAAGTAGTGTATTATGATCAGTAAGCTCCGAGTCAAATTTTCTTTTAAAAGAAGTGTTTCTTTAAAGTTTGGAAAAAATAAATTAAATTTTAAAAATTTTTATTAAAATTTTTTCGATAAAAAATACTAAGATGTATTCATTATTTTTCATATGAATAATTTACAAGAAATGCTGATATCTATGTATTTATTATACTAAAGAGGATAATAATAATACACCAACATAAATATCACACAAACACATATTTAGTTTAGAGGGGTGCCAAAAAGTGGTCCAGGTATGAAAAATCTACCTACTCGTGTTTGTACTTTTGGCTCTTAGTTCTGTGTTAGTATCAAAATATTTCTTTAAAAAAGTCAACAGTTTGAATTTTACAGCTCTATTAACTCCAAGAATCAAGTACAATTTCATCAACCCCCAATGAATAAAATAATTCATTTTAGAATAATGTGTCAACAACAGCTTTCCTACCTTAGACCCAACAGGTTTCATTTTCTCAGCTGCAATATGACGGTTGTCTAACTTATCTTGGACTTCTGAAAGAATTTCAAGATTTACTTAAAGAGTATACCATAATACAAAGATTCAAGATTTACAAACAAACAATCAGACAATATTGAATCAAATCCATCTAATCCCAAACTAAATTCGCCACAAGGTAAAGGTTAACTTAAAATCCAACCGAATAAATTATTAATATCTATATAAAGCAACTATGTGTTTTCATCTGTTTTTACAAAGTTCTAATTAACAAAAGTAAGACCTTCTCTAATACCTCCCTCATAAAAGCTAAACATTTGATTTTCAGTTATCAGTCTAATTGATCAATCTAAAGAGATTAAAACAGAAGACCAAGACATTACCGGAATAAAAAAATAATTCAAATGCTCGAACCTATTGTGAGATATCGAGTTTGCTCTAAATTACTGATTGCTCATATAGTCAAACAAATTTCTACACTTAGATTCATCCCATATGATTTGAGCTTTCTCATATTCCGCTTCAGTCATTCCTTTCTAAATCGGAGGTAAATCATAAGTTTTACCAAAAACTTCTAAAGAGGTTGAAAAGTTTTAAGAAAAGATTCCCTTTTAATCCACAATGGTACCAGTAAAAGTAGATCTTGTCAAAGGTATAGTAGTCAAAGTTTCAACTGCCTTAGCAAAAGAGTCAATAATGAATTGGTAAGAGTCAATAAATCTAATGTTTCCCAAGTGTGCAAATAATTAAATAAATTTTTCAGTTGTTATCGGATACATCCTAAAGCCAAGTTTCTAAATTTACTTAACCAATATTAAAGAATTTAGTGCATGTCATATCCTTTTACATTTTGAAAAACAATAGGCTAAAAACGACACTGACCATAAAATTTGAGCTTAAATGATAAAATAATAATAATAATAATAATAATAATAATAATAATAATAATAATAATAATAATAATAATAATAATAATAATAATAATAATAATAATAATAATAATAATAATAATAATAATAATAATAATAATAATAATAATAATAATAATAATAATAATAATAATAATAATAATAATAATAATAATAATAATTATAATAATAATAATATATAAAATATTATGAAAATTTGACCTTTAAATGAATCTAAAATGAAAATTTGACCTTGACCTCTAAATGACTTTAAAAAGAACTTGACCATAAACTTTGACCTTAAATAATGAAATGTAATGATAAATTAAATGATAAATTAAAAGTAGTTAATAAAAGAGCTTTAAAACCCTTTTTTACCATATTGTTACGGAATACTATCGTCGGCAAGGTAGTTATTCAAATATTCAGAATTTTCAATAATTTTATAGTGCTCGTGGTGGTAAAAAGGTGAATTGTGGTTCGAAAGAGTTCTAAAAATTTATATTAATAAAATCGATTTCACTAAAATCAATATCAGTGGAGTTAGTACCATATTTCTCATTTATCTCATCCTTTTTTTCTATATACGCTATTCTAAAATTTATATAAGGAAGGGTTATAATACCATTACTTAATATATATATATATATATCGCTTATCGTAATAATTATTTAAACCCTTCCTTGAATATTCTTTTAATAACATTTTATGAAGTTCTGACCTTAACACCCATCCTCCTACAGAGTGTTGTTCTTTCCACAGGAGACTTGCTTTCTGATCTGGTGACGATCTAGTTATTTAAACTTTCGTCTTTTTCCACTATATCATTAATATCCTTTTCTATCTTTTTACTTCTGCTACTTTCCCGATCTTGATTCTTAGTAGCTTTAGTTGAGTCAACCTGTTAATCACTTCTTCTTGTTCCCCCCAGTATTGTTCATATATCTTAGATCCGTCCGATTGCTCTAGACTGAGCTTGACCCGATTCCTTAATCGGGTTAAAGTATTTTTTGTCGACGATATTTTGCTCATACCGTCACAAAATTCCTCTTCATCATTTCCTCCTTTTAATCGTAGAGCTAGATGAAGAGTAGATCCTTTTCTTACATTGAATTCTAACAATGTATGAACATCATTCAACTGTTTACCGGCAAAGATGAGTATTTGTTGATCTGGAGGAACTCCTTCTTTGCATTGAATCTTTACTTTTACACTTTCAATAGTGTCACTTGGTTCAACCTCGAGCGTAATGGTTTTGCCAGTCAACGTTTTCACAAATATTTGTCCTTTCGCGGACAAACATTTACCTGAAGGCGGGAATTTAGTTAGTTTGAACCCCCCACATCCCCATATTTGTTCAATAAAAAACAAAAATAATTCTTGCCTTGGTGCTCTTGGATCCATCAGCTGACCTCGGCTTGGCTGCTGTCCTTCAGTTTGATGTCCCTGGCTGCGTTCTCGCTGAATTGTGCGAATACTGATAAGTTGACTGAAAGAAAAATGACCTGTTTTGTGTTGAGGCTGGATAATAGTTTGATGCCCCTTCACCTGGGCTTTCGTATTCAGAATCTGTGCGAGGCCCCCAGAAGGGAGCCACGCTCTGCTACCAATGGTGAATTCCATTTTATTTTCAGTTAATTTATCATCGATTGCTACAAAGCTCATGAGGATGCAAAAATATCGTAGTTGTGGAAGAACTTCGATTGATAGATTTAACAATTGTAATTTTTTATTCAATTGATTCAGATAAGTTGATGCTATTTGATTGAGAACGTGAATGCTTGTGTCAGAGTTTTGATATTGTTGAAATTGTTGATGGAGCAGTTCGGAAAGTTTCGTCAACTCTACAAATGGCGACTCCATGGCCATATTTGTGTAGGATAGTAAAGTTTCCAACATCTCTTCTGTTTTCTCATTTACCAATGGACTTAGTTGAATATCCTTTTCACCTATAACCGGTGATTTATTAACAATTTTTAATTTGTTAAACGCTGTTTCAAATTCATCATTGAAATTAATTAATGATCAAGTTAATCCAAGAAGGTCATCTGAGGATTTTTTTAACTCGATAATCGGTTTAAAAATCTTTGTTAGCTGTGTTTCCATCGGGAAATGAATTTTCAAGCTCAAAAGATTTAAAGCAATTGTCGTTATCAATATCCACTTCATCATACTCGCATGGAATTTCGGAATTAAATGTTAACTAATTTAATTTATCTGCTTCTTCCACTAATTTATCCAATTCATTTGTATACTCTAAATCTCTATAATTGTTTAGTTGTTCAGTCATAAAGATAATAAACAGTATAAAAAGCTAAAGGTCATTTATTTCTAATTAAATTACAAATACTTATATTTCAAAACCTTTTGTTTACCGAGCTCACTTAAAACAAAAAAAATTACAATTATAAAAGAGTTTTTTTTCTTTTTACATATAAATATTGATTGAATAAAAAAGAAGTAATAAAACATTTTTTTAAACAGATAAATTGTCAATTGCGCCCAATAAGCATTGATAATCCGCACAATTTATATTTTGTTCAAGTCCTCACAGCGAATTATGTCGGAGAATTTATTGTTCTTTTTCCGTTAATTTTGTCTTTAGTGTCGCGAGGAAAACATTCACACATTCACTTCCTATCCGCGGGGATTTTTTCTTTCATTTTAAAAATATTCATGGTGGTTTCTTTACATAAATGGTTTTTGAATCCGTGCTACACTAATTTAAATTCTGGCTACTGAATGGTTTTGCTGAATATTATAAGATTATTATAGTCTAGGTAATTGGGATACAGGAGCGTCTTCAGGAGCAGAACGCTTTTTCCGCACCCCGATGTTCCAACAATCAACATCCGAAATGAATTAGGGACCATGAAATTATGATTAAATTTCGCAGATTGTTGTTCCAAACCTGGAGAATGTCAATCATTTTTTATCATAGGGATTTAGAAATATCCCTTTCACGGTAGTTATCATTTCAAGCTTATTTTTCCCAAACTTTTTCAAATTTTCATTTTTTCCTGAAATCCCTCGAAAATATTTCGTGTTAGCTTTCGATTAGTTATTATCTAAAATAATACCCATGCCGCTTTGTGTCTTGATGAATTCGGTTTCTGCTTTAGCCTTCTCTGCTTTCGCATCTGCTCTTTAAGGTTCCTTGGCGTCTTTGACCGTATTTGCTATTGCTTCAGCAGTTCCTGCGGTTGCAGTTAAGCCTCCGAAAATCAAAGGTAATAAAAGTCGCTAATGGAAGAATTCCTCATTGTTTGGATTCTAGATTTTTTATTTTCTTTATTTTTTCTTTTAAAACATAGGCTTTTTTCTCTTTGAATTTAATAGATTTAGGTTTATTGGAATCAACAATAGATTTTTTTTTCGATTGGAAATCTTCACCATCATCACTTGTTATTGAGTTTAAATTTTAAAATAAAAAGAATGTGTTTATGGGTAGTGGGATAGATGATGATAGCAAGTATGAAGATAGCGAGTATGATAATAGAGAGTATAAAAAAGAGTGATTGATTGATGCTTTGTTAGAGAAAATATCAAAAAGTGATAGGACTAATTTTCTAAGAGCTATAAATACAAAACCCGATGAAATATCTAAAAACTAGTTTTCTGTAATTCTCTTTGTGACATTCTTCCAAGGATTTCTTCTTCTGTTAAATCATATATCTTATAGGTAATAGGTTTAGTATCATAGATTTTTTTTTATTAAGAATATTTCTTTGCTCCATGAATATGTTATTCCTTTCTAAAACGTGTTCTTACATTTTAATATTCTTACTCGATCTCCAATATTGAATTTTTGTTTTTCAATTAAATTATCATTTGCATTATTATTTTTAAATGTGATTTTTCTAATTGAATCAGGATTGTTGCCTGCTTCTGTTGGGGTTGTTTTTATCGTTTGGTGGATTTTATTGTGGTAAAAATAAACAAAATCCTCTAGAACATCAATCCAAATTCTTTTTCCTCTTTCTGTAAATTTTTTGTACATTAGGTTTTTAAGTGTTCTGTTGAATCGCTCGATAATGGGATTTTGTGACGGGCCTTGAGTTCTTTCATATGGTTGATTGAATGTTAAATAGATTTTAATATCATTTTCCTCTAAAATCTCGTCGAATAATTTGTAGAATTCTTTACCATTATCAACGTATAATTAATTAGGAGATCTATTCGGATTTGATTTAAATAAATTTTCAAAAGCCTCTTTAATTGTTTCGCTTTTTTTATTTAGTAATGGAGTGTATTAAAGTGTATTAATCAATAATGGTCAATATATATATATATATATATATATAGTTTTTATTATTTTTAGAACTAACGGTTTCAATTAAATCTGCAGACCAAATATTATCTTTATCAAAGACTTTAATTTTTAAATATTTTTCATTATTTTGATATTTTTTATGTAGTTGATCCGTTAGATTTCCTAAGTCTCCAGTAAATGCGGTTGGACTGTGTCCTCCACCTAATAAATCTTAGCTTTCATCGCTCCTTTTGCAATAGCTCTTGAAAATTTACTCAAAGTTGGGTCTTCAATTTCATTTAAATCTTGAATCAAATCAATATCTGCTTTTTGTCTTGAACGAATATCTTCTTGTCGATACGTTATATAATGTTTTATAGCCGTTGCAACAACTCTATTTATTGGTTCTTCTTCGGGTTAAGGATTATAATTTTCATCGAAGTGAATATAGAGTCTTGTTCCTGGCGGAGCATCTTTCAAGTTTCCAACAGAGTCAGACTATATCTTAAGGAATCGTCAAAGCTGATTAGGCTTTTCATCCCCACCAACGTTTTTACATATACCGATAAATTAGAATTTTTCTTTTCTCTTGATTGTTCTAAAAGATTCATTTGGTTTTTTAATATTACAATTTCTGCATATTTTCAGTGTTGCTTTTGGACCTCTTTTGAATTCATTTGTTCTTTCGAGTAATGCGCATAAAACACCGTTGAAATCGTTTTTGAGGGAGGAGTGAAGAATACGGTGCATTACAAGTATTGAATTGGTTCTGATGATGAGTCTAACCTAACCAGCTTGAATATTGGAATTAGTTTGATAGAAGTTATAACAAAATAGATCTGGAAAAAAATACTGAGAGGACAGTGGTAAAAAAATAATACTCAGAGCAAATTTACTGTTTAAAGATGTTATTATTTGTGGTTAATGAAAGAGCCATTCACATGTTTCCCGCCACGACCATGATAAACATATTAGAAATTCTAAATATTTAAATAACTACCCTGAGACAATGGAATTTCAGAACAGTGTGGTAAAAAGGCTTGATCTTGAATTTGAAAAATGTTACCTTGACCCTAAAATTTGACCTTAAATAATAATACATAATTATAAATTATATCATAAATTAAATGATGAAATTTTACTTAAAATGATAAAGTAATAATAATAAAAATTATATAAAAACTTATGAAAATTTGACCTTAAATGATAAAGTATTATAAATAATAATAAAAAAAAATAAAAGTAAAAAACATATGAAAATTTGACCTTGACCTTAAAGAATTCGACATTGGTCTTGAAAAGATATTCCAAGGTCAAATTTATATATTATTTTTAATATTATTATTAGTTTTATTATTATTATTTATTTATTTAAGGTCAAATTTAAAAGTCAAGTTAGTTTGAAAGGTATTTTAAAGTCAAATTTTTCAAGATCAAGGTCAAATTTTCATACAATTTATATATTATTATTTTTACTATTCATTTAACATCAAATTTAAGGAATAAGTTCATTTGATGGTCATTTGAAGGTGAAATTTTAGAATCAACGTCCTTTTAAGTTTAAAGTAACATTCTTCAACGTCAAAGTAGATTTTCATATTATTTTAATTATTATAATTATTTTTATTATTATTTTTATTAATAAAATTATTTTTATTACTATATTTATTATAAGTTTTATTGTTAATATTTATTTATGTTAAGGTCAAACTTTAACATCAATTTAACCTCAGTTATTTAAAGGTCAAATTTTCATATATTTTTATATATTATAATTATTTTTTTTGTTATTATTATTTTTATTATGTTGTCAAATCTGGCCAAGTTATGCAAAACTAATTATCCAAATCTCATGGCAACTTTGTCAACAGAAGATCTTTATATTAAATATTAGGCGATTAAGAACATTAAAAGAAAATTATTTTGACCCAGGAAAAATAATTGTCTTTGTTATATCTCAGCGATGAATCATCACACTCACGTATGACTCATTTCAAATGTCTGTCGAAGAATGAAGCATCGAATGAGACATCGCCTGGAGTAATGCCTTTTTTCACCCAATGGTTTACAGATCAATAATATTACTTATTTAATAAATTTTTATGACATATTTATTTATTTTATTAAATTTATATGACGTGGCTTAGTATGACAATGTTTTTAAAAAAAAAATATATATATATATATATATATATATATATATAAATCCATAAAGAAATTTGTGTATCTGTGACATACCTAATTTTTGCACGTGTGTTTGTGACCTACTTATTTACTAAAATGGCGTGGTATGATAGTGTTTTGAAAATGAGTCATCCTTTTATAAGATTTCCGTGACCTAAATAAAAATTTTTATGAAAAACTTAAAAGTTTCGGTAAAAAAACATAAAAATTTAGAAAGATCCTCAGCAGGGGATAAAGTGACAGGAATGGAACATAATCACCTACTGTTATTATTAACACCTCTCGAATTCACATCAATAAATGTTCACTACAAATTAGACCTGGTAATATTAAATACATTAGTTTACCGTGTTATAGTCTGCATCATTCTTTTTTGTGTTTTTAAGCTACTATTCGTTTAGATAAATAACTTTATTTGGTATTAATAAAAAATTTGTGTTAAACAAAACCATATTTATTTATATATGCAAACTAAATGAAAATTTATAATAGTGTAAACAAAACTAGATTAAAATTGAAGAAAGGTAAATAATTAATTTATTTTATATTCAAATATAAATTATACAAATATAAATTATATAAATTATGATTTTCTAATAAAATTTAAGCCTACCCCTAACACATATATTTTATTGAACACAAATATCATTCATGTCTAAAAGTTGTCAATATTGACAAGCAAATGAGTCCAAAGGTTTATCTAGAGAATGAGTCCAAAAAACTTCTGTGCAAAGAATCAGCAGTGAGAGGCCGATTAAAATTGCGGTACATATAAAAACTCCTCCCAATTCCTCCAGATCAATTGGAAGAGCCGTACCTTGGGTATTAGAGTTGTCGCATGTGTCCACAGAACCAATATTTATTGACCAATATTTTGTGATCCATTTCTCTATATCTCCGGAATCAGTTAATTTTCGAATACTAAATAAATAACTAAAGACTTTAGTAAACCTTAAAGATTCACTAACTACGAATCTAAAATAGGTTTGTAAGGAGCGTCTATTTGAACCCCAAAGGCAATGTTAGCTGGATTGAAAGTGTCCGGAATCATGTAAATCTTTGAGCAATTTCTGTTTACCACGTATTGGTTAGCCGAGGAATCACTAATACAAACTAAATTATTGGCATTGTCTTGGAGAATCTGGAAATAAATAATTAATTTCATAAACCTTGTTTTTAATAGTTTAATATTTTATATTGAATTGCCAGAAACTCTCTGGTTTAGAACTTACAAAGTGATGATCATTCTATAATTATTTCCCAAGTTTCTTCAATATATTCCTCAATCTTGTCCTTTAAGTATTGTGCGATAAAAATGTGATAATAAATAGTTTTAGTTATTTTTGAAACTAAAGAGGCCTGGGAAAAACAAAATCATACAAAAATCAGTTCAAAAATTATTTAGATAGTAAATCGCAAAAAATATTTGTTTTTCATAAATATACAAGTTCATATAGTACAGGTAACCCTCGATTAACACGGTACTTGAATAACACGATTTCACTTTAACACGGTTAAAATATCGCGGCACACCCTTGTCTAGTACGATATTTTTTAGCACGGTTTTGATTTTACACGGCTTCAAAATTGATGAAAACCCTTAATTAACACGGTTTTAATTAACATGATTTTAATTAGCACGGAGTATTCTTGGAACCAAACTATCGTGTTAATCGAGGGTTACCTGTAATATAAAATATTTCATTTTCCAAAATATGACAAGTTAAAATATTACTATAAAAATTAAGCATTACACAATTTCAAATGTCTACGATCCTCGTATGAAATTATACTAAGAGACGCATACAATTTACAAGAAATTATTTTCCGAGCCGTAAGGAATTCTTTTTTGAGTCGTCTGTTGCTCAGATCTCTGACATTGCGTCGTATTTATGACAATTCGCGAATAAAACTTATGGATTGTTGATAATATTTCTACCTAACTACCTATGTAATCGACAGGTGATTTTGCTTTTTTAGAAGATATGTTAATATTTCTATTTGATTATTAAACCTGGCTTCTTAATTTTCAATTTATTATTTTAAACATCAACACGTATTCCGCTGTTTCTCGAAAGAAAACCAAACTGAATTTCTTTTTACCCAAGTTTACCCTATAATCCAATATCTCTGATCTCTATTACTTTTTTTTGAACAGCAGGTTCAAGCTTTTTGAGTTAATTTTATTAAATCTGATTCAGAATAAAGTTAGTTAAAAGTAATCAAATAGTGATAATATAATACTTGTAAATACATACATACATATACACACACACACACATATATATATATATATATATATATATATATTTAAACATCACCATATTTGGACATTCATCAATATACCGAATATATTGAACCCTAGAATTAAGTTCTTGGTAAACTGAATAATTGGATCCCTGATAAATGGAGATTATAAAACAAAACTAAAATTTACACTAACTTGAAGTATAATAGCAGTACTAGTTCCTTCAACTACTATTATTTTAAGATCTTTCCTCAGGGATAATTCCTCTAAGGTTTTTATTAATTGTTCTTGATCCTTCACGGTTAAAAATGATGTTAGGTCAGCTAAATAAATAAATATTTCAACAAAGATATTATAACATTGTTATATTTTTACTCCATTATCCATTATGTTTTAATACTTTTAGTTTTAATAACATTCATATTTCAACTAAAACTTATTTATTAAAATCAAAACAAATACAATTTTATAGTTATTTATTTAGTTATTATTGATTTAATTTTTAATTAAGAGTGAGGAAGATGAATATCGGATGGACATCTTGGTCAAAAGAGTCTGGATTCTTGTTTTAATATCGACATTTGCATGGAAATTTCAGGTTTGAAAAACTGGCCATATAAAAGACTTTGAATTTGAAACAAATCCGAATCTCTAATTTTTGTGTTTATTTTTTCACAAATCTATTTCAGTTATTAATAAATATTTTTATATATATAATTAAATAAATTTGGCAACGATTTAATTAAAAGAAAACGCCAATAAAAAACTCTTCGTACAATATATTTCGACAGCATAATTGTCATCTTTGGGTACATAAAACAAACTAAAAATATTATGAATTAACTTTTAAATTTAAACTAATTAACTTTTTATATTAATTTAATTTTCTAATAAATAAACACTTAAACAAATATTTAAATACTTTTAACTAATTTTAAAATGTTATTTATATAAATATTATAATTTTTATCTATACTATAATTTTAAAAATAATATTTTATAAAATTAAATTATTTTAATAATATTAAAATTAAAATTTATTTTAAAAACAATACACAAACATGATTTAACATAATTAAGCTATTTAAAAGCATTCAAAAGATTCACAGTCATAGCACTTTGCGCATTAATTTTTGGATCCAATGACCTTATCAGCAATGCTTCATATATCACGTGTTCCCAATAATTATTAAAGCTTTTCAACAAAATTCTAAAATCAGACATTCCTATTTAACTTTTGCAGCCTCTATTGTGCTCACTAAAATATTGGTCAAACCCTTCAATCGACAATGTTCTAGAACTTGAGTACAGGTATGATGGGAAGTCTCTACAATGTATGTGGCATTACACACATCAGATGTAAATTGATAAACGAGATCAGAACACAATCCAACCGGAGTTTTTGATTTATTAATAAACATATTGCGTACCTTACATGAATAAAAGACGATCTTATACTGTAAATTTCCCACCTGTTTACTTAACTTCCTTTTATAATTTGCAAAACCTTCAGATTACGGCAATACTAACACAAATTTAGGCTCAATCTTTTCTTATGCATTTTTACTATTATTTAAATCAACACTCAATTCATACTCATTTGTCCAATTACACTCAGACTTTCCAAAACATGGATCCTTGGGATTTTAAATCAATTTGTCAACAGTGTCTTTTATCATCAACAATAAAAATGATTTAAAATACCCATTCTTTATCAACAACTCAACCAATTTATTAACACTTTTTACCGAATCAGCAAAAGTAGAAGATAAAGACCATGAACGATAAATCAATCCCTTCATCATATTTCTCTTATACTTAAATTCAAAAAAGCTTTCTGGAGAAGTAAAAGACCAGTATCAGTTGGCTTTCTATAAATCTTTGTCTCATAATGTTTATCTTTGCGTTGAATTAACAAATCCAAAAACGCAATCCATGACATTCTCTCCGTTTCACATCTGAATACAATGTTCTTATATAAACTGTTCATTAATATAAATTTGTTAGTATAAATTTGCAAATTGCAATTACCATTAAACTCTTTCATCCTTTTTTACATTCATATTTTATCAATTACAATTTGTTTTATCTTAAAGACATTTCGAAAACATAACATCACGAATTGGAAGACATTTTTATCAACAGGATAAAAAGATTGTGAGAAAACCTCATTTTTTATGTTCGTTTATTATTATTACTTTTTCATTTAAAAATTAGTCTTAATGTTTATTAATGGGAATTATAATTCCTGATTTGTTATAATAAACCTTAGATTGTTATTATAAACATTTAAACAAACATGTTTTATAAATAATTTACTTTGAAAAGTTAAGTATAATAAAAATTAACACTGGATAAAACAAAAAAAAATACAGAGGTTAAAAATATGTACAAGAAATATTTTAGTAAGACAACATTTCTGCACATTTCTTGCGGAGTTTTATGTTTCATTTTTCATAGAATGAAAAAGTTATCATTAAATATGTGTAAAATATACTGAAATAATGAATTATAAACATTCAAAAGTTAAAATCAGTAATTATCGTTTTAAAAAAAATATTATTTATTAATACTATTATTTATTAAGATAATTACATTCTTATCAGGAAAATTAATTTAACATAACATTCAGCATCAAACATTTATCTATTGAAATGTATTCAAGCATCTAGTAATTATATGTTTTCAAAATTAAATTTCTACAACTTTATTTATGTAGCTATGAAAAAATAATTTTGTTTAAATAATAAAATGATTTTATTAGAAATAAAACATTTACACGTATTCAAGTTTTTGGTTCCTTTCAAACATGTCATGTCAAATATCAAATAATAATTTTTTAGCTTCTAAAAGAAATTTAGACTTAACCAATATTGATTGATTAATTATAAAATGCTTGAAAAAAATAAATTTCCATTTTCGTGAGATTTATATTAATAATGATACCGTAAAATCTATAAAATTTAAGTTTTCAGAATCAAATAAAATTAGTAAAAATCAACGTTTAAAGTCTTTTCTGAACTTTTCCTTTTCATTAACTTCATGCCAATCAGAATTCACAATGTTTAGATTTTAGAGGCTGGAAACAATGTGATTATTATGCCGATGACAACACAATAATTCCCATGTATAATTATTAACCATTCAATATTTTAGAATTCATATTTTATAAGATCATTTTCGTCTATTGTCAATAAATAAAATACAATAAATTAAATACTTTCTAATTGCAATAAATCTATCTTAATATTGCAACTTTATGATTCAATTATATTTGTTATTATTAAAGCGCTTAAACCAGTTGTTCTCAACCTTTTTCAGATAGCGGCACCCTAACGGAAAATTGACGGCACCCTACTCTTTTTATAATAATATTTCAGCTATAAAATAACAAGTTTTGTAATTTCTATATTTAATAAACAAAATCTTTTATAACATATTAATGTGAAATTTGAACTTGATGCTTTTTGCATATCTCCTTATTATTAAGTCGCGTATTTGACAAACATATTCTTAACTCATACTCAATTGAATTCAATTTTTGCCTATTCTTGTTCTTAACATTTACCAAAAATAACTGATATATGTACCGCTATTTTAAGTAATTCAAAATCTAAGATAGTAGGTTTTTTTAAAATCAACCCTTATATGAAATTAATAAATTTTCAATAAAAAAATTAGCAGAGCTCGCGGCACACTTTTCATATCTCTACGGCACCCAGGTTGAGAAACACTGCTATTTTCAAAAAAATTAATTAAAATTCTTCACAATTAAATGCAATTAAAATAAAAATAAACAAAATTTTGTAAATTAAGTAAATTTGAAATATAAAAATTCAGATAATTGTATTTTAAATTTAAAAAATAATAAGAAAATAACTTTATCAAAAAAAAGTATTTTTACCTGAATAGGCACCGAATATTATCACAGCGAATATCCACCAAACCGCAAGCACTGTCCTTGCTGACATTGCATAAGGATAAAAATCTTGTCCTTGATCCAAAGTAATAAATTTTTACAGTAAGTATCATGTGTTAAAATTAAAAATTTAATATATTGATTATTATTATTATTTATTTATATTTATATTATTCAAACATATTCGATAAGTTTGGACCAATTTTTAATCAATTTTAGAAACTTTTTTCATTAGTAAGTAAAAGATAAAACTCAAAAGTTGTAAATATATGGAGATAAAAACATAAGATAATAAATATTTTCTCTAATTAAAATCCACATTTAATTTGTCTTTTAAAACTTACAAAATTCATATTTTCAAGAAAAGTCTTTGTAGATGACTAGATTGTAGATTGTGATTATTATATATTAATTTTATAAAATAAGAAAAGGTTAATTTATTTTATATTTTCCTATTTTATTAAATGAATAGATAATTATCATAATTACTTGAAAATGAAGTTCTTTAAATGAAAAAAATTATATTCTTAAATAAACTTTTTTTTACCTATTTCAATTAAATATTACAATTTTTTTGTCAATTTAATGTTTCTTTAAGAATTTTTGAAGTTGAACAACGAATGATTAAAGTGTTTTTTTATTTTAAATTCAAAAAGAAATTAAAATTAATTATGATTTTATTAGTAATTAAGTATAATTAAAGTTCCTGTTTAAAAGGTTTTCAAATTTTATTAGCCACTACAATAATGTTATTTTAAATTTTAATTAAATTACACACAAAATTGGTAAATAACACAATAGATTTTTGAATGTTAGGATTTAATATGTTAGTTGCAATAGATAAATAAAAATATTTTTAACCTTGCATGAAAAATGATCCAACAATATTCCAAGTATGCTCTCTGATCCTGATCTCATCTGACACGCTGAATTCAAGTTTCAAATTCCAGGCCGAAAGAGGGCTATACCGTGATAATATGTACGAAAAGATAGACGTGAAAAGTGTAGCAATTATTATGAGACTCCAAGTGTTCAAATGAAAAGGTCTTAAAGATAATAATAAATATAAATATAAATATTTAAACACAATTTTATATTTTCCAATTGACTCTTCCAAACTGTTAAATAAACATATTTTTTTATTTTAATTATTTATTTATTGTCAATTTTATATAAGCAGTTAAATTATTTAGTAATTATTAAAATTCTAAATTGAATTAAAATTGCAGTTGTGTAAATTAGTGATTAATATTTCTTGCACAGTATATTGAATGCACTTATAATTTTGAATTAAATTTAGCCATGAAAATGGACATTTATATGTTTATTTTAAATTTATTATATTTTATCATGTCGGAAATTGTTTGCCACTTATGCTTAGAGGTGTCATCCGCTGTCAAAGTATTTAAAGAATGTGAAAAATTTATAATCATGCAAATAATTCAAATTAATTATATATAGCATTCGATTCTTGTTAAAAAAATTAATAAATAAACGGGACTTCAGGGTCTGAATGGCAGAGGTCAACTGTAGACAGAACCTTATGCTAGATATTTTACATTAATCATTATTACATTTACTGTATTTCCTCGTCAAAGGAAAGAAAAAGTATTTTATATACCTCTTCTGAAATTTTATTCGTTAAATCAAAATTTCTTTGTTGAAAGGTTTTTTAAATGAAGAATTACTATAATGCAATTTTACCTTGTTTGGTAATAAGAATATCTAGGTCTAGCAATTGCTGCGAGAAACATCACTTTTGTTTTGAATCTTTTTAAGTTTACTTGGCGATGCGTTTCACCCTCGTCTGTTTCAAGGTAATAACGGCTTTTTTCTTAAGTTAGATAAACCACTTTTCATCAATGCGAATCATATCAAACATATCCGTGAATCGAATACTTCCATATTAAAAATTGCAAATGACGGAATACAAACATAATTCGCTTCTCTTTATTTGCATCCATCAACAGAGACTTTAATGTTGCCTTGCAGACTTGTACTTTTTTGATGTTTTTGACATTTTTAAGACACTGTAATCCCTTACAGTGATTAACATCAACAAAGTGCAAAAAAAAGTGGAAGTCTGCAAAGCAACATCTGATTGTTTTACGTCTGTTCAGTGGCAAATTTCAAATTTTGGCATTTAATTCAAAATTCTTCTTTTTTTGACCAACTCGACCGCGTATTTTGAAGTCACATTCGATGGACTAATTTCTTTGCCTCGTTTCCAAATTTTGGCTACAGTTTGAATACTTACATGGTATTTAGTTGCAATAGAATTGTATGTACCCCTCTATAGAATTCCGTTGTCACTTTCACTTAGCAAATCCTCAAAAGCTTCATTTGTTCATTGGAAAATTCGCGTTTATTTCGTTTCATATTTATGGATAAAAATTTGAAAAAATTAAACTTTTATGACAAAAAACTGTAATGTTGTTTACTATCAAAACCACAAAAATGAAATTTCAAAATGATATGAGATGTTTAGTAATTATAAAACATTGTTAAGTGTGAACAATTAGGTTTAAAATTATCTTTACTTTCTTTAATTCTTGACAAATTATAGAGATTTTAAGCTTTTTGTGAAAACTATCCAGTAATATGGCACAACGAATGTTGTAATTTTTAACCTTTTATGAAATAATGATGAAATAAAACAAGAAGATACTGTTATATTTATGATAAATAATGTTTTTAGAAAGTCTCATGATTAATTCAACTCATAAGAAAAAATATTGAGGTAGATCTGTATCTTTGCGATAATACACGGACACAAAACGAAAACTATCCAGTATTATGAGACATAGAGAGAAATACTGTTTTGTCTTCAACTTCAGTACCTTATCGAATTCTAAGTAACGAAAAAAAATTTAAAAAACCATTATATTATATTTTGAAATATTAAATTTTTTGATACGCAATTTTCCTGAAATATTAGAAATAGTAGAGGCTTGAAGAGATTTTGGAACTTTTTTTTACCTAAAATTGAGGAAATATGGTTTATTTTTCAGACTGGAAAAACCTTTAAGCCTAATTTTACGTGTTCTATAGATATAGTTTAGAACAGTGTTTTTCAAACTTTCTAGATTGACGACCCAACATTTATATTTGAATAGCTTGCGACCCAAATAACTATAAGCTTTAGAATGCTTCAATAATGAAAAGTAAACTTAAACAAACACACAAATAATTTTATTTATTACAAAATAAATTAAACAAATTTATAGTAGAAATATTAATAAACTTACAATTAGTGAGATGGATGTTGCTGTTTTTTAGCAACTAATTTATCAAAATCAATATTAATAGAATTCGTCATTGAAATTCGTGTTGCCAAGCTGATTTCAAGCCGATTCCTCAATCTGGTTTTAATTACAACCATAGTTGAAAATCCATTTTCGACTAAATTGGTTGTTCAGAAAGGAAGCAATAATTTCAATGCATTTTCACTTAATATTTTATATTCTTCCTTTATTCCAAACCAAAATCAAAATATATTGTTTTTGTGCACTTGATATTTTTGTTCTAAAGTTTTATCCGAAGTTAATTCAATTAATTGTACTTTTTCTCGGAACGTTAAACTATTCGCTTATTCAGCACTGAACGCATTTATTACCCACATATTTCCTTGACGAATGTCATCCTTAGACGGAAAGTACGAAACTAATTTTGCTTTCATTTCAATCAAATGTTTTTCTATAATTGTGTGAACATCGAGCACTTCTTGCTGAGATAAAATGTTATTATCAACAAATTCAGAAAATGAAGGAAGCATCATGTAGCAGCCTGTTTTAATAGTGTCGATCCAAAGCTGAATCTTTTTAATAAATGCTTCACTTTTATTATAGCAATTGAAGAGAGTAATATGATTTCCTTAAAGTGATAGATTAAAATCGTTCATACGTGAAAATATATCTGCCAAATATGCTACTTTGAAAACCCACAAATTATTTTGAAAAAAAATCTCTTAAATTTGATTTTTGTTCGAGTAAAAATATTTCAATTTCAATTCTTAGTTCAAAGAATCGTTTCAATACTTTAACCCTGGACAACCATCTTATATGAGAATGCAAAAACAATGATTGTTGTTCTGCTTCCATTTCTTTGCATAAAATTTTGAAAATTCTTGTTTTTAGTGCACTTTTACGGATGTAATTTACAATTGTTACACATTCATTTAACACTTCATAAAGGCATGAGCTCATTTCTTTGGTAGCTTTTCAATGCAGAAAACAGTAAGTTACTTTCAAATCAGGATGAGCAACCCTCTTTAATCTTATCACTTAAAACTTTATGCTGGCCTGTCATAGCTGCTGCTCCGTCAGTGCAAATACCAACACATTTATTTAAAGAAATATATTTCATTTCAAAGTAAGAAATAACATGTCCAAAAATTTCTTCAGATGTTCTTGATTTTTCTAGTTTTAAGCAACAGAGCGATTCTTCTTCTATGTCTTTGGAGGCATAATCTTCATATCTAACATATATCAGTGAAATAGCATTATTTGATATGTCTGTGGATTCGTCCATTTGAATCGTGTGATACAAAGTTTTCTGTAGTTTTTGAATTAATTGTGATTCAATCTCGTTAGATATATCAATTATTTGCCTACCAATTGTGTCATTTGATAAAGGGATAGAATTAATTTTTGCTTCAAATTCTTTACCTGGTAAAACTTTAGAATATTAATTCATATATCATTAATTTATGCTTATAATTTAGATTAAATTAAAAATTTTAAGTAATTTGATTAAATATACCTAAATATATTCCACATTTTTGACTTTGGTTGTGGAAACTGAAGAGCCGCACCATTTGAGTCTTCAAAAAAGGGAGCAGTAAAATCTACTCCACCAAGTCTCATATCATTTATTGTAAAGAACGATGCAGCAATTAACGCTTTCTAAAACAATTTTTCTTTCAAAATTAAATTCAGAAATTAAATTGTTTTAGTTTAAAAAACTTATAATGTATAACCTTGTTAAAAACATCTCCAATGCAGCCAGTAAAGTTCAAGGAATCCTTCATTTGTGCACCCCATTGTTTATCCGCAGCTTGATAAAACATTGGTCTTGGAAATTAAAAATTTATGAATAGTTTAATTTGATTTTATAATTATAATAATATATATTTTATTTATTGTGAATAATATTTATTAAATTGTAGTTAATAAATAAAATAAAAAGTCCATTTTGAATTAGTGATTGATATTTATTGTACTAAGAAATTTTGTTTTAATTGCTAACTAAAATCACATAATAAGTTTTAAACAGCCCAACTTAAATATTGGTTAGTTTAGAATATGTATTTGAATATTGTGAGGCCCATCTGATAGTCAAAACGAACATTTCTTTTTATAAAAATTGGCTTGTACCTTTAATCTTTATTTTGTAAAATAACAATATAAATATACGTTGGGAGTTTTATTTGTGTTGATTAATTTTAAAGAGCACAAGGAATCAGAAATACCGACTAGTATTATTTAATAAAAGCCAACAGGTAAACTTGAACTGTTCATTAATTTCCAAAAGAAAATAAATTGTAAGTTTTGATGTTCTACTTTGGTATCACTTAACATTACAAACTTAAAAAATTTCAGTTTTTTTTCTGTATTTCCAGGTGATTAATGAAAATTTTCATGTTTTGTTTATCTTTTAAAAATAACTAAAATGAATTGATCACACTTTTGAGTAAGAAAAAAACCAGTGAACCCTAAAATAATATCAGATTTGAGTGGAACTTGTAAAATTTTAATCATATCCATAACAGCAAAGTGTAACTGGGTGAGATAACAATAATAAATATTTCTATAATGTAGTTATTAGGAAAATAAATTTTTTAATGTTAATAATTAAATTTATTAATGATTTTTATAACTGAAATTTATATCTAAATTAATTTGTTTTTAATTGGTTTAAATTTGTTTGATTCTTAAAGTATTTATTTAATATGACCAAAACAAAATTTGGTATTACTAATGAATATATTTTTTTATATTATTAAAATTACTAAAATAACATTTGAATAATTTATGTATTTATTTTGTAGTGAATTGTATAATAATAAAAATAACAACAACAACAACAATAATAATAATAATAATAATAATAATAATAATAATAATAATAATAATAATAATAATAATTTATTTGTTGTAAATAAAAAATTACACAAAATTCATTTTTCGGGATATTATGTTCAACATTTCTGTTACCAAGCCTCGAGTTTGATTCAGATATGAAAGGCTTTGGTTTGATATGTAGTTCAAGCCGGGGGTAATCTGTAGTATAAAAAATTAACTTTTTTCATAGTAATGATTACTGATGGCGAGCATATATAAATAGTTTTATTTTTCCAATCTTTAAATGAATTTGAATAAAATTCATTTTTCATTAATTGAAACTGATTTGTTTTGGCATTGTAAATAGCAGATAAAATAAATTGTGTTGAATATGTAAAAATATTTGGTGTAAAATGCGTAAAATCTTCAGATATTGTTGTAAATAAATCAAATGATTGACTTCGAGAAAGGAAAGAATTCCAATCTTGATTCTTAAAGCAAAAAATTGTTATTAAATATATTATTATTTATTTTTAATTTATAATTAAAATTTAAAGTATTTATAGTATTTAAGATGCACCTGATAAGTAGATATTTGGAAATAATTATTTAAATTCATTCTATCGGGTAAATTTGAGCAAATATTAAAATATAAAGGCATTTTCGAAGAAATGCTTTTTGATAAGTTCAAAATTGAGTCCAAACTATCGTAGTATTGATACAGCAATGACTAAATATAAATTATATTTTAAATATAAAACTATAATTATTTTAAAATAGTGTATTTTGATAAAGTGTTTTTTTTCACTTTCTATTAATTATATAAAAATTTTAGTATTTGTATGGAAGTGACCTTTGTATCATTATAAAATTTTTGTTATTTTTATTGCAATTTAATAAAACGAGTCCTCTCTCAAAAGGTTTCACAAAACTCTAAAGCGGGAAATCTGTGAAGTAAAACTTAAAATGAATCAGTATTAATTTTATAAAAATAATCACATTCATTATTTCTCGTTGCCTTTTTATTAGTACTCATAATGTACATCATGGGTTCCTAACCTATTTAGTGATCGGCACTCCTTTTGATTTAAAAATAAGTTTATATTTCATTAATAACTTTATGTTTTTTAAAAAAAAATTTTATTAAAAAAAACACAAATGCTGAAGAAATTTTGTGCTAGTTTTTTCGTCAAACCATTTGTTTGATGTTTTTACTTTTGTCCGCAAGTTTCTCACGGGCAATAGTTTCCATCGAAAATTTAAAAATTTCTCTTATGAGCTTAGATAAAAACTGCTTATGTAAATGTTTAATTAAATATCGAACGTTATTAATTTCAATCTTCTTAAAATCAGTATATTTCAACCTGTCTGTCTCGAGATTTTGGAAAAATATTTAAATTTGCTAGGATTTTGAGCTTTGAAATTTTTATGAAATTTTAAAATAAAACAAAAAAAGAGTGACTAATTGATTCTATATGAATAAATTAAATTTAGAAATATTTTAAAAAGATATTAAGTAATATGTTCATAATCGAATCCTTTTAATAATATAAATTTAAAATATTTTGGTTTGTCGCAAAAATACTCGGATATTATTAATGAGTCTTTAGGGCCCGCCCATAAATGGCGTCACGAACCTAAGGGAGGGGGGAGGTTACACAGTTGTGACGATTTGTGATAAAGGGAAAGAAGGATTTTTAATTACTTTGACGTCATACCTTAAATTTTGTATTTTTTAAACAGAATTTTATAATAATTTCAGCATTTCAGGGCCTCATTTTTAATACATGTTTTCATACGATATTAGTGCAGCATTACACTAAATACATACTAAAATGTCAATAAAGTGATTTGAACCATTTTTATTTTCAAATTTGAAATACATTTTTTTAAGGCGGTCAAAGATTTGCGACGCAATATTTAATGGGTCTAACGTTTTGTGATGACGTGTAACAAGGAGAAGGGAGTAAAAAATCGGCAAAAATCAATTGACGTTATTTATGGACGGCCCCTTACCAAAAATGTTGAGAAACACTACTTCAAATAATAAGTTCAACAATTTAATTAATATAATTTAATAAATATTTGTTAAAATATGTTTTAAAATATTTTTGTGTAGTTTAGTTGATCACAAATCACTTGAACAACCAAATTGCACTGAGATCCTTTGATAACTAAGACTTTAAGATAAATTTTATCTTACCTCTAGAGGTGGGCACACATGCTGAATTGACAAGCATATAAAATATGTATTTAGTACTGAAATTATTGCCCTCGCTTTGTAAAAGGTTGAATTTACTGACAAATTTTCAATAATTTCATTAAAATTCCATTTCCATTTTCTTACCTTGTATATCAATTTTATAACGTAGAATAATTAACAACTCATTATGAAATACAAATAACAGGATAAACTTTTATCTTTCGAACGTACGTTATTCTTGCATTCAGAAATCGGACAAATATTTGTGAGGTACCTGACGGGGGTAGGCTGAATTATAGCAATATTCGGATTCAAATTAGAATTGAGAATATTTATGATATCGCTCTGTTTTATTAAAACATTATTGATAACCCAAAAATAATTAGACTGCAAAATTTCGCATTGAATACCCTAAAATATAAAAATGTAATAAATAATATAATTAATTAATTTCACTAATTTCAATAATATAAATTGAATTATTTTAGTCACGTTGATTGTATTTTCGTTAATTATTCTGATCGGTCTCTTGGTATCGAAAATCGTTACCTTTGAGGTTCATCATAGTTTGATTTTTGGGACATACCCAATCAATCGCTCTGTATCAGTAAATGATCATTAACCATAATTTCAGCCTTTCAAATGTCAAATTTAAATTCTTGATTCAAAAAATTATAGTTATTCTCAATACGTATAATAAGTAATTAAAAAATACGAAACATAATTAAAAGTATCGCCAAACCTTTACAATGTAAAATTTCAGATAAAAAAATTGCACTCGAGAACAAATTATAAATAAACAAAGTAAGAGAGTAAATAAAATACCAATAACTTGTAGAAACTTTAAGATTGTACATTATGTATTTGTAAAGTAAGAAAAGAATCACACAAAACGATTGACCGTCTGTCCGTTCTCAAGTTCTTGATAACTGTCGACTGAAAAAATTGATTAATATTAGTCAATACAACTGTTGTATGAATTTTGTGTCTATAAGTGGATTTCAAGTCATACTTAGATTTTGTTTGGATCTTGGTTATCAATTTATATGTCATGGATGTCATACCACATACATTAGAATCACTGCTCGTCATTTCCTCTCTCATGTTTTTGATCACAGTCGACTGATGGAATTGATTGATATTAAGTGCAATTTTTTGATACAGGATGAAACTAAATGTAAAATGGTTTTTTAAAAAGTTTTAAATATTTGGTTGAAAGTTGTATTTAAATTTTGTTAATGTAGAAAAATTTTGTAGAATTTGCGATTTATAACAGCAAGCTTTTTAATTTTTGATAAAATAATTTGATAAATTAAAAGCAGAAATTTCTTTAAATAAAAATGGTTTTATCTAAATAGTTTAAGGTTCAAGACTACCAGACAAAGAAAGAAATTCTGTCGAAATATATTGTAGCTGAATTGTAATGGTGTTTTCTTTTATTTAATTCAAAGCCAATTTTATGTGATTCTTTTAATCAATAGATTATAAGTTATTATTTTATTCTAATTTCAAATCAAAATGTTTTGTTTATAATATTCAAAAAACTTGACTGTGATGATATTAATCTGAATTATTGGATTTGGTAATACTGAAATTTGAACTGACTTTTTTTCAATATACCGAACATATTATTTCTTGACATAATTTTCTTTTATGTCCTTCATCTTTACTTCATAAATTATCTACAAGATCCTCAAATGTTACATGTTTTACTTACTTTTATATTTAAATTGTCTAAGGTTTGCTAGGTGTTACTCATATAAAGATGTATTTATTTCTCATCTTGAAATATCTGCAGGTAACGCAAACACTAGCAAGGATAGGTCAGTGCTGGTGCGAAAACGGAAATCGTACAAACTTGTTGACGCCCTAAAGTGGGTTGAAAGATAAAGAGTCACCGATGGTATTTTAAATCTTGACTCAAAAGCAAATTTGAAATGCTCATATTTTCTGCTCGTGAGCCGTATTGTCCCAATGGGACTCTAAGGGTTAATTAACATAAATTAATAACTTACTTTTTCCAAAACTGATATGGTATTGTTTATATTATTTGAATAAATAATGAGGAATCTAATTTTTCTTTTTACTTCCTTGACCATAAAGGCTTTTATTTCGCTCTCATTCATTGAAGTGATATAAACTGGATTGCCTCTAACTTTCATATTAGATAAACTATTTAGCATTACTGAAATTAATTCGTTTTCTGAAACAATTTATAAAATGATTTAAATTATAAAAAAATGTTATAATAATAAATTTTTTATTTTAGCTTAATGGTTTAAATATAATTAATATTTTAAATATTTAATTAGTTTTAAAATTAAATTACTTGTTTAAATGTAATTTTTAAAAAAATTTTAAGTTTTTGAAACCAATGTTTTTAACTACTCACAGATCTATGTTATTTATGTCTGTCTCGAATAGTAGTAAGTAGTAGAACCAAGATCAGATAATGGAAGACTAGCCAAACGAAAATACTACATATGCGATAGTGCTAATCATGTGGTAAGATATTCTCCAGAACAACGAAACATAAGATGTGCAAAATTCGGTGTTATGGGACATATTTCAAGATTTTGCAAATTGGAAAATATCAAGGGGCTACATACAATGTGAAGTGAGGTGTGGCCCAAGAATAGTGAATATGTGAGACTCCTAGAAGTAAATGCTAATGTTAAAGTTAGTTGATTTTGGCAGCACTATGACTATAGTAAAAGGAAATCCACGAAAATCTATGATTTCTGTAGCGATGCTTGATGGTTCAATATATTGGTTCAGTATAAAGTGGGAATGCAGATATCTGTTTTGAAAAATTACGATCCTGAGATGTTTAAGTAAAGAATTTGCAATGTTAGATTTATCTGATACATATATGCAAATAAACGTGAATAAAGCATGTGGCGATATCAATCTTGTATGGTTAATGGGAAGAGATATGCACCTACGAGAATGGGATTTGGATTAAATATTGCGCCAACGATAATGACAGAGATTGTGAATAAAGTATTGAACAACAATGAATTAATCAAGAATAGTACAATTTCGTACATAGATGATATATTTGTAGATGAATCAAAAATTAAAGCTAATGAATGTGTAAATTTAGTTTGATATGTAAAGAAGAAGAAAAGGTTAAGGATACTCGCAGTGTAAGAATACTAGTGTAACAATACGCCAAACAACAATAATATTTTTAGTCAGATGTAACGGATATGATATGTCGCGGCACGCGGACGATATCAGAAAAAAATTTGTTGAAGATTCAGATGAATCTGGTGGGGATGTAGGAATAATGTAATATGTAACAATAAATGTTGTTTAAATATTATAAAAAAGTTGTAAAATAGAAGTTCAAAAACTTGTTTGTTCTTACAGATTTTTAATGTCTTTCAAAATAATAATATAAATATCATTGGAAAAGTTATTCTCACATATTCATATAATAAACTTTACCAAAAGAAAAATCTGTAAAAATCACCGATTCCATCCAAATGTCATTTTGAAATAAAAATGACAATAAAACGCTCCAAGAACTTGATGTTATGCCCGTTGGAAAGTCTTAATGAAAAAAAAAATATAATTAAAACAAAAGTTGAACATAATTGATTTTCTTTCAATTAATTAAATTTTAATTAAAGAATAAGCATCATAAATTAGGAAGTTTCCTGTTCTTCTTACAGAGGTACATATACATTAACGAGCAAGCATAAATTGGAAAATGATTGTTTTAATAAAAAAGGAATTACATTTATTAAGTTGCTGACTTCTGTAAATCCAATTTATCGGAATGCCAAAAGTAATAATTCCAAGTTTTGATAAAGAATTAGCAATTGAACTTAATAGAGGTTCGTGGTGAAGAATAATAGCAAACGATGTATTGTTTTTATTGCACACTAAACAGGAGTTTTATTAAAATAAAAATAATAGTAAAAATAATATTATAGACAATTAAAAATAATAGCTAATATAAATTTGCGTAATGACTTTTTATTATTCATTTTTATTCTTAATTATTTAAATGTTTAAAAAGGTCATAATAATAACAATAATAATAATAATAATAATAATAATAATATTTATATTAATTATATAAAATATAATTACTACGTTGTGTAAAAAGTTCCCGGGCAGTTTTGGATTACAATTTCAACAAATAGAATGACAATGAAAGCAAACCAGTACAAAATTAAATGAATTCAAGCAATGGTAATATACTAGGTCGTGTAAAAAGAGTTTATTAACTTAAAAATTCCATGTATGCAAAGTGCTTTGTAAATTCACTTGCTGCTGCTGTCCGGGAACTTTTTACACGACCTAAAATATATCTATTATTATGATTATAATTTAACAATACGTTCCATCTTTTCAGCATTATCATTTATTAATTATAATGCATTTGTGATTGATTCAAGGGAAAGTCGACACCCGGCAACGTTTCACCTTCGTTTCAGAACCTTTAATTACATTGTTAATGGTATTTCATTGCCTAATTGCATTAATACAATTTCTCTATATTGTATCAAGATAAATTTCAAAGTAAACATTTTAATTTTTATCTGTTTTGTATATATAACTCAATTTTTTTAATTATAAAACAGTAATTTATTAGCAATTTGTAACTTCATTTATAGTGAGAAATAATTAAAAATTTATTTCGCAATTATTGGTAAATTTTTTTTTAATAAAATCCTTTTTATTTTCACATATTTTTATGTGTAAAG